>CM037094.1:82043348-82619045 GCA_020916435.1 Oxytropis ochrocephala | reverse complement strand
CGGTCAACTCAAAAATGCGTCAAAGCGGTGAAGAAGGAAGCCGAAGGCACCAGCCCTCAAAAGCCGGCCCAAAGAATCAAGCGTACAAGCCAGAGAGAGAAAGAGGCAAGCGCCGGGCGAGCATGAAACGCCGGAAAGGGAAGAGTTAACACGATATCCGGAGGATTTTCTCGGAGGGGAGCCACATCCTCATCCCGAAGAAGATATGCTAGATCTATTCTATCGGTCTCCTCTCGCGGAAACCACTTATCTTGTGGATCGATGCGAATATCCCGCAATTTCTTTTGATGCGCAGGATTTCGAAGGTGTGCGGCCTCACTCGCACGATCCAATTGTAATTTCCGTCTACCACGCGGTTATTCAATAGCTCGCATCGGGTAGATGGAGGCGGCTCGATAACGTTATGTATCGGCCGTGTTTGAAGGTTTAAATTTGCCGTGGAGGCACTTAAGAGCTATCCTGGAACTTTGGTGGGATTTTCTCGTGAGCGAGTTGAGGTCCGCGGCTACATGGACTGAGAACAACTTTTTGCGAAGGAGAATCAAAGAAAATCAGAACTCGAGATACATGATAGTTGATACGATTCATCATACAATATAATAGTGGGAAGGCCGACACTTAATGCTTTGATGGCGGTAGTATCATATCCCCATCAGGTACATGAAGTATCCTCTCCTAATGGCAAGATAGGTGTGGTAAGGGGCGATCAAATTATTGCAAGAAAATGTTACGCAGAGCTTGAAGGTAAAGACGGTTCGCAGAAAGGCCGGGCAAGGAGTTAGTTCAACCGCAGCTTTTCTAGACCTAGACCCGCAATGTATGACCCGGCAAAAAAGAGGAGCAAAGGTTAAAGCCAGGTGGATACCCCAAAAGAAGTAGTGATAGGGGCCGGCCAAAGATCGTAAAACAAGGATCGGCACTAGCCTAACTCCCGAGCTTGAGAGGATCAACTCGATTAAATTTCTCTCAGCCACACCCACGTATTTGCGTGGTCCCCAGACATGCCAGTATTGATCCTAACTTCATCCATCACCGGCTATCATTAAACCCATCTGTAGCACTTTGTAGCCTGCAGAAAGAGGAAGCAAGCGGTGAAAAAATGCAAGCTATACGGAGGAAACAAAGAAGCTAGTAGAAGCCTGATTCATAAAGGAGGTCGAGTATCCAACATGGTTGCCAACCCGTGATGGTGAAGAAGTCCAACGGAAATGGCGAATGTGTGTGGATTACACGGATCTCAACAAAGCATGTCCCAAAGACCCTTACCCTTGCCGAGTATTGATGGTTTGGTGAGACGAGCCTCTGGCTATAAGCTCCTCGAGTTTCATGGATGCATACTCCTAAGTTATAACCAAATCAAGATGAGTCCAGAGGATGAAGAGAAGATAGCTGCTCATGATCGAGCTGTGTACAACTATTGTTACCGCGTAATGCCTTTTGGATCAAAAATGCAGTGCTACATACCAACGCTTAATGGATAGAGTCTTTGAGGCGCAGATTGGGAAATCCATTGAAGTATACGTGGATGATATGGTGGTCAAGTCGACAACCGAGGAGTCTCACCGCAAATCTCCAAAAACTTTTCTACTACTCGAAAGGCATGAGTTGCGTTTAAACCCCGACAAGTGTTCTTTCGAGTTCAAGCAGAGAATTCCTAGGTTATGTGTGTGACTCACGCAGGAATAGAGGCTAACCCGGCAAAGTGCCGAGCCATCGAGAGAAGCTCCAAGCCCAACAAATGCAAAGGAGGTCCAGATTTTAGCAGCCGAATAGTGGCACTCTCAAGATTCCTCGGTCCAAGCTACCGACAAAATACGCCCTATGTTCCAATTGTTAAGAAAGAATGCGCAGTTCCAATGGTCTCAGCAGAGTGCGAAGAAGCCTTGGAGGTGATAAAGGCATACTTAGCCGCGCCACCAATCCTAACCCCTACACCGTATTGTTTTTATTGTTGTATTTGTTCATTCAGAGCACGCAGAAGTGCGCCTCTAGTTGAAGAAAGAGCTAAAGAGCAATACCCCATTTACTATGTCACCCGAATGTGGAGAGGTCCCAACAACTGATACGAAAGATTGAAAAGGTAGCCTATGCAATCACTTTGGCGCCGTAAAGCTTCTAGAGCAAGATTTCATGAGCCATTCAAGAATTGTCAAAACAGATTTGCCTATTCGCCAAATACTTTCCAAGCCGGATATTGCAGGAAGAATGGTGGCATGGGCGGTCGAATTATCTAAATATGATATCAAATATCGGCCTGGGGGCAATCAAGCGCAGAGCTTTAGCAGATTTTATGGTGGAAATAGCGAGGATCACCGACGGATAGACCCCATTCCGAATATCGCCGACTTTATCGGTGGACGGATCATCTAACTTGAGGCGGCGAGCCGGGTCACGCTGGAGGACCTCGACAATGTACTTATAGAACAATCGCCGGTTTGGTTTCAAGGCCCAAGAACAATCAAGCGAATATGAGGCGCAATTGCTTATGAACTTGGCGATGACATCGGAGTGAAGCATCTCAAAGTTCGTAGCGATTCCCTTCTAGTCACCGCCAAGTCACAGGAGCATTCATGCACCAAAGACGAAGCTACTCGCCAAATATTTGTCTAAGGTACAAGAGCTAAAACTCAAATTTATTTCCTTTGAACTAACACATGTTCCTAGAGAACAAAACAAGAGGTCGACATATTAGCAAAGCGCAAGCACTAAAAAACTGGCAATAACCATTCAAGAATACAAGAAACGATAACTCCAACCCAAAGATCAATCAAATCCAAGTCTTCTCGACAGATTGACCCCGATTCACCGGATGACCAAGATTCTTGCTTACTGCGCAGGTGAAGAGTCGAATGTGCTTGGATGACGAGAAAAAAAGCCGATGAAAGCGGCTACTAACTACACAATGATCGAAACCGAGCTATACAAAAGAGGTTTCTCCATGCCGCTTCCTCAAATGCGTCTACAAACAACAAAGCACAGAAATACTCAAGGAAGTGCATGAAGGAGTGTGCAGAGCTATGTTGGAGGTCGCTTTGGCTTCAAAATAGTACGTGCGGTGATACTATTGGCCCACAATGAAGAAAGATGCGGTTGACTATGTCCGCCGATGTCACAAATGTCAAATGCACGCGAAAATTCCAAAAGCCCCACCGACCAACTTGCAATCGCTTTCTTCGGCTTGGCCGTCATCAGATGGGGTATTGACATCCTCGGCCCATTTCCACCGCACCGGTCGGATAAAATTTCGTTGGTTGTCTTTGTCGATTATTTTACTTAAATGGATAGAGGCGAGCCGATGGCGACCATATCGCAGAAAAGGGTGAAAAATTCTCTTCGGAAGAGAATATGCCGGTTTGGAATTCCCGCAACCATAGTAATCGATAACGGAACGCAATTTGCCTCGGTTCGATTCGCCTGTCGAGCTCGCAAAACTTGGAATATCTACCAAGCTTTTACTCGATAGAACACCCACAAACTAATGGGCAGCCGAGGCGCAAAACAAGGTGGTACCGGGGCCGGTTTGAAGAAGAGGTTAGAAGACTCTGGTGAAAATCGGGCAAGAATTGCCATTGGTGTTATGGTCTTACAATACTACACCGCAATCTTCAACAGTGAAACCCCTCTTGACATACGGAGTGATGCACTCATCCCCGTGGAAATATTGAGCCTAGCCCAAGAAGAATACTAACTACCACGATCGATCCAACAAAGACTTCGGGTCAATTTAGACTTGCTTGAAGAAGCCCGAGAAATGGCAAAGATTAAGGAAGAAGCGCCAAACAAAGAGCGACCAAAAGGTATAACTCCAAAGTGAAGAAAAGAACATTCAAAGAAGGTGATCTAGTTTTGCGCTAACAACAAGAGTAGGGCCGGGGCAAGTTATCTCCCAATTGGGAGTGGTCCGTTCGTAATCAAAGCCGTGGTCGGCCAAGGTGCATTCAAGCCGAAAAACTCAACGGGGAAATATCCCGAGGTCATGGAACGCTACCAACCTTCGGTTCTATTATAGCCGAGGATGAAAGAACCTTCGCCTTCCCAATGGTGGCCGAGGATGAAAAACCGATTCTCTGCTTTTTTGTATCAATAAATGTATTTTTGTAGGAAGCCTATAGCTCCCCAAATGTACTGTTACTTCATCAATAAAGAGAATCAAGATTACAAATACGTTGGAAGTGCCAAATTTATTTGCAATAAAACTTATACAAGCCATACGTGAATGCGTCACGAAAACAAAGTCCCGAAACAGCGGCGGACCGAGTAGCTTGGCTCGATGTTGACCCCGGGCACCAAAGATGAAAGGACCTACCAAGTTTGGTCCGGACCGACGAAGTTCGCGAACCCCTTGGAGGCACTTCACATGACCATGAAGCGCGAAGGTGAAAAAGTTAGCCATGAGTCATGCGAAGAAACCTCTTTGTATAGCAACACACCGACCATGACTCACCGAAAGCAAGTTAAGGGATCGCGTTTGCTTAAGAAATCAACGAGTTTACGCAAAGAGGACCAAAAACAAGATCATGCAGTGATGTGAAAGCATCCCGCAAGCACAAACCGGACGATCTTTCACGAAACCTCTTCCTCACATAATAAAGGAAGAGAAGCATAAACCCAAATGATGCAAGTCGTGTGGAAGAAAAATAAAACCGAGGAACATAATAAAAATAAGCCGCGATGAAAGCACAAGGCATGAACATATATTACGCCGACATGCTTCACAATACAAAGTAATGGTTCATTAAACAAAGTTATGAAGAACTCCAGAGTTATCAAAATAGGAGGCGTAAGTAAAATACCGAAATACAGAGTGTCAAAATATTCACAAAATATTCAAATTACAAACCGCAGTCATCAAAGTTCGGATGAAAACAAATTAAACATGAGGACCCTCGGAATGAGTCTTCTCGAGTCATCGGCCACCTCCCTGCATCGACCGCCAAAGTCCCGCTCTACCGGGTTCTCATTTGCCGAGTCCCAATCGGCGACAAAACCATTCAACACTCGGGTCTAACCCATCCAAGGTCCAAGAGGTAGTGTTCTTCCTCGCACCGCGCGACGCGCGGCGAGGTTTGGTTATCAAGAATGGGAGCCATGATTTGGCCATTGACCACCACATTGTCGTGGTCAAACACTTGGGGATCCAAGGCGGGGAAATGCACTCGCTGATCCAGCTAAATAGAACCCGCGGTCAAACTCGCCACCACCAGGAAGCATAGTCGGCCTTCCTTCTTGGTTTTCTCGGATCGTTGTAGGTCGTGATCGGTTTCTCCTTATAACCGCACAACTCCCGCTCTTTGATCATCGTGCATCCTTCTTCAAACGCTCGTTAGCCTCCGACAAGCTCGTAATTTTCAAATCAAGTTACTTTCTTGTGGTGTGCATACTTCTTCAAATCTTCTTCCAGAGACTTCTTCTCTTGCTGGCAAGTACTCAGCTCTTTCTCCATAGCGCTCGACCGGTCACCCCGACTACTTCCTTCGCCATTAATTCCCGTAAGCACTCTCAAAGTGATGAGCAAGCATGGAGGTCCAAAGACTGTAAGACTTGATTGCTACCAAACTCGCCGAGGCCCCATTTTCTCGCACCCGCCCACATCACCAGAATAGAAATCGATTCAAGGCCTTTGTCGTGGATACCGCACATCCCAAGCGATCTTCATAGAACCACTAGCCGCCCCATCCTTTACCTTCTTTACATCTAAGATCTTCCGCCAAGAGGCATCCTCCATGTCCTTAGCGTCGGCTGCCGTATTAGACTCAAACGATTTGGATTTGCCCCGGCCGGGTGTGGGGAAGCGGGGTTGTGTACAAGTCTCGGCTTTTTAAGGGGAGGAAGTTGGGCGGACCGCTGAGAGCTCGATTTCCTTTTTCTTTCTCAAGAAAGCAAAGATCCTTGCTAGGAGTTTTTGTAGCACCAAAGATCGGTGGTATACCCTTGTTTCCGCTTCGCTCCTCGCGAATACTGGCGTCTATCCTCCACACTCAATGTAGACATACCGAATAGTCCTGCAGAAACACGCCACAAATATAAGAGCAAAACCATCAAAATCACAAACCGCATGATGTAATAAGACACAAAGTTCAAGTATTTACTTAGGTATGCTATAAGTCCTACTGAGTCGCCAACTTTCTCGTATGATGTGGGATGCCCAAGGTTGGTTACCCGATTGAACGTAAGACCAAATTCGGCCTACGCCCTCCGATCACCGGGATAAGCTACACCTCTCAATGGTAAATTTGTTGTTTGGGTGCGAGTCGAAAGGGAAAGTACTCAACATTACTCTCATCAACTAACAAAAATGGGTCACGGGTCCGCCTTCCAACCGAAAGAAGTTCGGCCTTGAAAGATTTGTAATCGCTTTTGAACACTTTCATAAAAGGCCTACGGGTGTGGTTACCTAGGGAGACCCAAATGAGGAGGATCTTTAACCGAGGAGCGCATTTAAATGAAGAAACTTCTCAACGGTGATGAGATACATTAATGCACTCACACATAATCTCAAAGGCCCGAGCGTAAGCCCAACCATTCGGATGAAGCGAGTCGAGCCACATTTAGCAACCGGAGTACCGCATGCAAGAATATCCGGGAGAAAGGAACTCTAATACCTAGGTGCTCAAACAAAGTTGTGTACATATAGGTGTAGGGCTTATTCCAGCCTCCCACAATCACACACGGCCTCATCCGGATCTACATCGGCCTCGCAAACAAAGAGCCCTTCGTACCTGATGACAAAGCAACGATCGATTCGCTCCAATGACTCCTCGGTCACTAACACAGAGAGTGGGAGTCCAATACTTCTAAATCAATACTTTCTCGAATAACCGCTATGATCTTCAACATCCTCCCCACCATTGAAGATCGTTTGAAGCTCCTCGTGGAACGAGAGGTTCATCATCGAGGCAAACAGAGTGTGTTCATAGCCCGCACATTTTGCCTAATACAATCTAAACGACAAACGTGAACATTGCCTACCAACGCAGGAGGCATTGCCACACCTAATTCCGAATAACCTCTCCTCACTATCGCTACTAATGCTTATTATAGAAACCATGAATGAATTTCGCAGTGTAACTACGCAAAGAAAGCCAAAAGACGAAAGGAAGAGCAATAGAAACTACCGAGATTAAGGAAAATAAGCGTGCACTAAAAATGGTGGAATGACTCAAAGCGCAGAAATGTAAGTGCGCTGCTTTCAAAGCTAAGCGAGAATAGAAAAAAAGAGCGAAAGGGGAAAAGAAAGAAGCACTTGAGTATTCAAATAACAGCAATCTAGCGAACCGTTCGAGTTTCAGCGATCAACGGCTGTGATATAAAGCCTCTTCAACTCTAACGGCTAGGGTAACGCCACGTGGTGACTATACGACGCGACAGGTGGTTGGCACCATTCCAGAGGATCAAAACATCATTAATCACAATTCAAAAGTCACGCCCCATTGCACGTGTTCACACGCCAAGGATGACGCTCAAACGCATCGCGCGGTATGATTAGAGAGATCCGGTAAACATAAGCATAAGCCGAAAGGCACCTTGCAAATATGGATATATGCATATTCTCATTCACAAATATATATATTGTTATTCATAATACATGATACGCTAACAAAACGGTCGGCCTAGAGCCGAGCACAATGAAGGTCAAAAATACAATTGCAGGTCTTAGCACAAATGTGATAATCCGTGGCGAACTCGAGCAAATAAGCCGGTCCATGGAGAATTTGCCCTCCGGAGTTTCTGTAGATCCACCGGAAGAAGCGGGGAAGTCGGCGGCCGTACAAAGGGAGTGGTCAATGGAAAAATTCTCCAAACACCGGCCCATGGAAAATCCTCTACATTGAGGAGGAAAAATCAACCATTAGGCCGCGGCGACACCACCCACGCAGACAAAGACCACCTTTGAGCTCTTCACACAATCTCAAGCGTGGATAGCCGGGATTAACTGCAGTCAAGAACGCCCACAAATGCCTAAGTCCACGACTCCTTCTTTGAGCCCTCCAACAATCTTAAAACGCTGAGGGACTTTAAGATTGTGTGCAGAGCCCAAAGGGGGAGCAGCAGCCTGATAAAGCGGACAAGCCATAAACATCAACATCTTAAGGAAAGAAAGCAATAACTTAAAGGAAAGGGAATGGCAACGACAAGGCAACATGGCCCCTTTTTATAGATGAAGAAAGAGAACAAGTTACAAACAGGAGCATTTATGAAGTGCACGTAAACGCCCGCAATGACCAAACACAACTCCCGAAGGGGGTCAAAGCGTTACCAACGACTAAAAGCGGCAGTAGCGTCAACTACAGTACTCGGTTTTCATTCAATAACAAGGGGAGCCGGGAACCGATGGGCAGGCATGCTTTTGAGCGACTTCATGTTTCTCATTCATCGCCGAGGATCAGGTGTTCACGATCGAAGCCGAGCCTCGATCCAAAGACGCGCGCATCCCAAGACAGAGCGCCGAGGACTAAGATCTTGGAGCGCTTCTTATGCTCGGCCCAGTCTATAGCGATGGTCCCCCACCTTTAGCCTAGGCATCTTCCCCAGAATCGCCGCTTTATTATGTAATCAACCTTTAATTATGTAACGGTTATCAATTATTAACCATGAATGCCTGTAACACTATATATCTCGCCCAGAGAGGCTAATGAAGAGGTTGAACGATTTTTCTATCTACGCGAGACCATCCATTGTGTTCTTGATAATTCCATTCACAGAAATTGTTGAGAACAAATACCATAAGAAAATTATGTCTCTTGAATCATCTTTTTAATTGTGTTGTTCATCAGAGTATTAAGTCTCTATTCGACAAAAAAGAGCGGATAACGGATAAACTAATTTATAGTGGATAAGCCAACGGATAAACCAGTGGATTGAATTTTAATAATTGGTAAAATTAGTGGTTGAATTAACTTATAAATATATAATGACATCTATATAAATAACAATTGAAAATCTCCTCATTTAATTTCTTGACACATGTCACACCATGAGGATTTTCTCAATAAATATAAATTCATGTCACCTATATTTATTTTAATTTATTATTTGTTCAAAATGAAAAAATATATAAAACGGTCAATTTAATGTGTAACGTTCCAATATGATTTATGATAATTAAAAAAAAAACGGTTATTTGATATTGTAACTCTCTAACTATGGGTATAAATATTCCAAGTTGGGTGCTGGGTTGAGTCACTATCAACACCATCACTTCATCTTCCCTAAACATCATTTGTTCAGCACAAAACATCACACTTCTTGGAAGCTTCTTCATCACCATTTTCGAATTTCATATTGAAGGAGTAGAATAGGTTTGTGTGTGAACTTTGGGTGTTGGTTTGAGTCACCTAGGAGCTTTAGATTGAGTGTTGGTGAATTTGAGTCGAGTTTGGTAGCTTAGGAAAAAAATTGGTGTGCTGAAATTGATTTTATTGCTATTAGATCATGATTTGACATGTTGTCAATTAGGTTTTCCATCATATGTATATCGATGTGCAATTTTTTTTGACACCCATGTATTGTAAATCATCCTATCAAATGAAATTGTATTACACCCATGTATGTTCATAGTGTGAAATATACTTCGGTGTATGTGTACCTCCAGTATGATGATATCGCAAAAGAATTGAGTCCATTTAACAAAAAAATGTGATATTGCACTATGAACCGAAGGTATATTAATATGAGTAAATATTATCTTACTAAATATACCTCCAGTTCATAGTTGTTTTTGGGCTACTATTTCCACATTGAAGTTTATCCTAATATACCGTAATGAGTTCACCGTTAGATATGCTCAAAAACTTTAACATTAGTTAATTTCCACCATAGAGTTTTTGCAAAAAATACAATCTAATAAAGATACCAGTAATTATGAAAATAGAATATGAAACAAATCAACGTTGTTTGATTAATTAGTCGACAATTATCCTATATATTTTTTTGGTTAGTATATATATTCTTTTTGTCAAAAAATATAGGAATCAAGCAATACACATTTGTTTCCCAAAAATTTAGCGATACTCATTTTTTGACAACAAAAAGACTATACACATCTCAATCTTACTGGTTTCGAATCACGATGTCAATGAGTTCAATCTAATTTAATTTTGTTAGCAACGAATCAGTTATCATTCATAACCCACTGACATATTTTTCTATCGCATGTGACTTATTTTTTATACCCTTTTTTAAGGCACGACGTTAAAAAATTTAAGATATTTTTTCCTGACAAATTCATAATATCTTGAGTAATCATTATTTAATATATATTCAAACAAATATATATTACATACTACAAATAGATAATTACTATTATTAACCAATAAAGCACAAATGACAATATTAATAACCGTAAAATACAAAACGATGAATCGTACTAATGTCAAAAGATAAAAACAAAAATGTGTTTACAATATTGATACATTAAAACACTATAATCATGACTCATCACACATTCTTGGTAAAAATTGTCTTTAATCTATTTGACAAACACAAATCAATTAAACAATGTATGTGTGTGGGGGGGTATTTAAGAATTTATAACAGTATGCTAATAAATTGTACTTTTTCATGACCAATGTACTCGAAATGTTTCCCATGCATCACACGGGCATGTATACTAGTAAATGGACATTTGCAATTAATGTTTGAATATGAGAGAGAATAATTATTTAATAGTGGATAAAAGTGGTAAGAAAAATGAAACGCTATAAGCTATAAGGTCAAACGCTACTTCAAGTAGCGTTTCCAAAAATGCTATAAGCTAGTGGAAAAATGCAATAAGTTTGTCTTGCCAAACAGCTACCACGAGTTTATCCACTATAAGCTAGTAGTTTGGCTTTGCCAAACAGAGCCTAAGTGAAATTTTCACAATAGTAAAGATTCGAAGAGATTCCTTGAGACTCTGTGTCGTACAGACAGATCTGGGGCATGATTCATTTGGCAGAGGGAGGGTCCCCTTGATTATCGTTTTTGTAGTATTTAAGTGTTTGAACTTTTGTGGATTTATTTATTTGTAGTTGTTTTTACAATTGTTTATATTTTTCGCAATTTATAATCGTTACACTAAACATTTATTTTAATTGATGCAAAAGCGAATTATATTGAAACAACAACATAACAAAACATAATGAGTAAAACATAATAGAAATAAATATAGCTCTAAATGAATATGAGTATCTCTACTGCGACAGTTTTAATGCATAACAACAGCGCATAATCTCGTTGACACTGTTGCACCCGAAAAATCCGGTTTGGGTCTCTCGATGTACAACGTGTAAAGATCTTGAAGCCGCCACCAATATTTTAATTTTAAGACCAAAACATTGAAAAAAGGTCTTTTGAACAAAGCAAATGGTCTTTTGAAACTAGAGATATAGGTTCGGGGGTCGATTACGTGCGGGGAAGGTGTTAGCACCCCACGCGTCCTCTCTACTGAGAGGGAACCTTTAATTAAGTGTGTGGTTTTATCGTTTGATTTGAAAAATACCTAGATTTGCCTATTTATTTCTTATTTGAAGATAAATGGGAAAACTTAATGAAAATTTTTATTTTTAGCGCTTGACGAGAATTGGCTTCTCGCTCCTATGTATCTCCTAGTGCGATGGAGAATTCAAAGCTACGTAGTTCTTGGTTGTCATGAAAAGGGTTTTTGTTTTTTATCTTTTTAGTGAGTTTTCGAAATAAGACGAGTATTCGGCGAATGATTAAACTAACAGAGGTTATGGGTAACCACCGCTAAGTACTCTTGAAAATGAGAGTCACTACCATCGGTCGATTTAACAAAGGTTCCGATTGATCGTTAGTAGCAACTTCGTTTTTATTTGTTCTTTTGAAAATGGTTTTGAAAAAGATTGATTGGCACGAATGATCAAACTAACAGAGGTTATGGGTGATCACCGCTTCATTGTTCTTTTGGGAAAAGACATTGTCACTAATGGCTAGACGAACAAAGGTTCTGATTAGCCACTAGCAACAATGGGTTTGAAAATAATTCTTCTTGTTTGTTTTATGAAAATGACTTTTATTTATTGCGCTTGACGAGAACGTGACTCGCTCCTACGTATCCCGAATGGGAATCAAAGCGACGTAGTTCTAATTTGAAAATGTTTTTGAAAAGGTTTTGAAAAGGGGAAGAGCTTTCGTAATGACCAAGCAAGCAGAGGCTTTGAGTGATCATTACTAATAACTCTTGATAGCGTTCATGACAATCAAACAAGCCAAGACTTTGGGTGATAGTCACTAATAACTTGCATTAATTAGAAAAGAGTTTGAAAGGTTATTGGGAAAAGGGTGAAGTTATTATCAATGATTGGTTACAAAATTCAAACACATTCAATAATCAAGTAATCATGCATATGTCAAACATCAACTAAGACTAAACATGCCGATACAATCAAAGATTCAATTGTCAGGGATGCAAGGTGAATTTCTCAAAACAAATGCGTGTGTGTGAGGAGAAGTGCATTTACCCTAATGACTCTATGCTACAACAAGCAAGTAGGCTTACGTCTTCATTAGGAGGTCATACACATGGAGGGAATGTCACACAATTAAATCAAGACAAATTAGGTAGCATCAAGAACAAGTAAACAATTGATCATAGGCATAGAATGATCTTAATTAAACTAATGACATGTGAGCAATGATTTCTTAATAACATGAACAAAGAGGAATTGCACGCGAACCCTAAACCCTAAACATACAATCTCGTTTGTTATTAACTGAGAAATTAAAAGGGGAAGGTTGAATCATCTAAAATCATCTTCACCACTTTAAAACATGATGCACTAGGCATACGTGGGAATCATATGATTTATCATCAACAATTGACAATAATAAAACTAGAATACAAGAGCAAGTGAGTAAACACTAAAACCAAGTTGAATCACATAGAGCAATCTTCTCACTTGAATCAAAGTGCACTAGGCACTAGTGAGAATCAACTTGCCTATCATCAACAACTAATAATAAGCAAACTAAAACAAGATTTAAATAAACACAAAAATTAGGTTGAATCGCATAGAGCAATCATCTCACTTTGAGAAAAGTACACTAAGCATTAGTGAGAGTCATATTGCCTATCATCAACTTAAAATGACAAGCAAGCATATAAACCAACACAAATCAACAATCATTCAAGGGTGAGAAGCACCATAAGCACCCAAGCCTCCCTAAGTGCTTGTCAAAGTGCTTATGACACTTCTCACCAACAACAATCAACAATATGAGAATATGAAGATGATAAGATGAATGATTTTTTTACATTTTTTTTGAGGCAATGATTCAAATATGATGCAAGGTTTTGAGGATTTTTACCTTATCCCCAAGCTAGAAAGTAAGATGAGAAGATGGAACTAGACACAAATCAACAAAACTTCGATCCTCGATATGATGATCAACCCACTTGATGATGATGCTTGAACTTTGAATGAGAAATAGAGAGAGTAGGTGAAAGAGGGATGCAAATGAGGTGGAGTAGTGGTGTTTGGGTGGAAGGTAATGAAAAAAAAATGGATGGAGGAGAAGGGGAGCTGTTGGAGTAAAACAGTGGGTGTGATTATTAATCAGGGAAAAAAAAGAAATGGGTTTGCATTAGTAAAACAGTGGGATATGAATAGCATTTGGGCTCTTAAAAGAAATAAAACAAACAAGGGCTGGCTGTAGACTTAAAAGAGGGGTGTAATGAGTGATAAGTTAAAAAAAAAGGCTATTGTTTTTCCCACACCCCCTCCTACTCAAAACACACCCCACAAGGGTGTGAAAAGACCAAAAGGTCAGCCAAAACCTCTTTTTTTTCACGAAATTTCACCTGTTCGAACACGGGCCTTCGAACAGGTTCGAATGACATCGTTCGTGTGTGTTAAATCTTGATTTCACACTCTCTTTGAGTGTTTTTCACATGTTCGAACGAGGTCATTCGAACGTGTTCGCATGACCTTGTTCGAACCCGTTCGAACGACATCGTTCGAGTGTGTTAAATATTGACTTCACACCCTCTTGTGCGTAATTTCACCTGTTCGAACGAGGTCATTCGAACGTGTTCGAACAAGGTCGTTCGAACAGTCTTTAAACACGTGAACTCAGCGTTTCACGCGAGGTTATTTTTGGAATAAAATTTGTTAAGGGGTGTGAAAGAGTAGGAGGGGGTGTGGGAAAAGCAATGGCCAAAAAAAAATAGAACAATAAACAACACATAAGCCCATGTCATTATCATCATCAAAAAAAACCTAACCTCCCCATTTCACTCTTTGAGCCGCTGGGACTCAACACCAAAGAGAGAGAGATAGATTTTCGATGGGAGAGAAAGAGAGAAAGAGAGAAAGAGAGAAAGAAAGAGAGAGAGAGAGAGAGAGAGAGAGAGAGGTGGAACGATTCTTCTTCTTCTCTTTGCCTTTTTTATTTTTGGTTTGTTTTCTTGTGAAGGTGGTGTTAAAAAAATGGAGGAGGTATGGTGGAGGAGGTTGTTGCGTTGTGTTTGTGGTGGTTGTGGGTGGCGAAAATGAAGGAGGGTGGAGAGGAGAGGTTGTTGTAGTGGTGAGGTTCTTGAAGAAGATGAAGTCTATGGCACTTTAAACCTCTCTTTTTTGAGTTTTCATTTATCCTTATTTTGTTTGTTTTTCTGTTCTTCTCTCCTTCTGTTTCAGATTCATTTTTTTGATGGGTTGGAGTGAGGCTTTATTTTGAAGAGAAGGAGATAGGAGTGGTCATGGTGTGGGTGGTTTTTGGCTCCAAGAAGAGGAACAGATGACTCTTGGTTTTTTGGTGTTTTGTGTTGTTTTAAAAATCTTTTCCTCCTTCTACCTTGCCTCTATTATTCTTCCCGCTTAAACTTCCCTCCCTCACTGATTTTCGTTCACTCTCTCTTATAGAGGATTCAGATTCATTTCTTTTGTTGTTGCCAGCTAGTAGCTCTTGAAAAGTACTCTCAAGTTCTTGATTCATGATGCTGGACACTCTGTTGGTTCTGATTTCATCACTGACCTTTCTTTATTTCCCATTTTGATGTTTGCAGGTGAACAGGTGCACTGTTTTGTGAAAGTTGCAGCAACATGATGAAATGAAAGTGCTTGTGAACTCTAGCCCAAAATAGAAGATACTCATATATTTTTAATTTTTATATTGATTAATTTATTTGTAAAGAACTAAATTAAAAAATGTATAAGCTGTCTTCAACAACAACAGCAAGATCACGTCACCCCCCTCCCTTTTATACATTTTTTATTTTTAATATAATGTAATTTTTGTTTTTATCAACTAAAAAAAAGTAAAAATAACGCGAAAATGACAAAAACTAGTAAAATGAGCGTTTTACACTAAAACACGCAAAAAGTGCATATTTTCGTAATTTTTCGAAAAACGTCAAAAATACCGTTAAAAATTGAGTGTTCACAAGAATACATTTTTTTTATTTTCAAATAGTCGGACAAAATTGGGGTATGACAGACACTCCGTTCGTTTCCACTTACAGCTCTAAACGACTACGAGTCTGAAACATGTCATAGGTGTTCTACATAACTCATACGTCATCGTCAATCTTCACTTCCATAGAGAACCAGTAAACACAACCATCATCTCCAAAGTTGGGTTTGCGAAAAGTGATACTAGTAACCTCTCATTCATCACCCTCCACATGAACCTTACATTCTAGTTTGTCTTTCAGCGAAACGAAGCTAATGTCGTCCTTGAGCCTGCATAAAACAAGATGTGGACAGGAGAAAAGTACACCATACTTTCTTGTGGTCATTTGGCCAAGATGATGAACAACAATAAATGTGTTGTCTGTTGAGTACTGAGTTGAATAAGTATCAATTTTCGAGAGTGTTGGTGTGAAAGAACTAAATCAGTGTGTGTCGCTGATTAAAACTGGTGGGATCTTGACCATTAAATGTGGATTTTTCTAATAACAGATTTATCTCACAAAAAGATAAATCCGTAGTTGTAGGTTTACAAAACAAATTTATATTTTTGTGAGATAAATTCGTTATCACATTTTTGACATCAGATTTATCTCACAAAAAGATAAATCCGTTTTATCAACTTACAACTACAGATTTATCTTTTTATGAGTTAAATTCGATGTACTAAATTTGAATCCCTCGAATTTACCTAATTCCATTTTGAAATTTTTTTAACAATGAATTTATGTTTTTATTTACATAAATCTGTTTCGTATATTTTCATAGGGTAATTTTGGAAAAAAAAACTTAGTGGGGGTATATGAAATGCTGGTGGGGGGTTAAAAAAATTATCCATGTCCATTTTAGGCATAAAATAATGGGCCTGTCTGTATCCATACAGATAGGGCTTTTACTTTTCCCACACCCCATCCTACTCCAAACACACCCCCTCACCCTACACATTTACCAAACTAACCCTACTTACAATTCAATTCCCCCCTCTACCCCCTCCCTCTTCTTCTCCTACAACAAACACCCTCCCTCTCCAACACCCAAACCTCCCCTCTCTCCACTCCAACCCACCCATCCTCACCTTCATCATTCACTCCCATTCAACTACCCAACATTGGCAACTAGCTCAAGGTAATAACCCTACCAAACTTTTTCATGTTGGTTCTGCTTTTCGATTTTTACGCCATTTTTTTACGCAAACGCTTTCGGTTCGAATAGTGGTCGTTCGAACATGTTCGCATGAACGTGTTCGAACAGTGTTAAGCGGGATGTGAATTTGATTTGTTTGAACAAATTCATTCGAACTCGTTGCATGAGGCCGCTCGAACAAAGGTATGACAAAGAATCGATAAGTTGCGCGCATCGCGCGTGTTTTTTCGGGTTAAATGGATGTAAATGAGGGTGCATCTGGAGCAGTTGAGTTGTCAACTTTAGCAGCTGAGATGTCAACTGTCGCAGTTGACATGTCGACTGACGTCGTCGAATCCCAAGACTTTACTAATTCGTTCCAAACTGATACGGTAAGAATGAATTTGTTATTTTAATTTTAGCGAACTATTCAAATTATGTAACTGACACTTAGTAATTGATTTTCAGTTATTTCCTACTCGTGAGGAGCTACTGACTTGGGTGCGTGCGGTTGGAAAATCTATTGGGATGGTGATTGTTATAGGAAGATCTGACACCGGACGACGATCAGGTAAACAATACTGCATGTTGATTTGTGATAAAGCTGGATCATATAAGACAAATGTTGAGGAAGGCACAAACACTAGAAAATGTTGTTGTCCCTTCAGATTGAAAGGGAAATTTATTAAGAAGCTTGGAGGATGGATTTTGAGGGTTATGAATGGAACTCATAACCATGGCATGGCTACTTATCATGATGGACGTCCGTACATTGGTAGGTTAACTTCAGAAGAGAAGGAACTAGTGGCTAGAATGACTAGGAATCATACTCGGCCTAAATTGATCCTTAATGGGCTGAAATTGATGAAGTCTGATGATAACTATACGGTTGTGAAACAAATATACAACTGTCGTCAAAGGCAACGATGCCTATGCGTGAGGTAGGATGAGCTCCAACAATCGATGTTTTATTTGCAACGCGATAATTATGTTTCTTCGGACTCGACTTGCGTAAGGAACTACGGTTGTGAAAGACATCTTTTGGGCCCATCCAGATTCTATTGAGCTTCTAAACACCTTCCCAATTGTTTTGTTGATTGATTCCACATATAAAACCAACCTGCATGTATCCGTTGGTTGAGATCGTTAGTGTAACCTTAATCGAGAAGACTTACTCTCTGCGCATTGCTTATGTCAATTAGGAGAGGATGAATAACTTTGCATGGGTTCTTGAGAAATTGAGGGGTTTATTTAGGAAACAGGATGAACTTCCACAAGTCATACTTACTTGCGAGAGACACGGTATGATGAATGCTCGCAAAGAATATTTCCAAATCCTGCAAACTTGTTGTGCCAATTTCACATTAAGAAAAATGTGAGGCCAAAGCAAGGCTCATTGTGAAAGACCAAGGTATTGTTAATGACATTATGGGTGCATTTCTATCTGTTGTCCATGCGAAGACTACGGAAGAGTATGATTATGAGTTGGAGTCTGTTTAACGACTTGGCGGGACCTTATCCCGGGCCATACCGTATGTGAAGACCACACAGCTGGAGCCGCTTCAAGGAAAAGTTTATTGGTGCATGGATAAATAAGCATATGCACCTTGCAACACCACCACCAACGAGTTGAGTCCGCACACTCTCACTTGAAGCAAATATTACGAGACAAAGGGGAGATTTGTGCAAGTCTTTGGGATGGAATGCGAGACCATGCTTAGGATACAACATTACGATCTTAAAATGCACTTCGAGCATAGTTTGAGTAGAGTGAAAGTTCAACACTTGAAGAAGAAGATTTTGATGAAATTAAGGGTTTAGTTTCATCTAATGCTATATACCATATTTTGGGTGAGATGCACGTGAGATGGATCCGTTTCACTTAACCCATCATTATGTCGATGCACACTCGGGACTACACACGGACTACCATGTGCATGCGAGCTTTCAAGGTATGATGTACACTCATCTTGTTATTTTGTCTATAAACTCAACATTATATGGGTTGTCACTAAATCAATGTCGCTTTTTGTAGGGTTATGATGGATCGCACTCCAATTCCGTTGAGCATGATTCACCAACATTGGCGAGGTTGAATTTCAAAATACGAGATGCAGGTAATGGATGATGAGTTGAGTGTAGAAATTGAACTTGAAGCTATCAGAAGAAGGTTTGAGGCCTCTGATCACGCCGGTAGAGTTATGATTAAGGAAAAAGCACGTGAATTGGCATTCCCTGACACGACTTCTATGTGTCCACCTCCGGATCACGATCATTACAAAGGAGCACCAAAAAAGATAAGAAAGGGAATGTTGATTACTCAACAAAGCGAGACAAGTCATTTTGGGAGCATGTAGATGACAAATTTGACTCCGGATCTAGTGGATGTTTTGCTCAGTCTCAGTAAGACGACCTCTCCCCAAAGTAGGAGTGGAACGTCTACAAACCCATACAGTTCTGGTTCTACTCCTACTTTGTCAACGTGTCTAGCACCTAATCCATCACTAAGCAAAAAGAGAACTCAAGCTGACAGTGCTACTTTAATCCCTACTCCTCCACTATATAAGAAACCAACACCCACACCTATTGTTACAGAAGCTGCTACTGCTACTATTTCAAGAGCTCCTACTTTGACACCAGCTCTTGCTCTTACACCGAATCCTATTGTTACAGATATTGATGCTTGCGATTATGGATGTATTTAATACATACATAATAGGGATGCCAAAGATACATGCGTCCCTATGTTGAAAAAATTGTTAACGTGGTTGGTGATGGTAACTGTGGATTCCGGTGTATTGCAGCATTTCTTGGAAGGGGTGAGGAGGCTTGGCAGTCAGTCAGAACTGATCTGATGGAAGAGCTTAACCAATACAATGACTTCTACACTCGACTGTATGGTGGTATTGGTAAGGTCACATTTTTTATGAAGGCGTTGTTGAGGGCACATCATGGGAATAATGTTGAAGATAATTGGATGAGTATCTGGGATATGGGGTATCTAATCGTTAACAAGTACAAAGTCGTCCTCACTTGTTGGTCACCTAATTGTTGTTACACAATTTTTCCTTCAATGTTGCGCCATTCGAAGTGCCCGATTCCAACATTCTATTGGTACTAGAACACAAACACTTTGTATGCAGTAAAGTGTCTTCTATTTAGATTCAAGTGTAGTCATTCCAAAACATTACATAACATTATGTTTTTGTTGTCTTTTGAAGATCTTTATGAAGCACGGAAGTCCAATGCCCTGCAGGATATTATGTGGAATACTAATAGGGCACCCATGCATGAAGAGGTTGGGACTCGCTTTTTATTAGCCGCATGCAAAAGTGGAAGTGTTTGCTCATACAATCACAACCCCCCATCCCCTTCCTTGTGTAGATTTAAGTAAAGATACTGATGGTAGTCAATGTTAAGTTAGATTCATAATTTTGGTACACAACATTGTATATGACTATTGGTAGACAACTTTTGAAATCAAAAAAACTGTGTTTCTGTTTCTGTTTCTGGTTTTTAAGTTTCTGCTTCTGTATAACATTAGTTCGAATGATACTATTCGAACGCCTGTTCGAACGCCACCCTTCGAACATGTTCGAATAAAGTCATTCGAGGCAGCAATAACACACCCTGTAACCAACAGTTGACAATATTCCTTAACACGTATGAGTTCTTTCGAACAGGTTCGAACGATGTCGTTCGAACACCAAAAATTCCTTAACACGGACAAGGTCGTTCGAACAGTCACTTAAACCACGCTACACGAGCGTCACACGCGAGGTCATTTTTGGAAAAAAAAAAGTTTGGGGGCGTGCGATGAGTAGGAGGGGGTGTGGGAAAAGTAAATGCCTACAGATAGATGTGTTAGTGGGACCAGGCCTTTTTCTCTTTACCCGGTACCACATGCAAACGTTTCCAAACGGGATTTGGAATTTTTGGGTGATCGAACGGTGGTTCAACGACACGGGGAAGAAGAAGAAGATGAAGAAGGAAGACACAGTGAAGCTTATCAGTGCCGAGGGTTTCGAATTTATCGTCGACAAAGAAGCTGCCATGGTTTCACAGACCATTCACAACATGCTTACCTCTCCAGGTTTTCTCTTTTTCCATCATTTCCAAAAATATTCGACTAGTGTAAATTAGGGTTCCAAATTAAAATCAATTCATTTAGGAATACTTGAATAGAATTGTTCAGAGTGCGATTTCGTTGGTGATAGGGAGTTTCGCCGAGAGGGAGCATGGAGAAGTGACTTTTCCTGAAATCAGCACCACCATTCTCGAGAAGATTTGTCAGTATTTCTATTGGCATCTTCAATTCGCCAGGTATTTTCTTCTCCCCTTGCCTGCATTTTCCTGTTTCCTTGTTTTCGTTGTCTTCAATTTTGGCTGAAGTTTTGTTTTTTAATTTTCATATCCTCGTTGTCGTCCTTTTTGATTTCTTGGTTATCTGTGTAATTACTTCGAGTATTCGAGTATGCTGTTGAAAGATTTTATGGCTCAATGATCCTTGTAGTTATTCATTTACAAACAAACTAGAATCCCATCCCATCTATTTGCAAACACGTCTTTCATTTCATTGACGAGAGAGAAAGAAAAAGACCCCCGGGATCACAATGATATGCAGAAATCACGAATAAAAGGGAAGGTACATCTTTCATGAACAGATAGCCTAAGATGATGAACAACTACAAGGATCATCGAGCAATCAAATCATAAATAAAATCTCTCAACAGCGTACGCGAAGCAAGGATACATTGAAATAAGAAATCAAAAAGGATGACAAAATACTTTGCATTCTAGTTTTATGTTTCTGGATCGTCAGTGCATCTCATATACTTAATGAGTCTTTTCTTGACTTTGGTCTTTTCTTGACTTTGGTCTTGAATCAAGACCAAGGTCAAGAAAAGGCTTTGAATGATATAGTCAACACTAGTGGATGGTTATGATCTCTTGGAGTGCATCTTTAGGAGATAAGAGCTGCACGACATGTGGAATTTTTTATTCAGGAACTGAGGGTGGCTCTTAAGTCCCACTTGAGTCTTTTGTGCATTTTGTACTTATTTCACTGGATGTGGCTATGATGCTTTGATTGGTATTGGGGCTGAGTTCCCTTCATATTCGATATTAATTACTCCCTCAGTATCATATTAACTGTCTTTTTAGAATTCTTAGTTTGTCTCAAATTTCTTATCACTTTAGAATTTCAATGAAGCATTAATTACATTTTTCCAATAACACCTTTATTAATTGGTATCTCAACCACTTTATATTAACTATTCATTCCATCTAACTCCAATTATAACAAGGGTATTCTAGTCAAAACAAACTTGTTCACCTTAAATATGAGCCTACTAAATAGTTTTCTTAAAAATTATGCATTACCTTCAACGACATACAATTTGAGACGGAGGGTGTAATAAATTAAAAAAACTGTTTCCTGTTAAAAAAACAATTTTGTATGGTTTTGATATTTTTTCTGGTGCACCACTAAGCAAGGTTTATTGGATGATGATAGAATTGCAGTTGAATAAAAATGTTAAAATTGATGCTCGTTTAGTTGGCTCTATTTGAACTTTCTTTTGGCTACTCTTAATATGACAATGTTTAGCTGTTTCAAATTTCAATTTGTAAAACTTTCGTTGAAGTCATGTGAATCCAGATGCAATTGTAAGTTGTGAACTGTTATATAATTATTGCACCCTACATTTTGGAGCGATAATTGATTATTTTTTGTTTGAAAATTACTGTGTGACCTGAAAATATAACCAAACAACCTTACCAATTTGAGTTGGCATTTGTTCTCAATGATGTTTTGACCCACTGGCCTATGTTTTTAGCCTGCATCGCTGGTGATGAGATAGAAATTTTCACAGTATTATTTTTTAATACGTTTTGAAGATTACTTTGATGTTAGCTGCAAACGTCTGTTGTATGTATTTGAAGTTATATTTTCCTTTCAGATGAAATTAAACTTTTGAAAATCCTTGTCATATTTGATTTTAATTTTGTGTTCCATCTAAATTGTTGTGTTGATATGATTATGTCGGTGTTGCTAGTGGAAAGGAGACTGAGTTTCCTATTGAACCCGAGTTAACTCTGGAGTTAATGATGGCTGCTAATTACCTGCATACTTGAGCATATTGACTTCCCAAAGGTGATAGTCCTCTTCTTTCCTTATTGTTGCAATCTTTTGTTATTTCTTGGAGTCTGAAATGTTTAATTTTCACAGTAATTGTTTTTGTTGTTGTAATCTTCCCTTTTCGCTCTTCTATGGGTAATGCAGAAAAAGCTGTTGCTTTGTTTGGGGTCTTGAGAAATATAAGCTAGCATAGGTGTTGCCATTGTCAACTGCATCCTTGCAGCGACTAAAGTATACATGTAATCTGTGACTCTGTAATGTAATCTAATGTTATTTGGACTCAAACTTTTTAGACTGGTCCGAGTGGTGCTGTATCTAGCTTACTGTAACTGTAATTCTCTTTCTTTGGTTCTGTCATTTGGTCATACTTTGTATAAACTAACAGATTGAAAGGGGAATGAACACCTGTTTATTTCTTATCAACAAGAAAATCCCAATTCAAAGTTCAGATTTAGTATGTCGCTGAACACTTGTTTCCCATTAGTTAACACAAGCGATGGATGGGGATATTGGTACTGCAAACAAACCTAAAGCTGAATAGGGGCATGGTTTTAATTACCGCTGGGAGGGACGGAGATACGTTGTAGCCTCCCATGGCTTGTGATGAAAATCTAATTGATTCCATGATTATTTTGGGTCAAAATTCCATGATAAATGATTGATCTAACCAAGTGATTATTTTTAATCAAATTAGCAAATAAGATAAAAAGAGCAAGGGGAAAAGAACATACAAATGGGATTAGCCAAAAAAAAAGAAATAACAAATGTGAAAGAGATGGAAATGGCGATAGAGACTGAATAGTCGCTACACTTCTCTTGGAAAGGTAATAAAGCATGTTACTATTAAAGAAGACGTTGCTTCTCAGTCGCGATTTAAAGCTTGGTTCTTAGTCGTTGATGGGAAGAAAGAAGACGACGATAACTGTGTTTGGTATTTTCCGCCTCTTAATATTTATTAAATAATATTATTTAATCTGGTCTAAAAAAATATCTTATTTTAATTTTTATTCCATGGCGGCATGCCAACGTGGAGCCATGCGTTGGATTAGTGAGTGTCAAACTCACCCAAATGTTTACTAAATTGGTGGGAACATGATTTTAGAAATTGATAAAATAAGGGCCAAAATCGTGGAAATAATTCTTAGGAATTACAATCGTGAGTTGGGTATTATAGGTGGGCCAAAAAAGCGTAATTAAAGTAAAAACAAATACAAGAAAATAGGGAACACTAGAGTTTTATTACAGAAATTCCCTAAAGTCTTGGTCACTTTTAATGTGTCATTGTCAATTATCAAGGTGAACACACTAAAGTTTATGCTCTTTGATCTTGAATCTCTTTTTGGTCTTTAAGCTTTGTTCCTTGTGACTTCCATCCAAACTGAATTGTCGTACCTAGGTTTTCTGACGACTATTTAATTTAACTTGAATTTATGGATGTCTAACTCAAATACACGCGTCAAGAACTTAATTTCTGGACGTGTATATGTAAAGTGGCCAAATACATCCCAAAGATAATCATCTACGACGCCAAGTGCGGTACGAATGTAAAAATAACATGATTACACCTCACATTCACTCAAGTTGAAGGCATGTATTATTTATGACGTTTCCTACATACAGGTCTCGTACCAATGATCATTTTGCTTTTTCATTCTCCTATGGGGTACCTATTAAAATATAATTATCAACAATTAAAAACTCCTATTAAGGATGCTCTTAATTTACGTGTTAATTATTCCCGAAACTACTCGGTCGTTGTTGGGCCCAATACGAGCGTGGGCTCAACTCGTCGGAACAATTACCAATTGTCAATGTATTTTCATTCCCTTTAAAGAAATTAGACGAAAAAGTCTTATATGTTATCAAATAATTATATTTAATATTGTATCTTATTTTTTCTTTTGAGCAATGTAATCAAAACCGGACCGAATATTGAATTAGAAGAGGCAGGTTTTCAAGGTTCAATCGGTTGAATTGGGGGTTGAACCGAAATTAATTAAAAAATTATTTAATATTATTTTCACAATATATAAAGGGTAAAAAAACAAAAAATGTTATAATATAACATAATAAGATTATAATATTCAATAATAATAATAATAGTAGATACTACAATGTAAGTACCCTAATAATAATATTAAGGTACATATTAATTTTTTAATTATTTTTATTTATTTCAAAACATTATTATAAAAAAAAGGATAAAAAATATCTCATATGCCAAAAATCAACATCGTTTATCATTTTTTTTCAAAAATCAGCATGATATACCTTTTTTTTAAGAAAATAGGTGAAATCCGGTTTTCTGTCAGATTCCCGATTTTTGGCCGGTTTCCTGCCCGGTTCCCAGTTTTTCGGCGGTTATCCGGTTAAATTCTTGGTTTTTGTTATGGAGTGGACTCAAGGCCCAATACAGTCCAATAGGCCCAGCATGGCCCAATACTGTAGCTATAAATACGGCACAAATCCCAAGAATTAGGTATGTCATTCTTACTCATATTCACTGTTCACTACTGACTTGAGTGTCGAAGTGCCTTCGCAGGTGTAGCGACCGAAAAATCCGGGAAAGGATTCTTCGACGTTCGAAAGGAAGCCGCCACCAAATTTTAGTTTAAGGGCAAATTCGGAAAATCTCTTTATGTTTAGGACAAGGTAGGTTTAGGGTTCGGGAGTCATTATGTGTGGGGAAGGTATTAGCACCCCACGACATCCTTGGTCTAATTAATTAGGATTTATTAATAATTACCCTTTTATTTATAGAGGAAAAGACTTATTTAAATTTTTAGTTTTTAGTGCTTGACAAGAGTGGACTCTTGCTCCTACGTACCTCCGGATGCAATGGAGGAATCAAAGCTACGTAGTTCTTCCTGAAAAAGGTTTGTTGATTGGTGTTTTTTAGTGTAGGGGTCCTAGGATTCCTTGAACTGTACAACTCATCGATTCTAGGACAACTGCTGCTTGGATTGTACAACCGACTTAGTCCCCTACTTTTGAAATTATTTTTGAGGTTTTTTGAAAGAAGTTTGTTTGATGTGAGGTGAGTTGGTTTTAGAATAGGTATTCTAGAACTCCTGAACTGTACAGCTCAATCGTTCTAGAACGCCGACTAACCCGGTTGTACAATCGACTTAGTCCCCTATTTTTAGGAAAGGTGATTTATTTATTTACTTATAAGTTTTTAGGATTCTTGAAGCTGCATGACTTCATTGGTCCTAGGATGATGACTAACCGGTTGTACAACAAACTTAGTCTTTATATTGATTTTGAAGAAATAAACTAATTTGTGCATAAAAATAAAATAAAAGACAAAAGCGATAATTAATAAAGACTAGGCTAAAAAAAACTATATACATAAATAAATATGAATAGATATATATAAACAATAAATAAATAAATAAATTATATTATAAATAAATGATAAATAAATATGTACATAAAAATAAACAAAATAAATACAAAACTAACTTTGGACTCGATGAATGCCGAACCAACCGAAAGCGAAACCGTTTTATTTTGACCCTAAGACCGCGAGAACAGCTTTGAGAATCGGAAAGCCGACTCAAAACGCGTCAAATGATCAAAGCAGACTTTTAGTGAAATGGGCGCTCTCGCTTTGACCCAAAAGATCACTTAACCCGCCAATGATCCCCTAATCTTCACCTCTCAACCCCTTTTATATCCAATTGCTAGGGAGCTCTTGTTTCTTCTTGCGGCGATGTGGGACTAAAATAAGGTAGAAAGTAATTCCCCATTAAAACACAATTCCCGTTTTTCTCAAACCTGTCACTGTAACATTGCGATTCCGGATTCGTTAACCGTTGGATCGTCTTCCTTTTTTTACAGTTGGTTCGTGAGACATATATCTACGCTTTCACCGTTCAGATCGTCGAAACGAGGTCTGAGGAGAGAGAAATTGCCTTCGCAATAGCTGCAGTTTTTGGTCCGTTTTTCTCAAACCTCTCATCGTAAAAGTGCGATTCCAGATTCGTTAACCGTCGGATCGTCTTCATTTTTTTACAGCGGGTTCGTCGGAAATATGTCTTCACTTTCACCGTTCAGATCGTAAAAACGAGGTCCAAGGAGAGAGAAATTGCCTTTGCAATAGCTGCTAAAAACTAACACCCGAAAATACGCAAAAAACTACTATTTTATGTAATTTTCAGAAAAAATCCAAAATAAAATGGTTGAAAAAGTCCAAATTAAAAACTATTAAAAGAACTTGGACAAAATTGAGGTATAACAGCTGCCCCTCTTTATTTATATTTTACTAGAAAAGGTGAAGTGTATTCAAATTTTCGTAGTGAAAATAGAAATAAAGATAGAATAGACGTCAATTTTGTCCATTTAAGAGAAAACAAAGGGTTTGAGAATGGAGGAGGAGCGATTAACACTTGGCGCGTGCTTAACCGAGAACAAAATGAAGGATCGCTCGGGATGCGAAAGAGCACTAAGGCTCTGAAGGGCCACTTGGGGCCTTAAAGAAGCACTAAGGCTCTGAAGGACCACTTTCGGGGTCTAGAGAAATGCCTAGGCCTTAATAGAGGACCATCGTGGTTTGAAGGAGCGCTACTAGCTACGGTACTAGTAAAACGATCTGAGGGGCCTTTATATTCGAGCGGCTAGGGTCAAGATCAGATCCGGAACTGATATGTTGACCAATAGAGGACGTCCACTATGTCTTAGGTAGTCTGAAGGACCACGCGGGGTCTGCGAAGGTCCGTCGGGCTCGACTCCGACGTTGCGACCTGAGCCACTTAGGGCACTGCTCTAAAGGACCACTTGGGTGCGAGGATCAACACGTGATCGTGATATGATATGAGATCAACGCTTAAAGCGCGGATATTAGAGGAACAAAATATAGGGACTGACACTTGAAGTAGATTCAGAAGCAATACATGTAATGCATATACAATGCCAATAATATATGCACAAGCAACAATTGATTTTTGGCGATGATGAATGAAATAGGTGATTCTTTTCTCTTTTTGTTTTTTAGTTTTTTGCTCTTTTTTTTTGGTATACAATAAATGCATGAAATGCGAATGTGAATGAAATGCTTAAATGCAAATGCTATGGTGCATGGTGCGATGATATGAAATGATTGATTTGGGTGTAGAAACATTTTTTGTGATGATGAGATGTGAGACTTTGGATGTGAAAGGCGGAGATGAATATTGACCATTCTTTGGAAAGATTAGATCTGTTTCAAACTTCGGCAATTTTAAAGGTTTGTTATCTCTGAGCACTTATGTGAAAAATCTTGTATTTGCAAACTCGCTTCTTTTTCTTTTCCACTATGATGCCCCATGATGACTGAAGCTTTAGGTCCACAAAGTTAGCTAAGCGTATCCTTAGCATTACATGATCAACTTGTGTCTCTCTCTCAGAAGCATTGTTTATTAAAGATGTATAGTAGTGCAAATATAGATGAATGAGTCGATTAACTTGGGGTTCTAAAGGCACAGGGTGAGGACATTTGTGGCGCATGAAGGGGTGAATGAGTAGTGGGTCTTTGTCAAAGGTCATGAAAGGTAGGTTTTTCCGAGCCAAGAAATGTCGGACTGCGCCCCAATTTAGATTTGATGACGGTGAGTGAATAACATGCCCTTGTCTAGTGATGACAAGCTAAGGGTATAGAGGATGATGAATTGGGAATGCATTGGCTTTTGAAAGGCGGAGAGCAAGAGATTTTGTCTCAACCCATAGAGTTTGGTGTTGCCCCATTCATGGCAAGGACAAGATTGCCCAGACTAGAGTAGTAGCATTTTGGGTAATGAGTTGAGAAATTGCCCCGGTATGGTTTTATGGCTGTGAATATAATGAAGGGATGAGATGGGTGTCAGGTGAATTTCCCCATTTGTAGGTGGAGTGAAGAGTGAAAGGATTGCCCCACTTGGAATGGTGTTTCGAATGGTTGCCTTTAGTGAGATTGGGAAAGGTGACGAGTTAGGCCTATGGGTTTTCGAGTTGATGCAGTATGGATGTTTAGGCCTGGGTGTGGTGTGGGATGGACATTGGACACATTTCCCCAAGTTTAAGTGGAACAAATGGTGAAAAGAATGCCCCACTTTAGGATCTAGGTGATGATTCTAACACAAACTTTTTGGTTATCCTTAAGATGACCCTCACAGATTATGATAGTTTTGTATTTCAAAGCAAATGAAAACTTCACTTGGTGATCACTAAACCTTGTCTTGATGTCAACAGAACTTGAATGAATCTTTGGGGTGCAAGTCCTTTGATTTTTCTCTTTATTTGAGTTTTTTTTTGAGATACATTTTTTTTTGAGCAAACATATTGTAAATAAATAAACTTATTTGTCCTAAGATTAAAACTTTGAGAAAACAAAAACAATTGGTCATTGATCAGAATAGATTTTTGGAGTTGTAATGTGGTTGATGGTTAATGGTTTAGGAAGGAAGGGATAATTGGGCTCGAAGAAGTGTTTGATGGTGATAGAACAAATGATTTTTATTTGGTGATGTAACTTGGCTAACGGGTAATGATTTATGAAGGAATTGTTATTAGGCTCAAATGAGTGTTTTGAGGTTTTATTGAGACAATAATTGATGTGCCTCATGGTAGAATGAACACATTTAGAATTGTCACTTGGCGAGGGTTTGTGGAGGAGTAGGATATTGAGGCCAAAGGAAGTATTTGAGAGTTGATTTCAGACAAGGATCTCTTATGTGTTTAATGGTATGAAGTATCGACTCACGATTTGTACTATTTTTGTTTTTTTTTGTTTTTTGTTTTTTGGGATTTTTTAATCCTCTTTTTTTGACTTCACTCTTTTGTGATTTTTGTTACTTTTTTTTTGGGTGAGTGGTGATAAAACTAATGCACCATTTTTTGATCTGAAATCGATCCTTGTCTAGTGTGATTGAGAGATTTTGGGTTTTGACTTAAGGTGGGTAGCACGAGTTTTTAGGGTTTGGGAAGATGGTCAAACTTCATTTCAAATCATGATTGCTCGTTTTCTCAAAAATTAACTTAAGGACAATAATTTATTTACTTTTATATATTTGCTCGTTTTTCTTTATTTCTCTTTTTTTTATGCCTTAATTTTTGCTTAGGCCGCTCTTTACGAGTTTTCAACCTAACGGGCCTTTTTGAATTTTTTTGTAAAGGACTTGCACCAAGGAATACAACGTTGACAAGGTATTTTAGAGATCACAAATTTGCCCAGTATGGAGGGCCTAAAGCGTTATTTCATTAGTGAGAACAAATCAAAAAGTCGACTAGGTAGGGAGTATGTACTTTAGGGTGGTCGGAGTGGGATTATACTTGGGCGAGGGGGTGATGATAAGTGCGGACATTAAGCGACTCAAACAAGAATGAGGACACATGTTACACACAAGTTACTATACAAATGCTTCGTAGAGAGTTAACATTAGTTAAAGCATGAAAGAAATTTTTGACCAGACCATTTCGGTCATTCATCATGGGATGCAACACTTTGTTAGAAAAAATGTGAGCAGTTTGCTAATTTAAAAATTGAGTGCCTTGAAACACCTTGAGCTTGCAACTAAGTAAGTCTAAACTTTTCCAAAGAAGAGTAATTTATTTCACAAGAACGTCTCATCTCTCATCATAGTTTTTCTCTAAAATTTATCTTTTTTTTTTTTTAAATGCATGATGTGAGTATGCAATGAATGAATGTGCATGATATGCGAATGGATGTATGTGAGATCGAATGTAATGATAATGTGCGTGCATGAAATGATTATATATGATTTTATTTATAAGCGCCCGAGGAATTATAAGTTTCACGTTTGGAGAGTAAAGTACAAAGTTTGACTTTGACTTTAGCATGCATGGCTTCTCTCCAAAATAAAGCTTTTAATTCTCAGACGGTCCTAAAAATACATGCGACATGAGATTTTTTTATTGCAAAGAAAAGGAAAAAAGCATGAGGCATAATTTCTAAAAGGAAGTCGCCACCAAATTTTAGTTTAAGGGCAAATTCGGAAAATCCCTTTATGTTTAGGACAAGGCAGGTTTAGGGTTCGGGAGTCGTTATGTGTGGGGAAAGTATTAGCACCCCACGACATCCTTGGTCTAATTAATTAGGATTTATTAATAATTACCCTTTTATTTATAGAGGAAAAGACTTATTTAAATTTTTAGTTTTTAGTGCTTGACAAGAGTGGACTCTTGCTCCTACGTACCTCCGGATGCAATGGAGGAATCAAAGCTACGTAGTTCTTCCTGAAAAAGGTTTGTTGATTGGTGTTTTTTAGTGTAGGGGTCCTAGGATTACTTGAACTGTACAACTCATTGATTCTAGAATGACGACTAACTTGGGTTAGTACAACCAGACTTAGTCCCTACTTTTGAAAGTATTTTTGAGGTTTTTGAAAAGAAGTTTGTTTGATGTGAGGTGAGTTGGTTTTAGAATAGGTATTCTAGAACTCCCGAGTATCTGACTCATTCGTTCGTTACTAGAACGACTAACTTGGGTTGTCAATCGACTTAGTCCCTATTTTTAGGAAAAGTGATTTATTTATTTACTTATAAGTTTTTAGGATTCTTGATTACTGCATTTCATTGGTCCTAGGATGATGACTAACTTAGGTTGTCTGTTGACTTAGTCTTTTATTTGATTTTGAAGAAATAAACTAATTTGTCCATAAAAATAAAATAAAAGACAAAAAGCGATAATTAATAAAGACTAGGCTAAAAAAAAATAACTATATACATAAATAAATATGAATAGATATATACATAAACAATAAATAAATAAATAAATAGATTATATTATAAATAAATGATAAATAAATATGTACATAAAAATAAACAAAATAAATACAAAACTAACTTTGGACTCGACAGTGCTAGAAACCGAACCAGAAAGCGAGCAGCTTTATTTTGACCCCAGGCCGCGAAACCGCTTTGAGAATCGGAAAGCGGGCTCAAAAAGCGTCCAAATGATCAAAAAGTGAAATGGGTCGCTCTCGCTTTGACCCAAAAGATCACTTAACCCGCCAATGATCCCCTAATCTTCACCTCTCAACCCCTTTTATATACAATTGCTGAGGGAGCTATTGTTTAACTGCGGCGATGTGGGATTAAAACAAGGTAGAAAGTAATTCTCCATTAAAACACAATTCCGTTTTTCTCAAACCTATCACCGTAACATTGTGATTCGGATTAGTTAGCAGTTGGATCGTCTTACTTTTTCTGGTGGTTTGGTTCGTGAGACATATATCTACGCTTTCACGTTCGGATCGTCGAAAGCGAGGTGTGAGGAGAGAGAAATTGCCTTCGCAATAAGCTGCGTTTTTGGTCAGTTTTTCTCAAACCTCTATTGGTGGTGAATGCGATCGGTTTTATGTTCAATTAGGCCAGGATAGGAGTCAGGTTCTGGTTTTGACAACCTTGCTTTTGAGTGTCGAAGAGAAATATAATTATTGTTGGTATAATTTTCTTTGTCATCGTGTTATTATTGCACAATATTTACCGTTCTTATTAGTAATTAATCTACAACAAAGCAATTGTCCGAGTCGATTCATCACAACAATAATAATGTCGTTTATAGACACTGGTTGCTGGGGTTGATCGCCCCAAATCTGGTACACTGATTTTTGTGTTAAGTCTTAACCATTGTGAATCTAATCATCGCAACTAAAAAAAATTACAACAAAGAAAGTGTGTGGCTATGTGTACAGCTTTTATATTTAGTGCCGACATAGTGTGGCATTTTGATATATTAATTAATTGGAAGAGTGTGGCACTTGTTAATTTATTTTTTTTGGTATTTTAAAATAAACAGATGCATTAAAATTTAAAAGTATATATATATATATATATATATATATATTGACACAAATGGAAGACAAGAAAACAATCACAAATTGACTGGACTCTGACCACTGTTGCCCTACACCCACACACACCTAAGACTACCGAACATCGTAACTCAATTGTGAACTGAATTGTGAATAGATCAGTCATCAGAACAGATAGTTGAAAGAAAAAATGAGCTGTGATAGGAAAATTGGGGTGGGTTTGGATTTCTCCAAGGGAAGCAAGATCGCTCTGAAATGGGCTATTGACAATCTTCTCCGCGACGGCGACACCCTCTACATCATCCACATCAAGCCTTCACGAGGAACAGAATCCAGAAATCTGCTATGGTCCACCACTGGTTCGCGTAAGTCTCTCATCAATTATCATTAATTCTTATGTTTATTTTTCTTTGAATTATTCTGATTATGGTGATGTGTTTGTTGTTTGTGGATGAAGCTCTAATCCCGTTGTCAGAGTTTCGTGAGAAGGAGGTGATGCACCAATATGAGGTTGACCCCGATGCTGAGGTTTTGGACCTACTTGACACCGCTTCTAGACAGAAACAGGTAACCACCTTATCCTGTGTTCTGTTAGGTTTTTATGTTTTAATTTCATTGATTTACTTTACATGTATTGTATGTATGTTGAGTTTGATTGAATATATATATATATATATAGGTGACGGTGGTGGCAAAGATATACTGGGGGGATCCAAGAGAGAAAACTTGTGATGCTGTTGGGGATTTGAAGCTTGACACTTTGACCATTGGTAGCAGAGGTTTGGGTGCCATACAGAGGTAGATAGATACTTTACTCTTTTGTTTTTTTAATAATCCCCTCTATTGCAATATTGTAAGGCGTAAGCATGATAAATGTATATTGTATATGCATCACAAGTATTTACAAAACACATTAGCTGACAAGAAGGAATACTGATGAAATGGTTTAATAATTAATAATTAAATTAAACTATGAAATGTATCTTGGCTTGAGCTTTGGATCTAGTGATAGCTTGAGTTTCCACCTACGATGAGGTAATTGGTTAGGTTCCTGGCTTCTGAAGAAAAGGAAACATAATATAAAAACATTGAATTGATTGATTGTAGGGTGTTGCTTGGAAGTGTGTCCAGTTATGTGACTACAAATGCAACTTGCCCTGTTACAATTGTGAAAGACACTGCCCCTGCTACCATCTGATAATGATATGCTGCTGCTGCTGCTGCTGTGTTTAGTTGGTCTTTGCAAATGATAATATGCTTCTTACTTACTTGTGCTTAGTTGCAGACTTCTTGATCATTATGTATTATTCCTCAAGCTCTATTTTAAAGGGATGTACCCAAATTTATGCTTTGTGCACTTGATTTGTGCTGGATCTGTTTAAAATAATCAACCTGTTGCTTTCTGGAGGATATTCAGTGTCTTGTTTGCGTTCATCTTCAGGATCTTGGTTTTTATTAACTACGTCTATTATTAAGTTATTTGACCCTGCACATTCTCTTGAATGGCTGCATCTCAAAGTTCTTTATGCATTGCTGCTATGTTATACAAGATCGCAATAGGCTCGCCTCAAAAGAAATAATCCTTTTACCATAGCTCCTTATCTGGCTTTTTCATGAGATCACAGACCTCTTCCTCCACTCTTTCATTTTGCAATGCTTCCTTCTTAGTAGCCTTGTATTCATTCTGCCAAGCATGACAAGTTTATTATCGACCGACCATAATGGTTAGTCTAGTCTACTACTCGTAAAGTTTGCTGAATTTCATTACAATCATTTATTTATATTCTTTTATTATTTTCTTCCTTAACCCACCTTATACGCTTAAGAACCTCTCACCGTAACCATCCTTCTCCAAATATTTCTTTAGTAAGTCTTTGAGAAACCATGATTTTGGTGATTTTAAGCTTTTTGGAGAGGAAAGGTGATCAGAATGAAAAATAAGATAACAAAAGAGAAATAGACACTCTAGAGTCATTGAATCTCTCCCCCATTGAAATACCCCCATTTCCGTACCTAAGTGGGTTCCTCCACTCTTTTGTTATTTTATTTAGTACCTACTAAGTAAGTATGCAATCCCTCAACTAACCACCTCCAACAAATTAAACTGGTCTCATCAATAACTACATAATTTTTTTTAACAGACCCATTAAGTGTTAGGTCCACTATCTCCACCCCCTTGATTAGTCTAGTCATCGACTTGAGCCGCTTCATGGGAGGCAACTCATGTGAGGGAGTGTTCTATCTCATCTTCTTTATTTCCATGTCTTGTCTTTATCTTTGTTATTGTTTTGTTGAACTCTTTTTACACTGACACTTGTTTTGTTTCTGAAACAAACTTTGCTCATGGTATGTGATGTAAAAGTTGCATTACTCCAAATGTATTGATCTTGTTCTCATTTGCGCGAGGACTTTGCACCTTCATGGATAATTTTTATTGGATTGTGATTTTCAACGACTATATGATGCTATGTTCTTAAATTTTCATGAACTGATTTAAACGGAACTGATCACGCATCTTGTTGTTCTAAAGCCCTTGGATGAAAACCCTTAGAGAGAAATGTTCTGTGACATTTGAATGCATGAGGGGCGCACCCTGCCAATGTGTCATTACAATCTTATCTTGTTCAAATGACACTTTAACCCCATTCTTTTCCAATAAGGACGATGAAATTAAAGATGCCCTTACACTAGGCATATGATCTAATCCTTAAGATTGTTGATGAATTTACGCCATCAGCAACCAGCAACAGATAGTGGCAACAAGGAAACGCGAGCAAGCAAACCTTCAAAAATGGAAGATAGTAAAATGAAACTTGAAGCATCGATAAGACTGCCATAAAGTATTTATTAAGCTTGATATCATAAAAATCCCCTGGGTCCAACAGGTTTGTCCCCAACATAAACACACTTTTTTTTTTGACAAAAACATAAACACACTTAGACGTATCAAAATAACAAGCCAAATTATGTGCAAGAAGTTCCCTCTTGACAAGCTCACATCACACATCAATATATAAATGCTTTGACCCAAGCAATGCGAGACTTGGTATTTTCGAAATACCACAAAAAATGCAACAATGAATACCATATGTGTAGAAGTTGAGAGAGAAACATACACGACTTTATATTTTTAATATAATTTCAAAGGGTTATATATTAAAGGTTTATTACTTTGGAGGTCACAAAATTATTTGATCAATTCTAAATAGAATTTTGAATTAACTTTTTTCTCTAATTTAGTTCCTTAATCATTCAACATTTTTTTAAATAGGGTCACGACTCTCGCATGTTAAAACTATTAAATTATTTTTAACTAGATCCCTAAATTTATAAATACTTTTTAATTAAGATCTTGAGTTAAGGAAAAGTTAACTAAGACTATCTACATTGGGGTGTTGAAAAAAAAAATTCAACAGTTGAATTGTTGCAATGGTCATTTAAACCACTTGTTGAATCATACGTGGATTCACAAGTGTTGAAAAAAATTCAACTAGTTGAAACACTGCGAGAAATGGGACACCTTGTATTTGTAAGTGTGTCTTCATCGATTGGTTGTTTGAATTTTGATTTTCTATGTCATCTAAATTACTTGTGCTCAATTATTTGATAGTAAAATATATTTTTGAATTTTTTCACCAAAATTCATAATTTTTTCCTCTATAAATAGAGCTTTGTTTCATTTCATTTGGGCACAGAAAAAAAAAACGAGTTTTTTCCCTCTAAATTTTCTATTAGCCTCCACTAAACGCTTGTTTTAGTAGCTCTAAGTAACCTTTTAGCAAAATAGATCCCAACAAGAACCCTTTGAACACCCAATATCCTTCTAAGTCGAGTCTATTGTATTAATTAAGTTATGTGTGTTTCGTTTATGTGTGTTGTGTGCTTAGTGTATTGTATTGCATTTTAAGTATTTTGTAATTTTAATTGTTTTAATAATGACTATCCCTATATCTCGGCTTTATTACTTGCAACAAAAATATTAATTAAGAATATAAAATTAGAAAAATAAATTATTAAGTTAAAAAAAATTAAAATTACTTATTTAACTGTTAATTATTTTAATTTAATTTCAATCGATAATTTTTATTAATATGTAATCACAAAAACATAAAAGAAAATAAGAATATGAAATAAAAGTGGTGGGGTAGGGTGTTGAATTTTATTAAACAAAACCATTGTAGTGAGTAAAAGTTGAATGAGTGTTGAATTATTAGGTGGAAGAGAGAAGATGATGTGGAGTGTTAAAAAGTGAAAAGGAGAGTGTTGAATTTAGGAACCATTGTAGTCCCGGGAAGGTAGGCTCGGTTAGCGGTAAGGGGCGTGAAGGAGTCTTGTATATATGAGTCTGAAAAGAAGTCAGAGTTGATCAGTCAAAAACTAACATTTTCACCACATTTTAACTAACAATCAGCTCATCTAAAAAAAAAAAAAAAATTTAGGAAGTAACATGTGTAAAATAAACAAATATAATAATGGAAAGAAAATCTAGTCAAAAGCTAGCATGAACACTCGAACGGTGGAGAGCTCATGGCTTGGCTTGTATTATGACCTTTTCCAGAACGGTCAACGGTGGCAGCGGCATCTCTTTCTTTGTGTGTTTAACTGTTATGTTTGTTTCCCTAATTTTCTATCCAGCTAACAGTAAAGTCGTTGTAGTATAGTGGTAAGTATTTCCGCCTGTCACGCGGACGACCCGGGTTCGATCCCCGGCAACGGCGTATGCTTTTTATTTTTAACCTTTTTCTCTTTTGAGAAGCAAAGGCAACAAGTTAAGCGGTTTAACTTCCTAGCGGTAGCTTCTACGCGACACAGACCCAAAATGTTCCTTGTAAGCAATACGAAGTACAAACATAGAGCAAAACAAATACCGTATCTGCTTGTTTACAAAGAAATCATACGCTATGAATTTCCCACCTTTTGCTTCCACCAGCAGCACCTCACCAGAAATGTCTGACGTGTCACGCCGGAAACTAACCACAACCAGTATTCACATTATGGCCTTAGACGGAATCGTCAACGTGAACTCACTCTTCACCTTAGCACTCTTTCTCGGCATCACAACCACCAACACCGACCACACCCTCCTCAGCAACAACGCTGCTTGTGTCGCCGGAACCGTCGTTGCTGAAGGCCTCATTACCTACCATGTGTACTCCTTCAGCTCATTTCTTTTTTCTAGCCTCATTGCCTTGGCTCTGAAAAACGCCATAAACATCAGCAAGGGGTTGTCGGAGTTGGAGCCACTAACTTCCGTGTGCATGCATCTGACTTGGCTGTGGAAGTTAATTCGGTGGCTTTGAGAGTAGGAACTCTGATTTCGGCTTTTGGATCGGTTTTTGGATGTGGATTCTTGGTTATGGCTTTGGTTGATTTGGTGCAGATCAAGTTGGGAACTTTGGCTTGTGGGAGTCATTATACTATTGCTGCTATTGCACCTTTGCTTATTCTTGTTCCTACTGCGTTACTTATCTATGTTATTCTCGTCCTCTATGCCTTCACTCGTTAAGGTTATTTATATAAAAAAAGATAAGTTATTAATGTTAACCAGTTAAAATGGAACATTCAAGGAATTAATCAAGTATGAGAAAGATTGAAAGAAGAGACGGGGTCTAAATTATCAAGGGAAATTGTAGCATTTAAATTGGAGTGCATAGTAAATGTGATATTTTTATCAATGTTATGATCATAGAATTCTAATGGACAATTGCTGAAAATTTGTTCTGTGTATGGCTTCCAGACTGCATTTCCTTGCTTCTCATCACCTGGTATGGAGCTGGTAAATTATACAAATAAGAGACAGGGAAATGCAATCTTGTTCTCAACCATTTCCACCTTCCATAATAATATAATTATAAAATTATTACATAGACAAACAGTGCATAGTTTCTTGCATTAATTTCAAATCCACAAACACATTCTTTTATATTCAAAAAAATAAATATAAGGAAAACATAGTTTCTCGTGTCCTTTTGGACAATCAACTCAATGAGAATACATTTTTTTGCCACAACAAGCACTACGAAGGAATTGCCATCAAAGGAGTAATGCGGTAATATTTCAGAATCCATTAACTTATGTACTTTCCGCTGAAGTTCATTATAGTTGTTGGAACTCAGTTCCTCATTCATCTATTCTTGCTTGTAAACAATTGATTGTTGAATAGAATCAAGAGCATGGAGACCATCCTTCAATGGCGCTCCAAAATGAATTAAGGTGTCTGTTTCTCAGCTGCACACTCTACGCCGTTAGTTCTTACTTCTTACCTACCAGCAACCATAGCTGCCATGCACAGATCAGCAACTAACACTAGGCAGGGAGCTGGAGGGAGGAAGAGAGTGAGTTCTTCGAAGTTTTGCAGCCTGCAGTGATAGACACAAACACACTAATATAAAAGTTGTAGCGGAATTCAGACTGGCTAAAAGCATTAAAAAATTCCAGGTATCGAACTGCCAATGCGGGAACCAAGATTAGATTCAAGGGAACTGCACTTTTTAGAAAAACAAAAGTTTATTACAATAAAAGAAAGTTAACTTACAACTATCTATAGCTGAAACATGTAGAGAGCTTCAAAGGTAACCAACACAATAAACAACCATACTTTATATGTGTTCATAAACAATAACACTGTTGGATACAGAATACCAGCCCCTGCCTAATAGCTTAAGCTTTTAGCGGAGATGCAATTATTACTGCAGTACTGGAGAAGTGGTTGATTATGTAGAAATTTCTTTTTATACATGTTGAGGTGGTGATTATTTGGAGATAAAATCATCAGAACTACCCCTACTTTTTCAAACAAACTTTACAAAATTATGCATAAAATCTTTTTGCACTAGTAATCAACATGAAAGCCATGAGAAAACCCTTCCCAATTGTGAAGAAGAAAACTCAAAGGAAAAAAGGAAAAAACACAAAAATAAATTTCTCATGGACCATGGTATTTTCAGAGGATCCAAAGGAATGGCACGGATTTAGTTTATGAATCTATTATACACATATCAGTTGAAAACATAATAACATTGTGCCTCCTACCTAACGTGTCCATGAATGTGAAGACATAAGAACAAAGTTTTTTAAAAAGCAAAATTTTGAACACTGGACAACCAAAGTTGGGGAAGAAAGAAAGAGTTCAAACTTCAAACCTCAGCGTGCACCAAATATCTCTTGTGGTGGATCATAGATACTAGAATCAGGAAAGATCTCTTCAAAATCTTGTTTCACTTTGTTTCTCAAAAGAGGATGCGGCAGGAGCCCTTTCAACAAAATTCTGAACGGCAACTCTTCTGGTGGATCCGGAGAATTCTTCATATCCTCATAGATGGTCATCGCATCCGCAGGAGATCCATTACTCAAGAAGCCCCTTATGACTTCAGTATAAGTCTGAGAATCAGGGAACAGGTTCTCTTTTCTCATGCTTTCCCACAATTCCAACACTTCATCCATTTTTTTAGACCTTGCCAAAGCAATAATCATGTCCTTATACAGGAATGCATCAGGCTTGTACCACTCTTGCTTTTGCATCACCTTAAACACCTGAAAACATATTAAAGTTAATCGTAAGCCCAACATTGCAAGCTTAGTTACAACTGACAAGAGTTTAATCGTTACACACTATCGGTGTATATTTCTACGCTTACATCACAACTAATTACAATTCATGGTATACTACGAGTTACTTATAAATAATTATAAGTAGACTCACTTCTTTTTAATGACATGACAATTTGTAATTGGTTGGTTGATGGTGTAAAACATCTATTCACCGACATTACATACATATAAATTAAATCCTAGTTATAACAACTCAAACGGCAAAAGCAAAAGTCAAAACTTAGCATCTGTAATTCATGGTATACTATGGGTGATACATAAGATAGTTATGAGTAGACTCAATCCTTTTTAATAACTTGACAATTTTTTTTTTAGATAGACAATTGTTAGTAAGGGTGGGGGAAATATTAGTTTCCGGGACTTGAATCAACCTCCTTCTTGCACTCATTTGGTGCACTCCTTCGGTATCCCTTAACTCGCCAACTGAGCTACCTAGTTGGGATCTTGACAATTTGTAATTGGTTGGTTGATGGTGTAAAATATCTACATTAAACATTGCATATAAATTAAATCCTAGTTATAATAACTTAATCGCCAAAAGTAAAAGTCAAAACCTAACATCAGAAAGGGCATATCATTGAACATAAAAGTGATAAGAATTAACAAACAGGTTCTCAGAAGCATTATAACAAACAGCTTACGGGTGACCAACATAAGAATAGAAAAGCAAGAGGAATAGAAGGGAGTGAGAAGAAACCATGAGAGCGAGAGAAACTTCTTGTTGGCGCTCAAGTTCAGTGAGAACAGCAATCACGTCCATCTTCAAGAGACGCAACACATGTGTTTTAATGAACTTGTGAAGCTTATCCTCGTCATCCTTAAACCTCTTCAACCCGGAAATCACATAAAGTGCTTCTTTTCCAATGAGCTTCTTTCCCCTCCAAAGGGGTCCTCTTGGCCTTCCATCGTGGTATTCCCTAAAACCACACACATTGTGTCCAAACACTTGAACCGTAACAAATGATCTCAGAGGTAGTAGAGATGAAGTGTCTCTGATGGGCTTGATATTTCTCTTAGACATTAACTCTCCGAGGAATGACGAAGCCAAACGATAGGTCACCCATTTTCTTCTGAAACAACGACTTGTCATCATATTTGAAAAGTGCCAAAGAAATGGAACAAGGTGCGCGGCAGTAATGTATTTTTCTTCTTCCTTGAGATCACAGAAACTTGAGAACTTGGTGCGTCAAAAGAAAAGAAACTTGAGAACTTGCGTTGGGTTATTCTATGGCCCATGTTTCATCTAACCCCTAAATTCTTCATTCGAAGCCATTTTTGGTGTGAAAAGGCAAAAAAACTTCTTGAAATTTGGTTATTATTATTTTTTTTTTTAAGATTATGCATGGTTTGGCGCACGATTGATCGACCTAGGTCAAATCTGGCAGCGTCGAACCTGTCAATCATTTGTCAGACACCCCAATTTGACCCAAATTCAAATTTGACCAGGTTCGATCAAGTGAGGGTCGAACCTGGTCAACCAAGTGTGAGTCGAACAGTCCCCACCGTTCAGTTTGGCGCCTAAAATTCAATTTTTTTGGAAATTGTGTCGAACAGTTATAATTTTAACGGTTCTGATCGTTTTAAATCAACGGCTCACGTTCGGTCACACCTATTATAAATAGACTGTCACTCATTACTGATTTTAACACTTTACTGATTCTCACTCTCCCTCTGTTGATTTTCACTGAAATGGAAGATCTAAATGAATGGCAGTTGTGCCCAACCCAGAGATCGCCAGACAAATTTCTAACTGCACTGCATCGCCCTGGAACGGTGGAGAACAAGGTCGATGGTGTTTATTTTAAGTCTTGCGGCAACTGCTTCTGTAGGCTGGAAAAAAATATTACATTCAGCCACTTGAAGGAAAAGGTGGAGAGGAAGATTTGCAAAGAGGGAGAGTGGCGTAAAGACATCTCTCGTATACGTTACCGCAAGTGCGTATGTTTAGAAGACGACACTCACCGCTATGAAGCTATGGATATCCGTAGCGACAACGAACTTCTCGCAGTGATGGAACATGATTGTAACATCCCATTGAGATGTCACATCATTGAGCTGTTTGTCGAAACTAGACACACACCGGAAGAGGTGATTTATATTATGGAGAGCACGCTCCCCAAAAATGAGTGAATTCTCTCTCAGTAGTTTCGTTTTTTATTAGGCCCCTATTATTATATGTCGTTTATTTTTTCATGTTGTTTAGTTTATTTGGTTATGTTATTAATTTGGTTACGTTGTTTATTTGGTTATGTTATTAATTTGGTTATGTTGTTTATTCGGTTTTGTTATTAATTTGGTTATGTTGTTTATTTGGTTATATTATTTGACAATAGTAAAAAAAACAAATAAAATAAACAACAACAAGTAAAATAAAATTTCATTTCATTTAACAAAAACTAAAATAAACTACATATTCATTTAACAAAAACTAAAAAAAAACTACATATGTTTCCTAGCTGCTTTATGAAACGTATACTCATCATCTGTGGAATCTGAGTCAGGGTCAGTGTTTGACTCACTGGCTCTCCCTCACAAACAACGTTAGACAAAGCTTCGACTTCACAAACATCGAAGCCCCCACCACCACGGTAGTCTATCTGGAGATAGACGCTGTCAAACTGTCCGGTGTAGTCGTAGGCGTTAAGGAACTTCTCCGTGTCCCCGGAGATTATTCCCTCCCCGTCATTGGAGCCAACAACAACCACTCCAATATCCGTATCAAATGCGACTGTCTTGGGTAGTTCCAGGTCTTCGGGGACGCAAATCTCCCATTCAATCCGATCCACGGTAACAAAAATAGTAGGCTTACCTGAAAAAAAATAAAAATAACAGAGATTCAGCGCCGTTCGGTTCTCCCATAATCGACCAAAAATCAACACGGTTCGGCGCACGCCTGATCGATTCAAATCGACTCTCGCTGCGTTGAACCGTGTTGAATCAAAATCAAAGGAAAGCCAAAATAGTTGTTGGCGCCGCGCTGGCGTTTTGGTGGACCTTTGAGCAGCCAGAACAAGCGTGAAGCAGGAACAAAAAAGAAGAAAAATGGAAGGAGAGAGAAGGGGAGAGGGACATTACCTTTCATTTGGCTGGAGGAGGATGACGGTTAAGGTGGAGGGCGAACGGAGGAAGAAGAAGTGGAGGGGGTTCTTTGGTGTGAAAGTGGAGGAGTGTGAGGGGGTGTGTGGTTTGAGTGGTTTTTAAAGAAAAAAATTGGGCCCGGTTGGGGTATTTTGGGAGGTCGGCCTGCCGCCAAATGTGAATTGGTTTAGGCGCACGCGTGGTGAACCACACTTAACGAGTTCGGCGTGCGCGTAGTCGAACCATACGTAATGTTTAAAAAATGTTTTAAATTCGAGGGCATTTTGGGAATAAAGTGTGGTATGGGGTTACAGTGAGTAGCTAGGGGTTCTAAGAAGAATGGGCCTATTCTATTGCTAGTAATGGGCTCGACACAGTACCACTTATACCATTTATTTGTTTTTACACCTAGTTTTCCCAAAGTCACACCTCATCATTCCTACCCCACCAAACATCTCACCAACACCCCACCCTTTCATGTAAAGGTCCAACTCCACTCTCTCATGCCGTCAGTGTCGTCGGCCGCCATGACACACGCCACTAGAAAGATCGTAGTGCCACCGTCTCTCCCCCCCCCCCACCCCACCCCGCTTGTAACTATCCAACTCCACCCCTTTCAAGGCATCACTATCGTCCACCGCCTCACCATCGCAGTAACATTGTTGCCCCACCTGAAAGACCACTGCAACACCGTCTCTACAATGCACAACCACCGTTCATGCACCACAAGCCACCGGAGGTCCAAAACAACAGGTGACGTGGTTTACAGAAACATAGTTTTTGGAACACCAGTTAAGGTGTTATGATATTTCTTCAAAAACAATTTGTACTGAATATCAGTACTGGAATGAAAAATGGGTAATTGTTGGGAGGAACTCTTAATATGAAACTCTTTCTCTCTCTCTCTCTCTCTCTCTCTCTCTCTCTCTCTCTCTCTCTCTCTCTCTCCACTGTGCGTGGACCCACAACCTTACTTTTGATGAAAAGGCTAATAAAAATTGCAATTTGCTTCACAAAAGTCGGACTCATTTAATAAATTTTGTTAGAGTTTTGGACTAGATAAATGACATTTTTATTAAATACTGCTATTAAAAAATTATAAAAGAGTGATGTATACATGTGAGACTCATTTCAATACTCAATTGAGAGTTTCTCTATTGTCGACGCTCTAAGTTACTTACATTTATTAGAAGGGAACACATTTGTATATCTATTAAATTCCATTGAAATTCAATTGTTTTATTGCTAAACTGTCATTATTGTATCTTGAGGTGTCTGTTTTTGTCTCCCATGTGTCGAGATAAGTGAGTCAAATTTAAACAAACTTTACATTAATAATTTTGGGCCATTTTGATCCCTCATTAAAGAGTTGTGTTAACTCCATATTCATTCCCATTCGAACTCGAATCGCCATTTTCACATCTCCAAATTTAATTTCAACAGAGCAAAATAGAAGCTTCAGCTTCAATTTTATGGTCTTTTACGCAGATTTTTATGTTAAGCCACATTGTGTCCACTTCATCCGGCCACAGGGTTTCGTTTTGCACACTTCATAAATGTCATGATTTGAATTAGCAGTCGAAGTAGGTGTCCAATTGTTGCCTTCTAAGTTTACTTCCTCTGGACCTTTACTCTAAAGAGGTGGAAGTCATGGGTGTCGTTTCATATGCAGAGAAATAAAATTATAATAAGGCGATAGATGAGCTCTAGCTATAACATACACTTTAATAACACAATATTATATTATCCGTTCACTTCCGCTCGAGTAACTGAAAGATTTACAATTCAAGATAAAACAAATGAAGAAGACACACAAAATAAACCCATACCACAATGGAATGGGTAACTAAATTATTCTTAAAGAAAAAAAAAACACACACATACAAAGAAAACTATAACAAGAGCATAAAGAAATGGGGACGTATCAATCATCTTAACTTCATAGAGATTACTTCTTTGTGAACTTTTTAGCTATAATTTGTAGTACTGCGAAAGCATCTACCAGGAAAGCCATGATAGTTTTCATTAGGGATTTAAGATTGACATTTAGGGATTTAAGATTGAGATTTAGAATTCTATTTTGGTGTTATGATGGTAGTGTGGCGGTGGAGGAGAGGATGGTGGTGGATTGAGGAGAGGGTGGTGGTGGCTCGTCGGAGAAGATGAAGATTGAGGGTGATTTTTCATATTTGTGTGTTTTTGTCAATTTGGTCCCTCATGTTTTTGTTAAAATTCATTTTGGTCCCTTCTATGGCTCCTCATATAAAAATTTCAAGTCAGCAGTGACACGTAAGACGCCACGTCAACAGTTAACTGCTAGCGTGGCGTCAGTTAAGAAAAACTAACGGCAGAGACCAAAATGAAACAAAAATGAAAGATGAGGGACCAAAACAGACTAAAAAAAGATAAAAGACCAAAATGAAACCTAGAACAAAATAAAGGACCAAATATGTAATTTAGCCTATTTTAAATTATAATTTTATTATTATTTATTTTAATTTATACTCTTTATATTTAGTGTTGTAAGTTAATTTAGTATATATTTTTTTTTCCTAATTTAACTTATTTTTGACAAAACCTAATTTAAGTTTGGCTTAATTACAGTTTTGGTCCCCCTATTTTCACTAACTCACGATTTTGATCCCCCAAGAATTTTTTTCACGAATTTAGTCCCCCTATTTTCAGTAACTCACGATTTTAGTCCCCCAATAATTTTTCTCCCAAATTTAGTCCCCCTATTTTCACCAACTCACGATTTTAGTCCCCCTATTTTCGCAAACTCACGATTTTAGTCCCCCTATTTTTCCTAGAGAGAGACTTTGATTTTAAAAATAGAAAAAATAAGGGGACTAAAATCGTGAATTTGCAAAAATAGGGGGACTAAATTCGTGAAAAAAATTATTGGGGGACTAAAATCATGAGCTAGTGAAAATAGGGGGACCAAATTCGTGAAAAAAATTCTTGGGGGACCAAAATCGTGAGTTAGTGAAAATAAGGGGACCAAAACTGTAATTAAGCCTTTAAGTTTCTAATATTAACTAGTTGCTACTATGTATATACGGTTTTTTTTCTTTTATAAATAAAAGTGTTATGTTATATTCTTGTGAGTTAAGCATAGGTGGTAGCTGAAGAAAGGACTTGTGACACAAACTCAACAATTGAAGGGATTATGTTTGAATGACCACAATTGTGCTATCGTTTGTCAAACCAAAGGTTTCCCTAATGTAAACTATCATGACTTTTCTGGTAGATGCTTTCGCAGTATTACAAATTATAGCTAAAAAATTCACAAAGAAATAATCTTTATGAAGTTAAGATGATGGATTCGTCATCATTTCTTTATACTCTTGTTATTGTCTTCTTTGTATGTGTCTTTTTTTTTCATCTTTGAGAATAATTTAGTTACCCATTCCATTGTGGTATGGGTTTATTTTGTGTGTCTTCTTCTTTTGTTTTATCTTGGATTGTAGATCTTTCAGTTACTCGAGCGGAAGTGAATGGATAATATAATATTGTGTTATTAAAGTGTATGTTATTGCTAGAGCCCATCTATAACCTTATTATAATTTTATTTCTCTACAAATAAACGACACCCATGACTTGCTAAAAAACAATAATTCTAGGCTTCTAGCCTCAAAACAGATTCTAATTTATTGTGTTTGGACCCTTGGGTGACATTATTGTTATGTGTGATTTTTGTTGGATTCAATCGGAATCCATGAACACTCACACTTCACACACAGAGAAAAATGGAGAGAGAATTGAGATGAACTGAAATCTTATTGATGAATGAATGGTGATTACAATTACAATCTCATTTTCTGAGTATTTATACTATCTAACTTTAGTATAATTCTGTTGCAACTGACCAGCTAGCTAATTAACAAAAATACAAAAAATGCAAAAAATGCACTAATGCAGCTAACTCACTTAAACTATCTAAGTGCTACTTCAGGTGCTATCACAGGTGTTGTACCACCAAGTCTACATTATTTGAATTACTACAAATACAACACTTCCCCTTAATTCAAATCATCAAAACATATAACACCAATTTCATCAATCACAAATTGGTTCGTGGCAGAAAACATTTCTCCTTTGCAAATGCCTTACAACCCACACTCTTTTAGGAGAAATGAAACTCATCTGGCTAGATGAAGAGGATCCAGCATGACTCATCAGAAAATTTGCACAAAAGACCACAAGAATGGTTGGATGTTGATATCATGTCTAACAAAAAAAAGAGGGTGTAGTGATATCCAAATTGATACTCCCTCCGTCTCATTTTATCTGTCGTTTAAGGTTATACGTGGGTAGTAAGAAAATGTTTAGTTATGTTAACTTTTATGGAAAAAAAATGTGGTAGGACTAAAAATACCCTTACACTTTTCTTGATTGGAGCAAAGACACAGTTATTGATAATCTAAAGTAAATGTATTGTTGGAAAGTAATAAAAAATATTGTATTGAGATTCTAAAGTGACAGTTAATTTGACACAGAGAAAAATGACAAACATGACACTTAAAATGAGACGGAGGGAGTAATGATGACTATATTGAAATCCGGCATGTATCACATGTCTCTTCCGAAATAAATTTTTGGATTAGGATTCTCTAAAATCACAATTCCTTATATTCACTTGCATCCACATGTAATTAGACAAAACTGAGAGGTATTTATGCCTTTTTCTAACTCACCAATTTCTTCTCTATATTCACTTCCACCACTTTTTAAATGGTTACTTTTTTGGCGAAACCGATCCATTGAAACATAACGGATCATCGAGACACAACTAACTTTTAGCGTTTTTACTTTAGTTTATAGTGTTTTTGAAATCTTCTTGAAGTAGCGTTTGAGAACTATAAACATATCGTTTCATTTTTTCTCTCATTTTCACCTTTGTTTTTTTTTACGCTCATTTTCACCTTTGTTACTTTAATTAAATTCTTCATTTATGCTCCATTAAATGAATTTCTCTCTCATTTTTAAGCATTAATTGCAAATATCTATTTACGTAATTTTATATCTATAAGCTATTCAACCGTTAATTTTACCAAATACTTTAAATTCAATCCACTATCCGCTACTTTTTGCCAAACAAAACTTAAAATGCAAGTAAATGTAGGGATTGTGAATTTAGAGAATTCTAATCCGAGATTTTAGGGCTTAAACCCAAGGGTCCTCAAAAAACGTGATTTTATTCAACGGGGTATTCCCTCTATAAGTTCTCTCTGGCTTGTGTTTCCTTAAAGCACACCCTCTTCTCTGTTTTCTAATCCCCTGTATTGCAACAGAGTGCTACTATGTGAGAGCATGCTGAAAGTAATCATTAAAGTCTAAAGCTTCTCCGACCAACAATCATAACAAGAAATCATCAAAGCCATAATATCTATCTCTTCTGATCAATATCATTCCTTCATTTCCTCCTAGAAGAAGAAAATAATAACGATTTATAATGACTGTTGAGCTACACACTAAGGAATACTCATCACTTCCTTATGATGATGATCCTTTCCTCTTACAAGATACCAAGAAGATCAAAATCAACGGATCAGCTTCAAATCTGATTTCCCGTGATTTTGGATCGCATACAGGAGATCCACTCCTTAATAGCACTGAACTGACCAACCAGATGCATACGTCTCACTCTCACTCTCACTCCATGCTTCAAGTTCAAGACAACCACAAATTTGATTTGCCAGCCATTAGCTCTCAGAATTTGGAATCGGTATCACTTTGTTTATTCCACTAAGCAACCCCGTCTTTTTATTTCATTTTATTTATTTACCAATGTTACATTGTTCTAATATTATTTTTTTTGCTCTTGTTTGTTGATTGTGCTGAAGCAGTGTGACTCAATTGATTGGTCCGTATCATCAACACTGTGGTCACCTTTGTGCTCAAATCAGGGGAGCCCTGAAGTATCGTCCTCTCCTATTGCGAATAGGCTTGATTCTGATGTGGAAAGTACCTACAACGTGGTTGGAATGTTCGAGAAGATGAAACTTAACGAAAGTAGAAGTTACAAACACCACTCTGAATATGGATCTCCAAACGTTGATGATGCTGGTGTTTGCCCATATCAATCCCTGGTTTACGAACAAATTCGAGCTAATCAAGTAAGACAAGACAAGACAAGACAACTATCTCCATTTGTGTTTTTACTTTTTATGTTAATTACAATTCATTTGATTTCTTGATTATAACAGTTGTCTAAACTGAAGCAAGAGCAGATTTTGTCTTTAAAGAAGAAACTTGCTGCGTATAGAGAAAATCATGGCCACATATCACAGCAATTTCAGGAGAAAGATGAAAGGGCTTGTGTTGGATTTGGTAGAAGGAGGAGGGTTGTTTTACAACGGCCAAGTCTTGCTCACAGTTACCAGAAACATGCAACTTTTTCGGAGATTTGCGGATCAAGCGGCACGTGTTGTAACACATCTACTACCAGTGGGACTGGTGTTTTCTTGCCACGTGGCAGAACTAATGCTCAGTCCGACTCGAAAAGTAGTAGGCCAGGTAATACTAATGATAATGATAATGATAATGATAATGATAATGATAATGGTAACGACGTGATATAGGTGCAGCAGTTATTGAGCTTTTAGGTGAATAGTTCACTTTACTTTGTTAGTTAGCTGGTTGTTGAAATAGTAGTTAGCTCCTGATACATATCTGGAATATAAATCAACCATCACAACCATAAAGTAGATTTAATAATTTAATTATATATATTACAAGCCGATTAGCTTTCATTTCAACTCTATGTTGATTTATTGTGATTTGTCACCGACCAGAGATCCCTGCATGTGCCTCTGTTTTTTTTGTTTTTTTTACTTAATGCATGTGCCTCTGTTCTATTCTTCATTCTCTTTAAGACATTTCTTTTAATAGAATATTCTTGAGTTGGAATCCATCTTTGGACATGTAACAGTGTTAAATCTCTTGAGGAAGAATTTTCATTGCCTCATTATAGTTATACTTCTGGCAAGAGATTAACCTCTCCAGTTGCGCGTAGATGATATATAAAAATAGTCTTGTATTAACCAACACCTTTGCTAGTTGCATAAACTGTCTTGAGACACATAGGATTGATATTGTCGTGTTATCAGGTTTTGAAACAGAAAAATCAACGGTTGTGATTTGTGACCAATTTTTGGATTCTCCCATGGTCGGCAAATTAATTAATGTTTCGATGTGACATGGTCAGGTAAAGGTTGTCCCACGGTTCTGATACCTGCTCGAGTAGTACAAGCTTTGCAACTACAGTTTGACCAAATAGCTGCTACGTCTGGACCCAAATCTCCTGCCTTCCCTCCCCTACATGGTATGGTAATGGTAGATTTGCCTTTAAACAACGTGATTATCTTTTCATAAAAGTGTTTATTTATGAATGTAGTTATCTTAATATGACTTTTCTCAGGCAGTTAACTAATCTTATTTAATTTAAATGGAAGTGTTTTTTCTTTCCATATGGGATGATATTAACATCAATCACCCTTTCATGTAAGTACTATAATTGTTATTATTCAAGTGTATTTTGGCTGTAAGTTGATACTTAGGTTGTCTGATTTTCACTTTTGAAATTTGGTGCAGTCAGTTCCCACTTCACTTGTGGCAGCAACTAGCAAGATGTCACAGTTGTCGTTGACTGGAATATCCCTCTAATGAATCATCTAATTGATTTTTCTAAGTATTTATTGTTATGGTTTGCAGATGTTTTAGTGAGTAACAGGGATGGCATGTATTCACTACAGAAGAAGCGTCAATCAAGGAAAAAAGCAGCACATATCCATAATGAGATGATTCTTCTTCCTCGAGAGTGGACCTATTGAAGCCACGGTAGTATGATGCTCTCTTGCCAGTTTCTGCCAATGAAGAATGAAGAAATAAAGTAAAGGTTGTACTGGAATAATGAAAAGGGTTTTATTTTTCTCACCCCCCTCCTTCCCTATCTCACCCCATAATATCCCAAAGGAAAAAAGGTTGTACTGGAATAATGAAAATCCCTAGTTCCTAGTTCACATTGGATTAATTAATTAATATATAACAGTATTAACTTTGAGAGTGTTTGACTTTGTACCATGGTTAAATAGTTTTCACTGCAGTTACTTTTGTTTAGTTAAAGATGAGCTTTAGTTTGTTAAACTAGTCAAGTTGGTTTGTAACTGAATTAGCTTAGTTAGTTGGCTTTCTGTTTAGTTAGCTTTGTGGGATAAATACCCTTTTGTATCCGTGCTTGTACTTAGATGAAGTTTAACTTCGATTGAATGAAATGAATTCCAGAATTTCCTTTTTCTGAGTCTTGCTCTCTTTCTCATTTTGTTCAATTGTTTGTTAATCATGGTGAAGTGTATCACATTCAATAAACAGGGAATTCTTTTGGATGTACTGTATCTTGAGTAGATAGCAAAACTCTGGATTAAGAATATAGTTTTGTATTTTGTTCTCGGTTATACTACATAACAAACAATAAAGTATTTTCGAGTTAACATGGGAGCAGTGTTGATGTGGGCTCAATCTCTTCACTTGAATCAGTAATTTAGCTGCATAGTTAGGTAGCAAATGTTAACTAGTTTTAATTTGACTAATTACTGCACATAGGACAACAAAAAGGAAGGATCTTAAACATTGCTTGAGCATATAAAAATAAGGGTTTTAATTTTCATAACCCCCTCCTGGCCTCCTTACCCCATATAATACTGGTTTTATATACAAAATACCTCATCATTTTTACAAAAAATCATATCTAGTCTACCATTTTGTGGACTTTCCGGAATCATCACAAAGAAGGTAAATCCATAGTGTTTTTTTTTTTTAATTTTTCCCAGATTGATGTGTTTTGATGATTCCGTAGGGTTTTAGTCGAACTTGTTTCCGGATTTATATTAACAACATAAATCCGTAGTGTTAAATTACATTACGGATTTATGTGGTTAACATAAATCCGGAGTTAAGTTTTAAAAGGCGTACGGATTTATCTGTCCCAGATAAATCTGTAGTCATTTTTATTTTTTTTATTTAATTAGTTATTTAATTAAGTTAGTTATGGTTAATATCGTACAAATATGGCTATGCCGGATGGGACGCTTCCCAATTGCATTGATCTATCGGATGCATTTACAACAAATGAGGTGGATATTTATCATTAATTATTTTAAATAGTATTTAGAATTTAGTCTAATCCGATAATTGTAAATTATTTGTAGATTTTTCATACCCGTGATGATCTCGTACATGGGAAACACATAGGAGTAGACGTGGATTGCTCTAAAGGCAGAAGGATATCTTCAAAGAAATTCAAAGAAGTGTGATTGTCCAACAGAAGGATTGCTCTAAAGGCAGAAGGAAAATATTGTATACCCCACCATAAGCAAAAGATAAGCACGTGCAGCAAATTTATATTTACCTGCATCCAAGTGTCTCCTGTATACATCATCCAAAAAACTGAATCTAAGATACCCTCATCTGTTTCTCCTACACTCAGCACCACAAGGTCCTTGCGGTATCCCCAACAACCGAACCCCCGCCTCAATAGCATCATCAATCGTAAATCGACCTGGGAGGAATAATATAATCACATATATAATAATAACATATAAAAAAATGGTACAAATTTTAAACAACCTTTAACAAATTTAAAAACTAATAAATCTATTACCTGACAAGAAGAATGACCCATAGACAGGCAAGTGAAGAAGGTTGGACACATCATCCAAAGTAATAGTCATTTCACCAAATGGTAGGTGAAACGAAGATGTCTCCGGATGCCATCTCTCCACAAATGCAGATAACAACTCATGGTTGACTATCTTCATGGGGGTGAACTGAAGGTCCGTAAGACCAGCCTTCTGAACCCAACGTGCAACATCTGGATGAAGCACCTCAGGGACAAGCTTCTGTAACTTGACCCCATTCGTAGGAATCTTCAACTTCTCGCGATCATGTATATATGTATAAATACATATTAAACAACAGTGCATATAAAAGATAACAACATTTAACACATATAAAAGATAATAATGTATTAAAGCTATTACGCACCACTCCAATACGCAGCTTAGATGTCACGTGCTCATGACTCTTACGCAATGAGAGCCATCCCTCGGACCCGTGTCTAGCTCCACAAACTGCACTGCGAGGTCGAATAGGGTCCTCAGCCTCATCATCATCAACAACGATCATAATCGGACTCAACCTCCTGATCTAAATCTACATCTGAGCTAGCCTCACCGACTCATCATCTGCCTCAATACTACCATCAGCCTCTACTTGAGCCTCTACATTGGCATCATCCTCAGCAAGAATATCATCATTCCCCACCGTGTCGACCTCATAATAATCTCCATAATCACCTCTAGCAGTAGCATCGTAGTAAACATATCTATGATCACCTCTATCTAAAGCATGAGGAGGCTCAACGTAATCTCTAAAATCACCTGTATGCTGCATCTCAGGCACTCCTCTGTCATCATCACCTGGAGGAGCTGGAAGACGTCCACGAACACGTCTCTGCCGTTCGGAGGCGTGTCCGGCTATCCTATTTTGTGACGCTCACTCAAAGGCTCAGAAGGACCTTCATCACTTGCACTCCTCTACCTCTCCAATGGATGTCCTCTACGCATCAAACCACTCGACCATGGGGAATCCTTCCTCCTATACTGATTTGCAAGACGCTGCGAAAAAAAACCAAAAATTAGCAAAAATTAAAAACACTACGGATTTATCTCCCCAAGATAAATCCGTAGTCTCTGGAAGCAAATGCAGTAAATAACACTACAGATTCATCCTCCACCCATCAATCCGTAGTCAAAATTTCCACTACGGAAACATCTAAACAACATTAATCCGTAGGATATTCCCAGTTGCAAGTTCAAACAAGCACCAGCAGCAACTACGGATTCATCCTTTGAGGATGTTTCCGTAAAATTTTCCAGAAATCAAACCAACTTGCATCATCAGAAACTACGGATTCATCTACGCATGATGTTTCCGTAGGAATTCAACTACGGATTTATCCTTAGGGTGATGTTTCCGTAAAATTTAGGAGAGAATCTTACTTTTTAACTACGGAATTATGAATTATGAGATGATTCAAACGGTTTTTGTTTTTTAGTAATTAAGGGCAAATTTGGAAGTTTTGCACAAAAGGGGGTATAGGGTTTAAGGAGGGGGGTACCAAGATCAAAAGCCTAAAAATAATAATAATTTGCAAATCGCTAAGTAGAAGTAGTTAGTATCTGCTGTAGCTACAAAACACTTCTTCCGGATTCGTATATAAATATCAAACAATTTTTTAGATTTATTGAAAAAGTGATGTATCCGGACTACAGTACAAATATATCACTTATATAGTTCAGATACATCACTTTTTGAATCTAAAAAGTTGTTTGTTATTTATATACGATGAGTCAAGAGAGAGTAACAACCTTTGAACTGTCCGATTGTGTAATATAGTTGGTTGTTCCTCACATAGAAAAGTGTGGGTTGTTACCCTTTGACGTTGAGATGCGGGTGTGGAGTAGGAGTACTAATTAGATTCCTTGGCTTTCAAGTCTGTTAAAGAATGGCTTAACACAAAGATCCTTTCATTTACTCAAACTCCTGCTTTCATGAAATATATGTATTACTATTACTAGTATTTATGAACTAATTAGCCTCATCCAAATGGAGTTTATTTTATTAACGAACGGTTCAGTTACGACCAACTGAATGTGTTCGGCTAATGTCAACCGGACGTTATAAAAATTTAAAAGGAGGTGTGTTTTATTAATTTTTGTTCCTCTCTGCGATGGGGGATCCGAACACCTTTCTACATCGCCTCCTCCGAACGCGTTCGGGTAAGAAAGAATCGTATCGCTTAAAATGTCTCCCAACAAATTCAAAAGAGGGGGGGTGTTTCAACATATTATACGTTCGGATGGACCTGACCAAACCTGTTTGGTTGCCTGCGTCCGAACGATTGAATTTTTTTTTAAAAAAAGACATAGCGCTATATTCATTAATGGTTTTTTAGTCATTTCGCAAGGTTATGAGGTGTTTTTTTTTTTAGGAGGGTGTGTGGAAAAGCAATCACACCCTCTATTTCGAGTTCAGTTGCAAGTCTTAGTGCTAGATTGTAGTTCATAGATGACTTTGCATAAGCTGAATCAACTTGGGCCTCTTTTGTATTCCGTAGACTAAATGTGGGATCTGCTCTCTTTTGAATGAATTACACAGTTGACCAAAAAAGGGTTACATATTTGTATTTCCGAAGAATATGCCATGCCTAGACTAGTTTCCACAGAGGAATTCCTTTTTGTTATGTTGATTCCCTTTACTTGTAAGAAGCTTCCATGGACCATGATGTTGTGTTGGGATATACTCAGTTGTCTAGTTGGCATTAGATGTGTTTCCTTAGGCGACAAACTTGACTATATATCGATGAACTACCCATTCTCATAACTTTCTCATTTATAAGGGATGCAGTTTGTAGGTATGGAAACATTCCTTTTAGTGTGCATAAGAATGAGAGAATAACTACTTTTTTTTACAATAAAAAGATTAACACATAACTAAATATCAGAGATTCAATATATGAAGGAATATCATAAAGAAACTAATGGTTAACATCGGCTAAGCCATGAACAACCATATTAGCATGTCTTCTAATGAACTTTACATGAGTGTTCTAAAAACTAGATTAAAGAGCTCCGTGCATTCTTTAATAATGAATCCAAATTAGGTTGCATCCACAAAATTAGACTTTAAACTATCACACACCGGCTTAGAGAATCCAACTGAAATATAGCATCTTCATATCTCAGCTCTCATCCAATTCAATGATTCCCATTTCCTCCCATCACCTAGATATGCACGACTAACACGGGAGAAAGAGTGCCAATTCAATGTTTTACCCCGCCCCCACCCTCACCCTCACCCTCACCCTCATAAAAATGACTAAATTCATCCACTATGCATATATACCTATAATCCTTGAACTTAGAGTATCAAAATGCCTCAAGTATATAAATTGTAATGTTAAATCAATATATTTTTTTCCCAACAATAATTGGTTCGAGCGGTAATTGACTTCAGATTTCAAGTTTGAGTTTTGGGTGTGTCAAAAGCTCTGTTATAAGGGGGTGAACAAATCGACAAAGTCGAATACACATGACCAACCAAATTACCCAACATAGATTAATCAACAAAAAAAACCGATTTGCCGGCAAATACTATGCACTAATAACACTAAAAAATATCAATATCTTTTTTGTGGTTGACAAATGTTGAATGAATACTATTACCAAAAAAAAACAAATGATGAATGCATGCATACTCGAGAATTGAATCCTACATGATTGCTACAAAAAGAATGATTTATACATTATTTGTGCAAAGACTTGAATCAAATAACGGTGAGCTACGCAAGCTTAATTGATCGAAATAAAGTGAATGGATCAACAGAAAATTTACGTGTTAATCGGCACGTAGCTTATAACCACAATGAACTCTAAATTTTGAACTGAACTGAAGGATCTACCATTTCAATTTCACATCCAACCAATTTGGTATATATATCTACACAGCAAACGCCGATAAAAAACAAGAACTACAAGTTGCTAAATAGTTTGTGATTATTATTATTATTATTATTATTATTATGAATAATTAAAAAGAGGGGAAAAAGTTAACAGGACATGGGAGGAAGATCAAAACCATGATGATCCTCCTGCTTGGGTTTTTGGAAAGCCCTGCTAGAGAAGAAGAAGCCCAAAGCATGACCAAGTACAGCAACCAAGAAGACACCACCATTGAATGACATGATTGCCAGCATAACCAAATAAGAGAGACCAACCCTAAGGAGGTGCAGCAGCGTCTGAACCAGACCGGCCCCAACCGAATTCGAACCGGGTTTAATGAACCGGGTATGGGAAAGCAATTCGATTAGGACTGACATGACGAAAATAACGATTAATGCCAAGACGTACATGTCAGTTCTGTCGCCAGGCCAACCGTCGAAGAGAATCAGCGCATCTTTCCCCCAGAAGAATGTCATGTGCATCATTCCGTGCATCTTATGACCCATCATCATGCTGCTTCCATTAGTAGATGGTGATGACTTTGGTGCCATGTCCATCCCCATCCCCATACCATGACCATCCATGCCATGCATGTTTCCTCCATCCATGTCTGTCTCTGTTCCCCTTTTTCTCTTTAGCTTTATCTGATCTGAAGCGGCGCTATGCCGCGGTTGTGTACCGTAGAATGTTGAGAAATGAATGTATTTATTTTATTTAGGGATTCATTCTAGTACCACTGCGAATTGTGGTAGTACAGTATTGTAATCGTATGACGCGTATTGTATTGTACTGTGTTAAGGGACCATACGATACGATATATATAGCAGTATAAACAGCATATATACTACCTCCCCTTTTTATTTATCGTTTTTCCTTTTGTAGTTTAAAATTAAATTAAACTAACTATTTATTGCTTAATTACATATTTAATTATTTATTTTAGGGAGAGAAATAAATATAAGAGTTTTTTTTGACCAAAATTAAATATAAGAGATACTAAATAAAAGACAATTGATTTTTTCAAAAGCAAAAAGAAAAAGGCTAATTTTCTCGGTCCGTTTAAAACATGTTAAAAAACAAAGCTCTTACTCTTCTACATATTTGTTCTTGTTCTCCTTCACTACAAAAAACGAGGATTAGCGAGGGATATTTTCTCGCAAACAGACACCTTTCCGTTGCTAATTGGCATTTGCGAAGAAATTAGCGAGGGACTGGTTCAGTCGCTAAATACTTAATTAGCGAGGAAAATTTGAATCCCTCGCTAATTCCCTTGCTAATTAGCGAGCGGGGAATATTCAAATTTCCCTCGCTAAGTCAAGGTGCCACGCGTTCCAAATCTGACAGCCACACATCACATTTTCGCTAATTCCATCAGTAATTTTCATCTGAAAAAAAATCTGAATGCACTTGATCAAAGTGCTTCCACGCTTCACTGTCAGATGATTGGCGTAAAATTTCCGAGGTACCCCCATTCTCATAATGCCAAGTCATTTTCAGCGCGACTTCGGCCGTTGTAACATTCTTTGCAACCTTGGAACTATTTATAATTACGTTTTGCCCCTTTACGAACATGATACCTCGATTTTCCACATAATTTGAATTCAAGTAGCTCGCCATTGTTTTTATCAAATTCGTTGTTGTAAAACAACATGTGCCCATCCACATAAGTTTCGCTAAACGCCTCAAAGTCTGATGTTACTTCTAACCTAATGGTAGCTTCTAACATCAGAATATCAGGGCAACACGTGTTAGATGATGTGTTGATCTTATGGCTACAAACACCCAAAGAACAATTGTGCAATATAATAAGTCTGAACTGGCAGTGTCCAAGACCCAAAAGAAGAAGCGGCAAAAAAAGAATTTTGTCTAGAAAATAGTGGTCTATATTACCCATTTGAAGACTAATTCAGTCTCCGTCTCTTTTTGATTTCACTATTATAAGATAGTCTTAGAATTTTTGGAAATATTAGAATTTGGCCCCGGGTTTGTAGGCTATAATGCTCATTCAAGAGAAACTTGCCGCTGTCACTTGTTGCTATCTCTTTTAGCTAACCATTGAAAGTTTGTTCTTTTTTATTCGTCTCTAGGATGGATTGATTTAGGGAGTTTTGTTAGGGGCTCCCTATTATTGTATTGTCTTTATATCTTATTTTTTGTCAAGGATATTTGTCTTGTCCCCCTTAGGCTCTCTTCCGTCATCTTTCTTTTCTTTTTTTTTTCTTTTTTTTTCTTTTTTTAATAAAATCTGAATATGTAGCCTGTTTGATTTAAAAACATTATATGCAAGTTTAACGACAAAATTTACCAAATACTAAAGTTCAATTTATCAACTTATCAGTTATCTGCTATCAAATCATCTGTTAAAAACTAGTTTATCTGTTATCCGTTAGATTATCCACCGTCTACTATTTTTTTAGCTATGCATGGCCTAGATATATCGGTTGATGGTGTGGTGAAGTGGAGTGAGGTGGGTTGTGAAGCTGTCAATGGGCCGGCCCGCCCAGGCCCATCGGGCCAAATGATGTACATGGGTAGGGTCGGGCCAGCCCAATATTCGGATGGGCTGCAAAATGTAAGACCCAAGCCCGCCCAACACCAGCCCATGGGCCAACGGGCCACAAATCATTGACTTTTTAAAATTTTGTATAAATCAAAATTAAAATTTCACACCACTATGTCTAGAACTTCAAACACAAATGCTTGAACTTGCATATCAAGTTGATTTCATATATATGAAAAAAAGGTGGAAAGTTGATATATTGTGATTAAATTCTCATGATATTACCGACTCAAAATTTGAGTTACCAAATCTTATTTGCTTTGCCTCTAATTTATTTGTTTGTTGAGTGTGATTCATTAGGATTAGGATTAGGATTAGGATTAGATTAAGATGTTGGTTGCCTTTATACCGAATTGGTATTTTTTTTGAAATAGGACAATTTCAATAGAGAAGAAGACAAAGGCATCTCGAACAGTTATGGATCGGTATTTGGTGGTGGTGTTTTTTTTTAGTCGAATCGCTTCAAGAATTTATGAATGGAGTTGCAGAACGGTTTGAAGAGAAGACGAAGGACGATCCGTTAAGCTCCAAAATCGAAAGCGTGGAATAAATAATTGACTTGTCATATTTTGATTGGATAACAGTAAAAACAGCATGTAGCATTTGTCATATTTTAAAATTAAAAAAACAAAAACAAAAAACAAACGGGCCGGCCCATTGGCCCTTGGGCCGGCCCAATAACATCATCGGGCCAATCGGGCCGGGCCAAAAAACATACCGTTGATTTTGGGCTACTATTTTTAGAGCCCAAGCCCGCCCAAAAAATCGGGCCATTGGGCCGGGCCCAAATTGACAGCTCTGTCACCCATGAAAAAGATAGGATTTTAAATTTGAAGTTTGAAAAGAGGAAATTTCTTGACCAAAAAAAAAGAAAAGAGGAAGTTTCATTAAAACTTATGTGTGATAATCAATCCTTGTTAGTGGAACTTCCCTGTGATAAATTCCACCTTAAGTTGATGGGCCCGCAAGGAAATTGTAAGCCATCGTTGCTAACTTTTCCCCTCCTTATTATTAAATCATTTTCATAATTAATCTTTGGGTTGTATTTTTCTGTACCCCCACCCTTTCCCCTCATACCCCCCACCCACTATGTGAAAAGACCAAAATATCCCTGCGTTTTTACAAAATCACAATTTCTTCACATTATTGGTCATACCTACGATTGACCACCAGCCACCCGTATATACATCATAGAAAGGTATATATGATTGACCCAAAATTCAACCAATCGCATATACCCCACCACCAGCCTATATACGATCCATATTTTTTACTCATCATATACACCCCTTTCCAGGCGTATATACGATTAGCCAGAATTCATCCACTCGTATTTACGCCCAACAGACCATATATACGACGCCTTAAAGAGTAAGCATCGTATATACCCTCATTTTTATGTAAATATGATGAGCAATTTTTTACTAATTTTATTTTCCTTTGCTTGCAGTGTCCGGTAGGCAGCGCAGTCACAGAGACAGTCAGAGAGGTAGATGGGAGGTAACTCCTATCAGAGACATACCAGAGTCATCAACTGCTCCGAGTATGAGGACTCAGAGGCATAATCAACTGCATGCTTGAGCTAGGAGACAGAGACAGCAGTGACCAGTGAGTATCGATCGAGTTACCCGGTATGATGAGCAACATCACCCAGCTCATTATCAGGATGATGGGGAGTTTTATCTTGGGGATTATCTTCAGCAGACTCAGCAGGAGGATTGGTATAGGGGGAGACCGGTTCCTCAGTACCATTCTCAGCCTCCTACTCGGTACCATCCACAGCCTCCTCTTTACCATCCCAGCCTATTCATTACCATGCCCCGCCTCCCGAGTATCGCGAGGAGCGACCTCAGCCGATTTGTCTTCCTCGACTGGATCTATGTTTGAGTATCGGGAGGAGCGACCCTACGAGGATCGGGGGCATCGGGAGGATCACCTCGATCAACCCTCTCTCTTCTAACCCGGCGGATCATGTCTGCAGATTCGATCTGCTGATGACCCTGTAAGTTGAATTTTTTTGGGTAAATATATTTTTTAACGCACATAGTCTGAACTTTTTGCTTACATCATTTATTTATTTTTAATTCAGGAGTATCTGCGTGTTGTCAAAGTTTGGGCTCATGGCAACAAAGTCCATACCGCATCGCATCTACAAAGATGCAGACCCTACTTCAAATGTACCACGGTGGTCGTGGACTCCAAAGCGCCCCACTTCTCGGCATCGCCACACCACAGTAGACCATGAGTTGGTGTCGGCCTTTATTGAGAGATGACACTCAGATACTTCGTCATTTCACTTGCCATTTGGTGAAATGACAATCACTCTGGATGACATATATTGTCTGCTGCACCTTCCCATCCAGGGGAACTATGCTACACCTCCCACCATCACTGTGAGCTCGGAGTATGCCACACAGCTTGCAGAGACATATCTGGGTGTGTCACACATTGAGGCTAGCGCCAACACCCGTGGGGTTCCGTATTTCACCTTCATTGGTGGTGACGCATTTATGAGCATAATCTGGAGGAGGGGGTGACATGACAAATTCTTTGTGAGGCTTATCTCGCTTCGCTTCGACCTCAGATATCTTCACTACGAAGACCGGAGACAGTGGCCGAGGCTAAGTGGTGATCTACTGCATGATCCGAGTGCGGATGTTCTTGGAGGCTATGCATGGGGTGCAGTGCACTAGCCGCCATGTATGAGTCCTTGAACACTGCGCGTCTTAGAGGAGACAACATGCAGATGTGGAGGAGGTATGCCACCTATTTCGTGTACACATTTTAACTTTATTTTTTTGTTAAATCACACCGACTTTGGGTAAATTTTTTTGAATTAAATATGTTGTTTATTTTTGCATTCTAGGCTTGGATTTTGTGGTATTTCCTCGGATGGCGTAGAGGTTGCCCTGGTCATATACGGGTGCGAGCCACCGGGTCGGGCGCTTTAGGAAGAAGAAGTCGACCACACCCGGTGAGCCCACTACAGAGGATGATTGATGAGCCGAGGCCGGAGGATGTCTGTGCGCGCCATTTGAGAGCACGGGATGGTAGACCCTTTGAGCGAGATCTCCTATACGAGAGGCTTCACACCGGTGGTGACTTCAAAGTTCCATACATGTCCGATAGGTGTCTACAACAGTTTGATACCGTCGGTACATCCCGCGTGACCTCTCGCCGGGTCGTCGAGAGTCATACTAATCGTGTCTTTTAGATCACCCACTTCATGGCATCCGTGGATGACATCCTGCGCACTACTACTCGGTTTGCTCACCGGCGAATGAGACTGCATTTCTAGGTACTTAGAGTGGTACGTCCGCATCTATCCCAGCACTATTACCGGCTCCACCATCACCGATGGCGACGACCGACACCCTTCCCAGAGCTCCGTCTGGTGATGCTTTGAGTGGGTGAGGAGATTGTGACCGCCAGTAGGGAGGGGATTCGTGATGGCGAGATCACGCGCGGGCGCTTGGGCGATCGGACACTCCATAGGTGGTGGGGATGGCGGCACCAGATGACATTTCACAGGAACTTAGACGACGGGGACGAGGGCGACGAGGAGGGCGTTAGGGATTTTTTTATCACTTTTTTGATGTATTTGTACCCATGTTACTTTGATGTTGACACTTTATTATTACTTTTATCCGGGTGTTTTATTTTACGAGTTTCCATAAATTTTTGATTTCATTGATTCGATAAAACAAAGTTACACAAGCGATAAAACATAAACAACTAGAATAAAAATAGACAGATAAAAAAATACAATAGAAACTACTGAGTTGGTGGAGTTAATCGACGAAGGATCTCAGCGACGGTCCTTCTGGTTTCGACGTACAGATGAATGTAACTCTTCCATTTAAACATAATATGATTGGACATCATCCGTCAGAGGTCATCCTCGTTGTTGACATCCACGGCAGACCAGTAAGACCTCCATCAGTCCATTCTGGTTTCCGATAAACGATACGAATTATCTCGTGCTCGTCGTTCTCTGGTTGAACCATCCGCATGAGTTTCGCTAAGAAGCGACAAATGATATGCGATGTTTCAACTTACACGATAAAACATCTCTCCCATCGAAACATATACCATCATCTTGCAAGATGATGCCCGATGAATAAGAAAACCCATATTAGAATGAACAAAGAGTGAGGGAAGAAGGCTCGTAGTATGACATTAGCGAAGCCTGCATCATCTTGACTTGTGTTGTGTGAGAGAAGGAAGTTGAATTTTTGGTGTGAAAATAGTGATGGTGGGAGTGGGTATTTATAGTTGAGGTAAAAGATTATCAACCGTTGATTTTGTCGTGCAATCCACACCGTTGATCAACTTTGAAAGTGAAATCATTACCGTTGAAATTTTTTTTACTGCAAAAAAATAATACAAATTTCAAACCCATCGTATATATGCCATTTGGGACATATATACGATGCTTATATTACTGGATCAGATATATGCCCTTAAGAGGTATATACGATTGGCCGTGTAAGATGCAATCATATATACCTCTTAAGGGCATATATACGATGTGGTAAAAAAACCAATGACATATATACGATGAGCCATTTTTAAAAAAAAAAAAAAAAGATTACAAAGGGCATTTTGAGGTTTTCAAATTTGGTGGGGTATATGGGGATTGGTTGGGGGTACAAAAAAAAACCCTTAATCTTTCCCCATCTCTCTATCGGTTCCCTTCTTGTGTATCCTTGGCCCAAGGTTTCCAATTAGTTAAACCAGGAAACATACCACCACGAATTGGGGTGTTCAGTGATTTGGATAAATCCAAACTAACACACTGTCCAATCCAAACCGAAGCATTTAGTTCCAGTGGCGGAGCCACATATTGTTGAGGGGGTTCAGTTGAACCCCCCAAAAAAATATTTTTTTGGCTTATCACTTTATGATAATATTTTTTTTGACACATCTGAATATTTTAAATTGCACTAATAGCTCAAATTATGCACCCATTTGTACCAAAGATCCAAATTTAATTTACCCAAAACGCAACACAGTCACTGTTTCATGCACGAACAACTCTCTCTCAGACTCTCACGTTCTGTGTTCTCTCTCTCTCTCTCTCACAAACCTGGCTTCTCTATTATCTTTCTCTCACTCAGTCTCACGACGTCTCTGTTCTTCTCTCACATCAGCAACTTTTTCTTTTTCATTGATCTCTCAAAAACACTAAAACAGGTTAGATTTCTTCTCTTTTCTAGTCTAATTTACTGAAGTGATGGTTTGATTCTTTGATTGAAAACCCTAATTGTTTAATTTTTGATTTGGGGAAAACTGAAAACCCTAATTGTTTAGTTTCTGATTTGGGGAAAATTGGTAACCTAATTTTTAGTTGCTTAATTTATTCCTTTTGACTTTTATTTTTAATTTATGTTCTCTACCAGTAGGATAGGATGAAGAATATACGAAGCTTCATGTCGTTGGCAATGGCCTTTTTAAATACCAACATTCTGTTGAAAATATTAGTATATAATTTAAAGCTAGAAGTTCATTAATATGATCAATGTTTGAACAACAAGTTGTTTTGCTCTTTGTTTAGTTTTTTAGCTTGTTTTAGAAAACTTTTCAAGAAAAAATAGTTAAGTTTATAGTTTTTTTTAGTCTCTAATTTGTATTAGCTTAATTCTAATTAGTATTAATAGTGTGCTTGAAAAATGTCATCAAATGGATAAATTTTATCAAATTTTGTATTTAAAAATTTGACACCCCCGACCCCGAGGTCCTGGATCCGCCACTGTTTAGTTCAAATAATTTTTATGAACGGATCAAATTCGAACCAACCCATTAAGACCATACTATAGTTTGATTCGGATACAAGATTTTAGAAATTAAATCCAATCCAACACGTTAACCTATATGTGTGTCTATTAGCCTTCTACTATTCCACTCCTCTTCAGTCAAAAAAAAAACATTCCACTTCTCTTCAATATTCTCCACTCAATTCTCACATCCATAAACCACTCTCTCCTTAAAAGTCCAAAGCGCTTTTTTTCTAGGCAATAATTCAGTGCATTCATTATCTTGGATTCTAGTCACTAGTGAGATTCCTAAGCCTGTATTTAGTGATCAACATCGTATAGCATGCATACTTTGATAGTACGATAAATTATATCACCTTCTTCCTCCTCGTGACTTACCTTGATGGCATGTTGATTTAGATACCACATCAATTTTACGTGGCCATCTCTTTGTAAATAGCAAAAAAGTTAGAATTTTGATGAGATACTAGCCCTACGACCCGTCGATGAGAGCGGGTTGGCTAACAATTGATTAATTAGTAAACCTATAAAGAAAAGCAGCAAAAGAAATTCAACAATAGATAATTTTGCTCCAATCTTTTACGGACAATTAAGTAGAAATTTTGTTTAATTTGTGTTGATGTAATAGGAATGTCAAAAAAGGAAACGCGCATAGCAGGTAATACACCCATGGGTACTTGCGGGTATTACCCACGACAGGTACGGGGCGGGTAGTTTAATGGATACCCGCGAGTTGAATAAATGGATAATTTGACTACCCGTTAATAAATAGGGTAGGGCCGGATATTGAGGTAACCGTGCCCGCATGTATACCCATACCCGTAATAAATATAATTATGTGGAAAAAATTCTATGAGTAGATGTATCAATTTGGAAACTTTAACTATTGATTGGTGTTGAATTTATGTATTTTCCTAGTGAAAAAACCAAAACACGTTGCAAATAAGGAAGGTTAGGGAAAAAAAATCAAAAGTGGAAACAAAAAATAGGAAGGTCAATTTCAATTTTATTGGTATAACATAATGACGTATGTAGGTATCATGTCGAGTTTGATTTTAAACTAAACACCAATTTAAGTATCCATCTAATATTCGTTGGTGCAGAATTATCAAAATAAAGGAGGAAACACCAAATTGGACATGCAAGTTTTTTTTTCTAGATCCTAAAATATCCTAAAACACAATGCCTATCATTACACTTTATAAAACAAAACAAAAAATGTAAAAGTAAGAAGTGAAAAAAAAAGCAACCGAAAAAACAAACCATTAAAATAGAGATGTTACATTATTCATTGGTTGTGGGTTTTTCCAAAGATCGTGACGTTAGCAAGGTAAAGTATGAAGCTTAAAATATGTTGTTAAACACAATATAATAACAAATCATGTAAAGAAGACACGTAGGAACAAAATTAATATTAGGGAACAAAAATTGGGGAGGAGAACAAAAAATTATTCCCTCCTTCAATTGCAATTGCATGACAAGCCGCTTACATTGTTAAGATATGTTCTAAATTATGATTCCCTTTTGGTGCTGATTATTAAAAAAAGGTAGAATTTAATATTTTTAAAAAAATTTCATTTGCTTCAAAAAAAATTACATTAGCACATGATTCGTGAGCCCAACTCGAATCAATCCATCAAATATCAGGTTGGTTTTGTTTGGATTTTATAGGAAAAAAACTCAAAATTCAAATAAATCCTAACCAATAAATATGGTAAGTTCGGACAACAAATTTAGTTAAAATCCATTCAAACCAAACTATGAACACCCTATATCATATGACATAAACACTACATCAATTCAAGTTTATTTTTCCTTGAAAAATACAAATATAGACTCATTTACAAAAAAATGGACTTACTAGGTTCATTCAATATTATCTCTATACCTGATCTATATTTATAAATTAGATAAATTAAATATTCAATGAACCTAAAAAATATATTTTTTTATTATAAATAAATTGAAATGAATACATTTTATCTATTCAAGCTATTTTCTTCTAGAACTATTTCACACACATATATTTACAAGCTCTCCATCTCTCTCTAGAAGTCTTATCTACTTGAACAAGGTACACTTTAGAAATACGGTTATGTTATACAGACATATATTTTTAGACAAAAATCGACAAAAACCAACTTACAACACCAATTAATTAAGTTTTTTAGACTATTAATTAGCCAAGTGATCAATTAACCAAGTTTTTTAACAACGCCTCGAAAACTGTGAAAAAGCAAGTTGACTAATAGTCTAAAAAACTTGATTAATTGGTGTTATAAAAATGGCTATACGATCGATTTTTTAAAAACCTATGTCTAAATAACATTTTTGTTAGAAATATTGCCTTAATTTGGTGTTAAATCAAAGATTTGCTGATAGGATACACTTCACCAACCCATTCAAAACGACATCATAGGAAGAGGACCCATTAACTTCCCCTCTAATGCTATGTTTAAGTTCTAGTGCTCTCTGTCCCATCTCCTTTCCTTCTGAATTCACCATCAATCTTCTCACTACCTCTTCTATCTCATCCCTTTCTATATTATGGGACCATTCTAAACCTACCCTCCAAACATAACTCAACAATCTCGCATTTACCCTTTGATCTCCAAAAGAAGGTTGACAAATAATAGGTACTCCTTCACATAAACTCTCCAATGTAGAATTCCAACCACAGTGACTCCAAAATCCTCCTATAGCTTTGTGGGCCAATACCTCAGCTTGTGGTGCCCATTCCACTACGTAACCTCTTTCTGCTATTGCTACTTTCACATCTTCTGATAATGATTCTAGCCACTCCGAAACATCGTTGATTGTCCCTTGTCGAATAACCCAAAGGAAATTTTGTTTGCTGTTGGCTAAACCATAAGCTACTTCAGTTAATTCTTTCTCATCCCAGCTAGCTATGCTTCCCAAACTCACATATAACACCGATTTTGTTGCTTGTTTATTGAGCCAAACTATGCAGCTATGAATATGATTGGTTTCTTGTGGAAAGTTACTACTGCTACTTAAATCGTTAGCGATTACGTGTAGTGGGCCTATGGGGAAGAGTTCAACATTGTATAGCTTTTGGAGCTTATTTAGAGATGATGCTTCTAGGATTTCCATGGTGTTGCAGATAACACCCAAAGAAGGTTTTATTGCAAGTGTTTTCGCCACTTGCTTTAGGAAATCATCTGGATTTGTTGAATTGAAAATTGGTAGATCTTTGAATCGTAGCAACTCTAGTTCCGGCACCAAGTCCATAGAATCTGCCATGCAATTTGTTAATAAATTGGAGAGAATTTATACATGATTCCGTAAGTGTGATTGGTGTTATTTTTCAATCACACAGTGATAGTAGATAAATTATTTATATTATTATCTACTATAATTGTGTGATTGAAAAACAACACCAACAACACCTATTGTACCTAAGTTGTTTTCTTCAAATAAATTATAGGTCAACATTCAGATATTCATTAATCTGGACAATCGATTAAGCTCTTCTTTGTGTGTGTGTGGATTGTGCATAGGCATGCAAAGAGTCTCGAGTTTATAGAGAATCGATATACGTACTACTTCTGTTTCTTTTTATCTATCTATTACAAAAAACAATGAAACAAATAAGTTTAATTTTTTTAAAATAAATTTTTAAGTCTTTTTTCTATTATACCATTAATTATTTATTACTCATCACATTTATTTTTCTCTAGATTGGACAACTCTACATATATGCCATTGTACAAAAAAATAATCCAAACCTTTCTCCGTCACGATCAGGGCACTACATCGTTGGTCAGACTTGGCATGTATGACCCAAACACTACTAAATGTAGTAAAAATCGGCTTGGCATGTATGAATTCATACATCACAAAGTCATAATATTGATTTGATTTGATTTGCTTAACTGCTTGACCGATCTGCTTAGTTACTCTACCCGATTGTGTGACCCAGTCACGATAGCATCACAAAAGATTTTGATTGGCTATTACCATAATGGCAACACATCTTGGTGTATCACGAACCAAACTTTCGTGATATGTAGCAGTTCTCCAAGAACTATTGGATCAAACATCATTACACTTTCTTTTTTTAATTTCCCACTCTAAATCTAATGACTCTTAACTGTGCACATGTAATAAGACGCGGCATATGATCGATATAGGGAGCAATTTCCATCTCTAACTATTTACTCCTTTTAGTAAGTGCCTTTGCGTGTATGATAAATTTTCAAATGATAGAGTCGTACAAGAACTCTCTATCTATTTTTTTCTTCTTAAACATTAATTAATTATGTAGGGTCTTCAAGAAATTAATGATTTTTAATAGTAATAAAATAATATATTTTTACTGAAAATCTCTAAGGAGGAGAGAGGCTGTATTCTCAATACCTGTTCACACGTATACATATAGTTGAAACATGCATAAAGAATATGAGGCAATAATATTGATCCATTAGAAATTGAAAAAAAAAAAAAATAGTAACAACGTGAAGTTATAAACAATACCTTGCCATGGAAGGTAACCTTTGCTTTGTAGCTGAAGACAAGCATGATAAGTGAGTAAATTAGTAGCACTAGTAGTTCTAAAGACTATGCTGGGTAGATTTAATTCTCTTGCTACAGAATCAGCAAAGTACATCATTCCATCATAGATGATACAAGCAATCTTTTCATTCGATTTTGTCATATGTTCAACTAATATTTCCTTAAGTGGAGATACACACTTAGTATTTAAAGTTGAAGCAATATCTATGATATTCTTGGAGGAGATATAGGTATGATAAGATAAATCATCAAAGAAGGGTAGAAAAGTAAAGTTAGGGTGATTAGAAGGATTAGGAGAATTGAAAAGGGTATGTGCTACGGTTATGGAAAAGCCTTTTGAATGAAGGATAGTAGCTAGTTGAAGCATCGGTGTTATGTGGCCTTGAAATGGAGGTAGTAGTAGAACTAAGTGGTGCCTTTGATTTTCCATCATTCTCTCTTTTGGTTTGGTAGATAGTGGTTTGTGCTGTAAAGATGAATTGGGTAGGGCCTTCTTAAATAAATTTTCAATGTTCCCTGATCATGCTTGTATGTATCCATCACATTTGATTGTTACAGGGAACAAATAGATAATACTATATTGTTTGTTTTTCTTTTCATTATTATTAATATTATTTAGAATGTCTAAAAGCTTGCTTGGTCGGTTGAACTATATTGTTTTTGTCATTTTCATTTGCTTTATTAATAATTTACAAATACTATTTTTTGCTTAAATTTATATTTTATTTGAAATTTTTTAATTATTAATTTGCTTGCTTCATTGTATATAGTAAGTAGCGATTTTAACTGCTATATTTATAAGTATTATTGTCAAAACAACTGCTATATAAATATTGAAGCTATGATTGTAGCCAAAAAATATATTGAAGCTATGACATGACATATAGAGAAATTTGATTTTGTCAAAATAAAAAAACAGATAAATAGATGATAAGTTTAATTCCCACTTGTTACATTAACGATTAGCTCCGACCTAATCTAGCACCGAGCTCCCATGAAAATCCTTTTTAATGAACTAGGACCGACCACTGCCGGTGGGTAGGACAAGGCGATCTCTCACGGATATTCTGAAAATGTAAGACAGCATGACCGAGTTCCATGGACGATCTAAGGTCTACTCTGAGTAGTGCCTCGGGACCGGACTCACACCCAGATAGGGTCGGAACTAAACCCTAATTCTCCCCAACTTGCTGAACACGCAACGACTCCATTATGATCAAAGATCTTCCTACGATCGCATTTACTGCTCTTCTGCCCCAAGAAGCGGGGACCTCTAGCGACCAGGGTTAGCTCTTTGAGCCCCCCAACGACCTTGGATGCAGTTACAATCTTTCCACTACAATAGCTAGGCATCTTAATTTTTGAGTCACAAGTCCTTAGTATTTTTTGACTTATTATTAGTACCCTGCCCCTCCTTTACTATTGAGTACACCTTACGAAAAATGACTTGAGTACATAACTATTCCCACTTTAGCAGCTGTTAGTGAAGCAATTAAAAGTGGAAATAATTATGTACTCAAGTCATTGAATTATTCCCACTTTAGCTTCTAAATGCTTCACTCACAACTGCTAAAGTGAAAAAATTTGTTTCTACTAGGCCTGCAAATATGCGACTTAATTAGCAGTGTGCTAGTCACCATCACTTGTAAGGCCTCAGACATGGTTTATGAATTAAATGAATTGAGCTATAGCTACCATTTATTTAACGAGTTTAATTTTAAGTTCACTTAGTTCTGAATCAAATTCAACTAGTCGACGAGTTTATAGCTACGTCATTTATTGAGCTATAGCTAAGTCATTAAATGAATTGAGCTATAGCTACGTCATTAAATGATTTTTGAACTATCTTTGAATTAGATCAATTCATTGTGAGCTCTACAACCTAATTCTTATGGCCTCTCGAAGATAAATAAAAATGAATTATTCAACTATTTGCCATTTTGTCAAAAGTTTTACTTTTGGGTAAGTCCTTTTGTCAAAAGTTACATCTACATTTGACAAAAATCATTACTTGTCCCTTTGTCTAACTGATAGTATATTATATAAGAGAAATGTTATTTAGACCAGAATTGTTGACAAAAATACTGACCAATATACGGATTCGTACAAATACAGTGGGACCCAATGCTATTTTAAAAGTAAATTATGATTGGGTCCCACCATATTTGTACGGATCCGTATATTGGTCAGTATTTTTGTCAACAATAATTTTGGTCTAAATAGCATTTCTCATTATATAAAGATAGTAAACATTTTGTACTTATTATACGTAATGTTCCCTTATTTTTTTTCATTTTGTGGTTCAACTAATACTGATGGTTTTTGTTTTTGTATTTTATTTTAAAATTCATTCTGAACAAGGCATATGGAATAAGTTGTATGATGTTGTTTCATGTATATATTAGCAGTATATTTGTGCATATACACGAGTACCGCCGTGTTTTTTCTATGAATGACCTCAAGTAGAATTTAATTAGTCGAACGTTACCCGTGAAAATCATGAGGGGGGTGAAAAAAGTGATAAATTGATAAATGTTTCAAAAAGTGTGTGAGAGGGTGAAAAAATGTCTGAAAAAGTGGGAAAAATGGGTCTTAATTTAAGTTTACGATAATACTATGCAAACAACATGTAATATTTGTCATAGAGACTAAAAAACAATATTGTATTAAATCTTTTAACAACAAAATTGTATTAAAATTTCAAATTTTTCAAAGAAGGAAAAAAAGCTTATAGATAGAGAATATTAAAATTTTGCCAGTATTTAAAAAGTTTCAAAATAGCAAAGAGAAATGAGAGTTAGAGGAAGAAAGAAGGAGCAAAAAGATAGAGAAAATTAAGAAGAAAGATTGAAAAATAGATGGGAGAGAAAGAGAGAGAGAGAGAGAGAGATAGATGAAAAAGTGAGAAAAACTTGAGAAAGGGATAGAGATAGTGAAAAAGTGAAAAAGATTTGAAAAAGTGAAAAAAAAAACGTGTTAATTACCTAAATATCATCTAATTGCTTAAGTAAAAAAAGGGTTAGAATGATCCTTTGGTAGTGAGTAATTTGTATAAATAGATAGTAAATAGATGACACATATAACAAACCTAACGCCTAATACCTAAGGGGAGTTAGGTGCAATTTTTTTAAAATTAGATCTTATTATTAATATTATAACCATAAATTTTTTGTTTGACGTGAATATTTTTGGTTGATAGAAATGAAACAAAGAAAAAAATAGTAACTAAAACAAACTAGATGTCTTAGCAGCTAACAAGAACAAATTTAAATCACTAGGAGGGGAGTTCTAGAAGCTAATCCCTCTGATATTTTTATTAGTAAGCTCAATCAAACAATCTGCACTAGTATTTGCCCCGTAAACATGAAGGAGAGTTCTCAAAGCAATCCATCAAATCAATTATCTTCACCAAGACTCCAAGAGGATGTGGTGATCTTATTCTGCAGAAGCACAATTAAATCCTCGAAATCTCATTCACATATTGCATGAGTCTTTCTGATAAGGAGTAACAAAGACAACTCATGAAAAATGGCAAACAACTCTGCGAGAAGGACATTCCATTGAACGTGGATAATCATAAAACTATAATATATCAAATTAAAAAAAATCATATAATTGTCTTCTATGCATGTTTTAAAATCATTGAATAATTAGTTTATTATCAATGTTATTGAGTAGATCTCACTATTATTTTAAGTTACTAAATCATCATCCTTCCATATATGCAACAAAGTGTCAAGAATTTGCATGCAAACTTTTAAATTGAGAGAATTGAAAATAAAATTTAAAAAGGGATAAGTGAAAAATAAATAAATTGAAGGGGTGTAATTACCCACCTCAACATAACATGGGTCTGCCAATGATCATATGTCATAATAGATTGGATTTACCTCTACCCAACATTTTTCTTCTAATTTTACCCTTCAATTTTTTTCAAAATGAATTTACTTATTAAATAGATAAATTTGTTGTCTGAAATTAACGCAACAAATTTATCTATTTAATAGGTAAATCTGTTTTTGAACCAAATTTTTTTGAAACAGAATTAAGTATGCAAAACATACTTCCGTTGTGTTAGTATGTTCAAAACGCATGTATGCATAATTCCATCACCTTAAAATTGATACTTCCGTTAGTTAAATTGGTAATTATGTTTTTAAGTTTTTTGGACCAAACGGATTTACCTAAAAAATAGATAAATCCATTGTGTAAATTTTAGCCAACGGATTTATCTATTTGGTAGATAATATGTTATCTAATATTTTACAACGTATTTATCTATCTGAAAGATAAATCCATTTTGATAAAAATTCAGAGGTAATCCGATTTTTTCATTGGGGTTGTGGGGGTATTTGGTTTCACTGTGGGAGTAAAAAAAATTACCCTAATAGATTTGAGAAAGCTAAACAACGATGAAAGTTGTTTTTTAGAGCCCAAATAAATACAATGTTTGATATATGTAAAATAAGGTACCAAATACGGAGTCTATTATGGGTCCAAAGGTAATACCGTTGAGTCTAGGTAGTGACTTTCACTAAAGGATTACAATGGTAACTTTCTAATTAATAAATAACATATAATATTATTAGATTATTATATGATTCCTACAAATTAGGTATTTTAAATGGAATTTAATGAAATAGAAACGAGTACCACAAAAGAAGGGATCCACAAGAACCACTCTGCCACTATATATATATATATATATATATATATATATATATATATATATATATATATATATATATATATATAACTAACCAACAATGTGCATGACAATGGGTAGGTGATTCTAACCACATGTGTCACGTGGCAACTTAGAGAGCCGCTAGCCATTGTCTCGCTATAGAGTGGTTAGATAATAGCAAAAGGCAACTTTTGGCCACCAATGACGAACAAATTGGTAAAAAAATAATATAAATGTAATTTAGACGAAATGATTCAATAGTTAGAGATTTCTTATATATATATATATATATATATATATATATATATATATATATATATATATATATATATATGCGGCTTTGTCATTCAACCCCGCCAACTTCCGCTTTTGTTTTTTTTTTCCCTTTTTTTGTTTTTCTTTCTTCTTTCATTTTTTACTTCCTCTTTTCTTTTTACGTTGTTTTTACTTTTTTTTTCTTTTTTTTTTTTATATTTTTGAGTTATTTCTTTTTAATTATATTTTTAATATTTTAAGGAGTACTTTACGGTCTCAAATTTTGAGATGCGTGTTTAAATATGTGAAGTTGGTTTTTCAATAACCTATTGGGTGATATATAGATTAAATTTTATGACAAAATACGCAAAGTGAGATGCTAAACAATATGGTTTGGTGTACTTTATAGTTCGGAAAAAAAATTAAATTTTCAAATACACAAATTAAGTTGTTCCTCGATAATCGATTTGGTCAAAAAATTGTGTTGCTGCAGTGACTGTACTCCCCGTAGGAATTTCAGCCACATTTACAATAGAACATTCATCATCTTCTTTCAACAAGACCTTCAGTCACATTTACAATAAAACCTCCATAATGTTTTTCAACTTTGTATAATTACTCCTATTTTATCATGGGTTTTCCTTCAACCATGCATGATATCATAATTAATGGAGATTTTTTTTTTAACAGAAAAATCAAGGGAGAGTTTTTTGACAAAAGAATCAATGAGACTTAATAGTCTATATTTGGTTCCGTAACAAAGAAAATAGATTTTTTTTGACAAAAAAAAACTATATTTGGTTTCTATACTATTTAGCTTTTATTTAAAGTGTCATTAGTAATCCAAGTGATGCTGGGTTTGGTGGTTTGATCTGTGATTGCGGTAGAATTTTCATCCGTGGTTTTTATGGTGCTCTTTGTGTGACTGATGTGATTTATGGTGCTCTTGGTGTACTTGATTGTGAAAAAAATTATTTTGTAACAAAATGTCTAAAGTGAAATGTTAAGTAGTGCGTTTTGAGGTACTTCTGGGATTTGAAAAAAATTTAACTCTTCAAATACCAGAAGTTTGGTAAAATATAATAATAAGTTTGTGAAAAAATACGTAGAGTGTGATGCTGACAGTGTATTTTGGGGTACTTTAGGACCCCAAAAATTTGTAGATGTTCAAATACACAAAGTTCGTTCCTTAATAACCCTTTCTTTTTTATTTTATAATCTTCTTATTTAATTTATAGTTTTAATTTAATTTTATCTACTGGAACTTCAAATTACATTTACAATAGATCATCAATCGTACTCTTTCAACTTTCTATATGTGCTTCTATTTTATTGGTAATTTCCATCAAACCCAGCACGATATCACGTGTTTCACTTTCTATTTTGTTGTCTTCTTTATTTTTGTCATTTTGTACCAACGGGTATTATTTAATTGGTTTTTATATTTTTATATTTTTATCTTTCTTTAATATTCGAGTACATGCAGTGTTGCTGCATTGACTGTACTCCCCGTGGAAATTTCAGTAAACTTTACAATAGAGCCTTCATCATTGTAACACCCCCTTCTACCATAACTACTATTTGAATTATTTGAAAAATCAGAGTGCATAAAAACTTTCAGTGCAGCCACACGAGGGTGCCACATTTAAACAAAACACCTTTCAAAACTTCAAAATGATTAATTAAAATAAACTCCAAGATAGATGATACATAGCACCAAATAATATCTGGGAAAATTATTACAGCCGTGGAAAAATAACAACTTAAACAATAGTTCGAAATGTAAAAAGAATAACAACTAAATATCCCCTGCTACGTGATCGTGAGCGACTTGACCAAACACGAAGAAGGATCTCTAGTCACCTTCATCCGCATCACACCGCAGTTGCCGACATACGAGGCAACACGACGCAAGAGAGGTGAGTCTCAATGCATAGATAATAATAAATAAAACAGAAACACAAAGGAACTAGGCACACCAAAGATACAGTCAGTTCAAATATACTACCAATACAGCCACACCAAAATTTACAGTTCACCAAGAATTACAGTTCACCAAGAATTCATGAAGACACAGTCAATCACCAGAACATGTATGCAATGTATGAAATGCAACCCAAAACTCCACTGGGCATATGCATGTGGATCCATCACCAAAAATTGCCTTGAGGGCATTCACCAAAACACCAAAATATTTTCAGAGGCCGAGGCCAATTCACCAAAAATGCATATGATTATGCGACACCATGACTATGCACCAAAAACACCAATACACCAAAATAAAGCAATAACATGCCCACCAATAATTACATGTATGTTCACCAAATCACCAAGGAGAGTCATAGACCTCTCATCACCAACACACTCACCATTTACTTTATAACACCATAATTAATACTCCTACGGGGACTAAAAGAACACCACTAAGTATTTCCACACCAAAGGACTAAAGTCATCCTAAGGACTAAAGCCAACGCCCGGGACTAAACCCGCACCTAGGGACCAAACACCTCATAGGGACCTATTCCACCCCCAGGGACCATTTTAACACCTAAGGACCAAATTGACACCATTAGGACCATTTTAACACCTAAGGACCAATCTAACACCATAAGGACCATTTTAACACCTGGGGACTAAATTGACACCTCGGGGACCATTCTGACACCTAGGGACTATTTTGACACCAAAGGGATTGATTTGACACCTAGGGACTATTTTGAACCCACACCTAGACACGGCGCCAAGTTGCGCCTTGGGCTGCCAAAATTGGCGCCCATCACTAGACACCAGCGCACCACCAGGCGCCTTGGGGCAGCCAAAATGGCGCCCACACAACACAACACCCACGCACACACTGCACACATAGGCGCCACTGGCGCATTGGGCAGCAAAATGGCGCCCATCCACTGCTCCTCACACACGCCAACCCAAAGAACCATTGCTCGCATACACAGCGCCAAGTTCCTCGCACTTTGGCGCCCGCTCTGCTCACGCCCACCCACCACACTACTACACACACACAGACGCCAAGTTTGCAAAGAATCGCGCGCCGTGATCTGCACTCCTGCGCAAGCAACAACAATAAACTCGCGCCAAATTCATGCACTGGCGCCCCCAAAGACACACCCCCATCCCACTCCAAACAGAGCAGCACAGCGCTAAATCCCTATGGAATTGGCGCCCTAACACTATTCACAAAGACCTTAAATACAAAACTCAACTACAACTAATCATCTTCATAACCATTAACACCTATCACACCCCATATTACATTTAACTCATGCAATTCACCTTATGACTCAACCAAATAATTACTCCTAGTGTTTATATATTCAACTTACGCTACAACAACACCATAACACCACAATCAAGAATTTATCAAATCAATATTCATATAACAATTCAATCCAGTCTTGTATAAAGTCAAACAATCACCCAATCAATTGAATACTCCAAGAATCAAATAAAACAAATACTCCTAACACCTGATAAGCACATACTTTCTCCTATTTAAATTATGTTAAATTAATAATTAATCACCATATTACAATTGACATACACCAAGCCATTCAAAATTCATCAAGAAACATATTTACATGTACAACAACACCATATCATCATGAAAATCAATCATATACTCACAAATCATTTATATACATTACAAATCAGTCACCTAATTACTCCTAACCCCCATACCTTTTTAGAATTGAAGAAGAAGACCAAAGCTCTCAAGGACACCTCCCAAGACACCAACAATCCCCGTTTCTCCTCCCCTCCTAGAGCTCCACGAAATTCCTCTCCTCTTTCCAAGCCCTAGCTGCGCGCTCCCTCTCTTCTCCTCTTCTCACTTTCTAATTTTTGATCTCTTTGCTCTAATGAGGGTTTCTCCTAAGACCCTAAGGTTTTTATTAACTGGGTTTGGGCCACTTAACTCCAATGAGCCCTAATTGCACCTCCTATTTACTTTCTCACATCCTCCCCATTTAATTAAAATACTCCGCTTTTATTTACTACACCCCACTCCTTAAATTAATGAGCATCAACACTCTAACCTTTTTTTAATTTGATTTTTAATTCCCAACCATATGCTACTTTTCCTCATACTTTTCCTCCCTCCTATAACCACTTTGGTTTTCCCTAGAAACTTGCTTTTAATAATAACAATAATAATATTAATAATAATAATAATAATAATAATAATAATAATCATCTTATATTAAGTATTTATAACATCAATTTTAGTCCTTCTCAACATGGTCGCTATGCCAAAAACTCTCCAATTTGGTCTTGGGCAAGTTGCGCCTTGGGCTGCCAAAATTGGCGCCCATCACTAGACACCAGCGCACCACCAGGCGCCTTGGGGCAGCCAAAATGGCGCCCCTTGCACAACACAACACCCACGCACACACCTGCACACATAGGCGCCACCAGGCGCATTGGGGCAGCCAAAATGGCGCCCCATCCACTGTTCCCTGCACACGCCAACCCAGCAACCATTGCTGCATACACAGGCGCCAAGTTCCCTGCACTTTGGCGCCCCTGCTCCTGTTCACGCCCACCCAGCCACACTAGCACACACACAGACGCCAAGTTTGCGAAGAAATCGGCGCCCCATCGCACTCACTCCGCGCGGCAACAACAACAGAAACTCGGCGCCAAATTCATGCACTGGCGCCGCCCCCCAAGACACACACCCCATCCCACTCCAAACAGTAGCACAGGCGCTAAATCCCTATGGAATTGGCGCCCCTAACACTATTCACAGCACCTTAAATACAAAACTCAACTACAACTAATCATCTTCATAACCATTAACACCTATCACACCCCATATTACATTTAACTCATGCAATTCACCTTATGACTCAACCAAATAATTACTCCTAGTGTTTATATATTCAACTTACGCTACAACAACACCATAACACCACAATCAAGAATTTATCAAATCAATATTCATATAACAATTCAATCCAATCTTGTATAAAGTCAAACAATCACCCAATCAATTGAATACTCCAAGAATCAAATAAAACAAATACTCCTAACACCTGATAAGCACATACTTTCTCCTATTTAAATTATGTTAAATTAATAATTAATCACCATATTACAATTGACATACACCAAGCCATTCAAAATTCATCAAGAAACATATTTACATGTACAACAACACCATATCATCATGAAAATCAATCATATACTCACAAATCATTTATATACATTACAAATCAGTCACCTAATTACTCCTAACCCCATACCTTTTAGAATTGAAGAAGAAGACCAAAGCTCTCAAGGACACCTCCCAAGACACCAACAATCCCCGCTTTCTCCTCCTCCTAGAGCTCCACGAAATTCCTCTCCTCTTTCCAAGCCCCAGGCTGCGCGCTCCCTCTCTTCTCCTCTTCTCACTTTCTAATTTTTGATCTCTTTGCTCTAATGAGGGTTTCTCCTAAGACCCTAAGGTTTTTATTAACTGGGTTTGGGCCACTTAACTCCAATGAGCCCTAATTGCACCTCCTATTTACTTTCTCACATCCTCCCCATTTAATTAAAATACTCCGCTTTTATTTACTACACCCCACTCCTTAAATTAATGAGCATCAACACTCTAACCTTTTTTTAATTTGATTTTTAATTCCCAACCATATGCTACTTTTCCTCATACTTTTCCTCCCTCCTATAACCACTTTGGTTTTCCCTAGAAACTTGCTTTTAATAATAACAATAATAATATTAATAATAATAATAATAATAATAATAATAATAATCATCTTATATTAAGTATTTATAACATCAATTTTAGTCCTTCTCAACATGGTCGCTATGCCAAAAACTCTCCAATTTGGTCCACTACCCTATCAAATCAACTCCAAATGGTTTCTAATAAAATTTGGGGCGTTACAATCATATTCTTTCAACAAGACCTTCAGTCACATTTACAATAAAACCTCCATAATCTTTTTCAACTTTGTATAACTGCTCCTATTTTATCATGAGTTTTCCTTCAACCATGCATGATATCAGAATTAACGGAGAGTTTTTTTTTTTTGACAGAAAAATCAAGGGAGAGTTTTTTGACAAAAGAATCAAGGGAGAGTTAATAGTCTATATTTGGTTCGGTAACAAAAAAAGTATATTTTTTTTTGACAAAAAAAAACTATATTTGGTTTCTTTTTGTTTTTTTTTCTCTTCTTTTTGGTTTTTCGTCAGGTTTTTTTTCTTCTCTTATATTTGAAATAGTGGTTTACAGTCTTGAAAAATTTTAGATGCTTAAATATTTAAATTTTGTTCTTCAATAATCGATTCGGTAAAAAAAAATTCATTTCATGAAAAACTACGTAAAGTTAGATCCTAAAAAGTGTGGTATGGTGTACTTGATTGTGAAAAAATTATTTTGTAACAAAATGTCTTAAGTGAAATGTTAAGTAGTGCGTTTTGAGGTACTTATGGGATTTGAAAAAAAATTAACACTTCAAATACCAGAAGTTTGGTAAAATATAATAATAAGTTTGTGAAAAAATACGTAAAGTGGGATGCTTACAGTGTATTTTGGGGTACTTTAGGACCCCAAAAATTTCTAGATGTTCAAATACACGAAGTTTGTTCCTTAATAACCCTTTCTTTTTTATTTTATAATCTTCTTATTTAATTTTATAGTTTTAATTTAATTTTATTTACGGGAACTTCAACCACATTTACAATAGATCATCAATCGTACTCTTTCAACTTTCTATATGTGCTTCTATTTTATTGGTAATTTCCATCAAACCCAGCACGATGCCACATGTTTCACTTTCTATTTTGTTGTCTTCTTTATTTTGGTCATTTTGCACCAACGGATATTATTTAATTGGTTTTTATATTTTTATCTTTCTTTAATATTCGAGTACATGCAAAGGTGTTCTTTGCATTGATCAGACTCTCCCATGGGAATTTTAGTCACCTTTACAATAGATCCTTCATCATCTTCTTTCAACGAGACCTTCACTACATTTACAATAAAACCTCCATAATCTTTTTTTCAACTTTGTATAATCGCTCCTATTTATTCATAGGTTTTCCTTCAACCATGCATGATATCAGAATTAACGGAGAGTTTATTTTTGACAGAAAAATCAAGGGAGAGTTTTTTGACAAAAGAATCAAGGGAGAGTTAATAGTCTATATTTGGTTCCGTAACAAAAAAAGTATATTTTTTTTTTGACAAAAAAAAGCTATATTTGGTTTCTATACTATTTAGCTTTTATTTAAAGTGTCATTAGTAATCCAAGTGTTGCTGGGTTTGGTGGTTTGATCCGTGATTGCGGTGGAATTTTCATCCGTGGTTTTTATGGTGCTCTTTGTGTGACTGATGTGATTTATGGTGCTCTTGGTGTACTTGATTGTGAAAAAAATTAGTTTGTAACAAAATGTCTAAAGTGAAATGTTAAGTAGTGCGTTTTGAGGTACTTCTGGGATTTGAAAAAAATTTAACTCTTCAAATACCATAAGTTTGGTAAAATATAATAATAAGTTTGTGAAAAAATACGTAAAGTGGGATGCTGGCAGTGTATTTTGTGGTACTTTAGGACCCCAAAAATTTGTAGATGTTCAAATACACAAAGTTCGTTCCTTAATAACCCTTTCTTTTTTATTTTATAATCTTCTTATTTAATTTATAGTTTTAATTTAATTTTATCTACGGGAATTTCAACCACATTTACAATAGATCATCAATCGTACTCTTTCAACTTTCTATATGTGCTTCTATTTTATTGGTAAATAATTTCCATCAAACCCAGCACGATACCACGTGTTTCACTTTCTATTTTGCTGTCTTCTTTATTTTGGTCATTTTGCACCAACGGGTATTAAATTTTTTATTTAATTGATTTTTATATTTTTATCTTTCTTTAATATTCGAGTACATGCAGTGTTGCTGCATTGACTGTACTCCCCGTGGGAATTTCAGTCACCTTTACAATAGAACCTTCATCATCTTCTTTCAACGAGACATTGAGTCACATTTACAATAAATCCAAATGCTACCTGCAGACATAAATGTTTTTAGAAATACTACATCAAGGATTATAATTACCCCTATGTATGTTTTACCCCTATAGAGCATCATAATTACCCCTATGTATGTTTTACCCCCTACGTACGAAAACTTCTTAGTGTGACCTTCCCAATAAAGGGTACACTTGAGTAGTGTCATTACCAATGTAATTATGTCATCTACATTTCGAAGCACGTGACTACAAAGTTGATATGACTATTCAACACAACAATACCCCACATGTCCAACATTGATGGTGTGTTTGGATGGTGGAGCGAAATATTGTTAAAGGAAATATTGGTGAAGGAATGAACGTGCTTAGAAAGTGGATTGAAAGTGTGATGATTCTTCTTCTTCTTTCCATTCTTCTTCTTTTGATTCTTCTTCCAAATCAGTGCCCAAGACGCTGGTGTATTTGTAGGCTATGATTCTGTCTCCAGCTTCCACACACAACTAACGCAACTCACCTCCTTCACATGCACAACCATCATAAAATTAAGTTATACTCAAAATTCAAGAAGTATTCATGAACAATAACCCCAAACATCCATAAGTCTTAAGCAAATCATGGAAGTAAACACCACAAAAAGTCAAGAAAACAATAAAACTCATCTAAAGTTTAATGTTACCAACATATATGTTAAATCAACACCAATACAAGTAAAGAAGTCTTAATGTTCATACTTGATTTAAGAACAAAATTAGTTTATCTCTTGCAAACTATAGAAGTATTCCCAATAATCATAAAAGTGAAATACAATTAGTCATATAGAGGAACAAATACTGAAAACAAATCTCATAAAGGGATACCTTTGGGTTTGATTCAGTCTTTATAAGCCGGGCTTGAAAAATATCGAAGTAATTTGTGGCTGCCCAATCTTGATTCAATCTTTATAATCGAGACACTATGATTCAAAGAAAATGAATGTAAAATTGTAGGGTGATCTTCTTCTATATCATCAGAAGTTCATGCTAATAATACCAAAATCTTGCTTTTCTTAGCCATTCTGATGAACCTACACACTGCTTTACTTTCCTTACTTCCACCGTCCTCCACTCACTTCTCTTTCCAAACTTGCATTGGACTTTTGCCTGTTAGCTTCATTTCTTTCCGGTGGTGGTCGCCAGAGCAAGGTGGTTGATCATGATATTTTTTTGAGGGGTTTTAATGCGTACAAAGAGGGGATTCCAAATATCATGTTAGTTTTCTGGTTAGAAGTCTATGGTGGCCAGAAACGTGGAAGAAGGAGTAGATGCAAAGTTTTCCGATCTACTTTGTTTCTGAAAAAGGTTGAGACTTTCTTGTAGAGGAGAAGGAGACAAACAAAATGGTGATCTTGGTAGGGAGGTGGTGGTCGGAGTTGGCCGGAAAGTGAGACTAAGGCGGTGGTCATTTTTCAAGACGGTTCCTTTTTGAAAAATAATAAGATAGGAAGATAGAGGGGGAGGAGGAGATGAAGAATATGTAGTTAATATTTGAAAAAGAAGTTGAAATCGGTCGGATGTGAGAGAATAGGTGGAGAGCGGCCATGGGAGAGAAGAATGAGAGAAAGGGAGAGAGGAGGGCAAGAGGGAGACGAGAGAGAGAGAGAGAGAGAGAGAGAGAGAGAGAATTCCTTATTTTGGTGATTTGAAAGAGAGAGAGAGAGATTGGAGCATGTACTTTTTGGAATTTAGTGAATAGGAACTACACTTGATAATTGCATTATTTACAAAAGTACCACTCACTTTTTGCGTACAACGTTTTTGGCAGGAGTTTTTGAAGAGTTATACATAGAACATTAATTTGAGGCAAATTTGGAATAAAAATATGAATATTATAATTCTAAAAAAATGCATTGTCCTTTTTTCTTTCTTATTATAGGTTAATTTTTTGTATTTGTATTTAATGAATGTTGATAATTATTAAAGTTCTTTAGACTTTTTTTTTTCTTATTTTATCTGCGGAGGATGTTCAATTTAAATGTCTTTATTAAAGTTCCTTTTAAATTTATAATATTTGTTATTTAATTAATATTTATAATTAAATTTTTATTCACAGTTATTAGATTTTATATTTTGCAAAGTAACATCATTTGCATAATGGCATAAGCTACATTGGGGCACGGGGGACAACCCTGTGCTCCTTAGCCTGTTGATTATCACAGTTGACAAACTCGATGTTGACCAAAGGCAATATTTTCTTTCAAGTACGATGCGATATTATTCTTTCAAAAAAAATTAATTACTCGATTATACGATGAAATTTAGCTAACCGCATCGCATCGCAGTTATAAACTAGTGTGTGTGTGTGTGTGTGTATATATATATATATATATATATATATATATATATATATATATATATATATATATATTCATAAATCGATAACTAACCAACGATGTGTATGATTGTGGTTGGGTGATTCTAACCACATATGTTACGTGACTATGGCTAGATAGATGCTAGCCACCATCTCGCTATGGTGTGGTTAGTCGTTGTGCAGCGTCAATAGTATATACTAGCCAAGGAGTCAAAGAACTGTGGGTGTCTCCTAATTATAGATCATCGAAAACCACAAAAACAATTGAAAAAGGTTAGTGAGCAAATTTAATTAGTATACACAAACGCTCCGAGTTGTGATGGAGAGTGTGGACATATTACCAACAGGAAGGAAGAGACTTACAAGCAAGTAACTAGGTAAAGCTAATATTCGTCTGATCTTGTTCATCAAAACCGTGTTGAGCCATCATCGGCGTAACCGAATAACGTGATTCTATGTTTTGCTTCTACCTTGTTGTTTGTTTTAATGGATAAATAGAGAAAAGATATGAAAAGAAAGACAAACGGATTACAGGAAGAAAGAGGCGTGATATTTTATGATTTAGAGAATTGGTGTTTTAGTGCTGCCAAAAAAAAGCATGGGATAATTTTTTTTTGGAACGATAAAGCATTGGATAATTAGAATAGATAAAAAACAAAAGGAATGGAATGTTAAATGTGCCGTAACTGTCGGTTTAAATGGCTTAAAAATAGGAAACATGGTTTTGCTGGTTGTATTTATTTAACTTTTAAAAACCGTCGGATTTAAAGGCTAAAATATAGGAAATAGTGGTTTTGCTAGTTGTATATATTTAATTAATTATTATAAAGAATATTCGATAGGACAAAATTACCCTCATATAATATCAACCATTGGATATAATTTAAGTAATATATTTACCATCTAATGGCTAATATAGCTTTAGTTACTATCACTAAGCATAAGGCTTAGTGATGTAAGCCTTAGCCATATGCAAGCCATCAAACAGGATTTTTTTTTTTGTCAATAATTGTTAGCCCATGCTTCTTACACGTCCCTTGCTACTCACTATCCACTACCACGTCTCGCGAAATGACCAACTTACCCTTAATGAAACTATGCATTTTTATTTTTTTTGTGCGTTTAGGACGGTTCAGTCGATTACCACCGAACCCGTTCGATTGCAAACTACCGAGTACTGTAAATTTGATGTACACCCCATATTTCTTTTGATTTGGTTTGAATTTTTACTACTGAATGGGTTCGATTTTTAAAGTCCGAACGACTGTTAATTTTGACAAATTTCACTTAATTTTTCAACCGCTTAAAATCAGTCAAAACGACGTTCTCACATTTCACTCAGTTTCACACAAACAATTGGCAATGAAGGTTTACTTCAATAAACAAAACGATATAAATAAATATATAAAAAAGTCTACAACGTAAAATTTGTACTGTAAAACATAAAAAATCTACTAAAACGAACAGTCTAAACATAAGTACTATGACAGAGCATCTGTCTCCTGGCTGGCACAACTAAACTTCCTCAAGCTCAGTGCTATTGGCCTCACCAATGTCTCCAGTCTGTCAATGATGGTCCATGCACGAGTACCCCGTGGAACCTTACCTTCTAGCATGTGTTCCATCTCATCATACAGATGCTTCATCTCTGGTATAGTCTACGAAACACAAAAATACAATAATTAAAATAATGAAAACTTTAAAAGTAATTAACTTTAATGACAAGTAAAAAATGATGGATGCATGTCTCAGCTCTTCAACACCAAGGATGCATGAAAAATAAATATGGGGTAGTTTTCTTATCATGAAAAGTAATTACTACCATATTGGGTAGTTTTCTCGCATTAGGTATGGGTGGGATACCCTCCTATAATCGTGTCTCGGCTCCCAGCCTCTAATTCCGGACCACGGGTGATAAGATGGTTGTGGGAATCTGCCTACATAGCATCAGCAAGTTCACAGGTAACAGGCGCCCGTGTAGGAGGTTTGGGGTCATCGGGGATCCCCTGCACATAGCCAAACTTCCTGACCACACGATCAGACGGATAAGGAACCATGCACCCAGTATGCCGTAGAAACCCCCTAAAGACACTACAAGAAAAATGGGATTTTTTGGCGGATTTTTCCGCCAAAAAACACCCAATTCCGCCGCAAATACAGGTATTTTCGGCGGATTTTTCCGCCGGTAAATGGCTGGTGGGAACGTATTTTCGGCGGAAATTCCGCCGGTAATTTCCGGCGGATTTTAAGTCATTTCCGTGATTTTAAGTCATTTCCGTGGATTTTTGCGGGGAATTTATGCGATTTCCACCAGTATTTTCCGTGAAATTTGGACTTTCTCGCGGATTTTTCCGCCAAAAATGTTTTTTTTTTTTTTTTTTTTTTTTTGAATCCGCCGAAAATACTGTAAAATCCGCCAAAAAAATTTTTTTTTTTTTTTTTTGAAAATCCACTAAAAGTACCTAAATCACTGAAAATTACATTTTTTTAAAAAAATTTTAAAAACATTTTAAAAACTCGAAAAAACGTTTTTTAAAATTAAATAAATTTTAAAAAAAATATATTAATAACATATTTAAATTAAAAAACTAAAATTGTGATAAAACCAAATAAAATGTTTTTTAAAAATTAATAAATTTAAGTTAAAAATATAAGTAGCATATTTAAATTAAAAACAAACTCAAACAAACAACACAACAATTAGTAACTAATAGTTTATAACAAAGCATAAGCTAAAATAAAGTATAAACTAAAACAAACCTTTCAAAGTTTGAGAGAGGAGAAGAAAAAACTGAATTTGATAGAAGATTGAGTGAAGAAATGTTAAAGTTTAAGAGAGTGGAGAATTTGATAGAAGTTTGAGAGAGGAGAAGAAAAAACTGAATTTGATAGAAGATTGAGTGAAGAAATGTTAAAGTTTAAGAGAGTGGAGAATTTGATAGAAGTTTGAGAGAGGAGAAGAAGTTTGAGTGAAAGAATTTTAGAGAAGTTATAAAATTGTTAGAGAGAATGAGTGAATGAGGGAAGGGAAGAAATGAGATATATGAAGAAGAGAGGATTCAGTGCCGTTGGAATTAACGTGTTATTTTCGGCGGATTCGTGACGTTTGCGGCGGAATTATTGCCTTGAAGGCCGCGCGCTTTTGCGGATTCGATCTTTGGTTTCGTGGATTTTCAAAGATGAGACCTCCTTGAAGACCGTGCGCGCGTTTTCGGCGGATTCCGTGCTGTTTGCGGCGGAAATTTGAATTTCAAATTTCCCCCCGCTTGTTTTCGCGATTCGGTCGCGCGCTTTACGGATCTACTTTTTTTATCCGAACTCTTTTTTCCACTTTATAATCCCCCACAAATACCATAATTCCGCCGAAAACGTCAAAAATCCCCCAAAAAATTTCTGGTGGATTAATTCCCCCACAAATGTCAAAATTCCGCCGGAAATTTTCTGGGGGATTAAAATCCGCCAGAAAGTTTTGCCTTGGAATTTAGGTTTTTCTTGTAGTGAGAAGCACAGCGGGTCCAAGGGCAAATAAACCTCTAGATGTAAATCAAATCCCTTCATATTGTGGTTGTGGATCTTCAACTGTGGACGGTCCTACATTTATGATTATCAACAAGTAACTATAACTGTGGATCTTCATACTGTACGTATCCCGCAACCTCTGCATGCAAATCAAATCAAATAAATTAATTGACTAAAATTAATTAATCAATTAACTAACATACCACGCCCTCACATATGTACCGAGCAACATGTGTGCCATATGAATATAGCACAAATCTTATGCAGATGTTGAAGGTCTAGACATGGAAGGTCTCGCAGCATCAGCATGTCCAGTAGGGCCACCAATCTCAGCAGCAGTATCAGTAGTGCTAGATGGACCAGCTAGCTCAGCAGCAACAAAGTTACCTGCATCCTCCTCAATATCATCGTACATTAGATCAGGTGCAGGATCAGCATGAGGTGGGATTGTTTTCCCACTCCCACGTCTGCGGCCACATCCCCGTGCTCCTGTATTATTCCGGGATCTCCTATTGCGTACGAACACAGTAGGACGTACTCTCTCCTCCTCCTCCTCGTGTCTCTGAGAAGTAGTACTAATACTACCTCCTCGAGTCTTTTTCATAACTGAAAAAACATGATACAAAAACAACAATGAGCAATTAACTATTTAAATCAAATTAACACTAGTTCGGTGGTTTAAGGGCCGAATCAGTTCGATACTTTACCATCGAACTACCTATCAGAAAAATAAGGCGTGCAATGGTTCGTTCGTAATCTATCGATCTAGTTCAGAGGTGAAAAATCGAACCACTGAAATGCACACGGTTCGCTTGTAAAAAATCGAACCCCTGTAAGATTCTTAAAAAAAAGTAACGATGATGAGGGTGAAGATAAACTTACCAACGATGAAGACAAAGATGAAGTGGTAGGAAGTTGAAGTGGTTGCCGGATTTGCAGTGGTGGACGCAACGGTGTGGCCGGAGTTGAAGTGGTGGCCGGATTTGGGTGAGGGAGAATGGGAGAGGGTGGTGTGAGAGGGGGGTTCGAAGGTTGTGTTGAGTGTGGGAGAAAGGGGGTGTGTGGGTGTGTTTGAGAGGGAGATGGAATAGATTTGGAATTTAAGGATTCAGGCAGGCAAGTGAACGATGGTTTTTGCCAAATTATCAAGCTCTCTAACCTCCAGGGATTCCTACAATCTGCATAAAACCATTCCCTCTCGCAGTACATAAAATTGTGTTCTTATCATAAGTCTTTTCTTCAAGACTAATGGCAATGGCAAGCATATACTAAAACGTTAAACGAAACTAGTTCATCCCAATCACTACTACAACTTTAGACATATATATATAGATAGATACATAATATATGCATTCATTTAACTTAAGTTAACATACATATTGGTAGCACACTACAATAACACACAACATGAAACAGACACATACATAGTATTACATGATTAAAAAGTAAAGACTACAAGGAAGACACAATTTTAGTCAGTCAGTACCCTCAATTTCAACGACCCTGATGTTCCTACCTCCAGAGGGTTGCCCAAATTTGGGAATAGTGACAACGAGAACTCCATTAACCATGTTGGCTTTGAGTTCTTGAAGGTTGGCATTTTCTGGAACCTTAAACCTGCTCATGAAATTGCCACTTTCAACGCTAACCTGTAGCATCCTGTCATCTTGGAGCTCCACCAGCACATCTTCGTTGTTGAAGCCAGGAAGCACCACTTTCCACACGTGGGCTCTTGGTGTCTCGTTCCAGTTAAGACGGGTGTTCACGGATGATCCGAACCCGAAGTCAGGGAAGAGATTGGAAATGAAAGGAGAGAGAGGGAAGTGAAAATCCATGAATGGATCCCATTGAGACAGAGACGAGTTGAAGCCGCTGTCTTCTTGACCCTCGTTGATCGGCACTATCGACATCCTTACTTGAACAGATTCTGTTCTGTAGCAACCTGGTACTGTGTGCTACCGACACTGTCACTGACTCCTACGTTTTGAATGTTCCAGAAACTGAGAGAATTCTACTTTTTCGGTCTATATTTATTGGGCTTAGGATAACTGATTTTCATAATTCTGGGTAGTGTTATGGGTTTTTTTTTACCCCCCACATCCTCCCTCCCACCCCCATAACCCATTTTATTCCAAAATTACCCTTCAGTTTTTTTAAAAAAAAACATTTTAGAAAAATTTCCGGAAATACCCCACAAAATGGTATTTTCGGTTCGTATTTTTTTGAAAAAAAATTACGTTGAGATTCTCGGATTTACCTCATAGGTAGGTAAATTCGGTTCATAAATTGTGAATCGGATTACCTACCAATGAGGTAAATCCGGGAAACCCCTCTTTTTTTTTTAAAAAAATTATTTTTAAAAAGATACGCGTCTGGTACAATTTAGAATACGATACGAACTCGTTACGATATACGAATAAATAACATCTAAATACGAACTAATATACGTCAAAATAGACGGGCGATCCACGCCAAAGTAGTGCTCCTCATAGAAGCGGCTGCTACGTAATCATAGAGCGGTTCTTTGCACTATCGATCGTCGTAGATTTTTTCGGGCAATGACGGGAAGTCACGGAGAGTAGTAGGATCATAGGTGTGATTGCCCGTCTATTTTGATGTATTTTAGATCGTATTTAGACGTATCTTTACTCGTATATCGTAACGCGTTCAGATCGTATTTTAAATCGTGAATAAGCGCGTGATCTTTTAAAAATAAAATTTTAAAAAAGGGTGTTCTCGATTTACCTCATAGGTAGGTAAATCCGGTTCATTAAATTGTGAACCTGGATTTACCTACCAATGAGGTAAATCCGGAAAACCCCACAAAACATATTTTTTTTCCAGATTTATGAACCGGATTTACCAATATTTGAGGTAAATCCGGGAAACTTAATTTTTTTTTTTAAAAAAAACAGAGGGCATTTTTGTCCGTTTTGGTATTTTAGGGGGTGTGATAGAGAAGGAGGGGGGTGAAAAAAAAACCCATGTTATGGCCTTTGTTTTCAAACATCCCTTCTTATTCCAAACACCCCCCTCTCTTTTTTTTGAAAATCTTAAAAGTATCCTTCACTTCCAAACCTACCCCATGTCGTGTTTTAATATGACCGGTATAGTACAAGAGTATACAGATATATGTTTGAATGACATCTTAAGTGATTAAAATTGACTATATAGTCTTTCGCATTTTTAGACAATACTCCACTAGAGAATTAATATATCAGGAGCATGTGATTAAATTTGACTCTACTGAGGCTATGCTCGAATGACATCTTAAGCTCAGTATGTTGTACCCTAATCATGTTGTTCATCACATCTCAGTAGTTACACAAGTCTCTCATAGTGTCATGCATTAATAACTTTTTGACACATCAGCATGCAATATACTTTCCTTGTCTTTCGTCTGTTGTCGGGTCTAGATATGACAATCACCATGTGTAGAGATTTTGCGACAGTAGGTACCCGTGTCAATAGCTCGTCACGAGTAGGAAATACCTGAATACCAACATACATTTAGTTACTTAAAATTAAATGAAGTCGAAAAAAATATATACACCTGATGACTTGTGAACAAACTAGTATATTCAACAACCAATCATCGTCAGGCACACTATTGGTTGGAGAACTTGGACAAGTTTCCTCCATCGTTTACCCTAAACCTGGTTAAAACAGAAAAAAAAACCGCTAAAACAGGCTTTTGCATAATCTAATGCAGGTACGATATCTAAGTTTCGAACTAGATCGGTACTTTGATATTGAACTTGTATTTGTATTTTAAACTAGAATTTCGGTACCTTAGTACTGAACCATTTTGGTTCCAAGTTATAGCGTCTCAAAATTTGGGAATATACCTCTAAACAACAATTTTTACAGATGTACTTTGGTACAACCCTATTTTAATACTAAGATGCCAAATCGAGCTAAATCACAGAAGAAGAAAAAAGAAGAACAAAAACATAGTGTTCTCGTTCAAAAATGGAGGATAATGGGTAGAAATAATACCTAGGAGTGTGGAGAATGTTGTATTGATGAGAAGTGGGACAATGAGGTGGGTGCGGAGAAGAAGGTTTGGAGGGGTTGGAGAGGGCGAGGTGGGAGGTATTGGGTTTGAGGTGAGGAGTGTGAAGGAGGGTGAGGGAAGAAGGATGAAAGGAATGTGAGGAAACTTTTTTTTAATGTTAAGGCTATTTTAATATATTATTAAGGGGGTGTTTAAAGAGTAATTGGGGAGTGAGAAAAAGATCCTAATATTATTGGATCAAACCATGCTAATTGGGCTGACATCATTTATAAGGCTAAAGAGACAGAGATGGGTTGCTACTGCTCCCTGATTTTGTTAATACACTTTTTTTGTAACAAAAGTTTTAGGGTGAGGGGATGCCCAATTTAAGGCAAGAAAGACATTTGGGTTCTACGAGCAATTACAAAGGTAATTATATTTACCTCCTGGATACAATTTATGTCATGCTCGATCCACTAGACCAACACCTTATTAGTGCATTCATTTTTTTCTGTTCAAAATACCCTGATTTGAAAGTCTACTTTTGGAGGATTTTTTAATATTTTATTAGTTTTTAGAACTTACAAATACATGTATTTTTTTTATAAGCAAATGTTAGTGGGCGTGGAGGAATGTTAGTTTTCAGGGTTTGAACCCTGAAATTCCTTCAATAAAAGTTAGCTTTTGGATTTTTCTTAAACTAGTAAGATACTTCGTACGACATGCAATGAAATTATTCCAACAAAATATCATGTTTTCTCATTTTCACTTCAAACAAAGGAATCAATGTTTATAAAAAGTAAATGTATTTATAAAGGAAAAATACAAAATAGTTATACTAATAACATTTATTTTTTTCTTGTGGAGACATGAAAGTAAAATAATCATTTGTAAAATGATAAAGACATTTGTGAAGACAAAACATAAAAAATAACTATACAAAAATGGTAATATTTTGGCCAAATTGTATTTATGGTCTTTTATCTTTGACCAAAATTTCATTTTGATCTTTTATGTATTAATTAATACAGAAAATGGAATAGAGCAAATTGCTTCTTCCCCAATATCAACAAAAACATCAACGACTACCTATCTAATCAACAGAACACCCACGGTTGGCTTACGTAATTGCTCTCCTTTTGAAGTATTGCGCAACACCTTACCCGATTATACCTTCCTTGTTAAAGGTCTTTGGCTACCTGTTCTATGCATGCATCTACTATACCTTCTCAAAGCCACCAAATTTTCCCTAAAACAAATCCTTGTATATTCCTTTGTTACCCTCCCAGAGTCAAGGGTGTTATAAACTTTTAAACCCTACCTCCAAGAAAATTTTCATCTCCAGGGATGTTCTTTTCAAAGAAACCATATTTCCCTATCAATATTCTATTCAACCTACTGAGTTACATGTTTCCTCTTTCCCTACACCGTGACACCCACATTCATACTGGAACTTGAGCCAAATGTAATCGCCACACCCCAAACAATCTCTTCGTGACTGTTTTTGCTGATGCAGATTAGGGTTGTCTCGTTGGCAATTGAGGAAGAATATAAAACACTTTCCGCTATTATATCTGAGCTACTATGAATTCGGCAAGTTCTTCGTACGTTTGAGGTGCCAATGACCTCGGTTATGCTCTTTTGTTATAATGTCTCTACCATTTATCTTTCCAACAATCCTTTGAGCAATGAGAAAACAAAAATATGGATATCGAATGTCAATTTATACGGAAACATGTTCAATCCAAATTCCTCAACTTATTTCACGTAAGAACGAGCAAACAATTTGCAGATCCTTTGACCAAGGCTTTGGCTAAACCAGTTTTCCAAGATTTTATTTCTAAGTTGGGTTTATTAGGTATTTATTTCCCAAGTTGACGGGGAGTATCACACGGTTACCCTCTTGTTAGAGGTGTTAGTTTTATTGTTATTATTCAATTAGATTATTGGTTAATCTTGACCGTTAGATTAGCAATCTGTTTTTATTGTCAGTTAAAAGAAAGAGCAATTCTAATAACTAGCGGTTTCATGTGTTAGTGGGTGGTTATCATTATTAGAAATGTTCCGGGGTGTATCAACAAAACCAAGAGGTTCCAATAGCATTTGGGCCGTCGGCCCATATCAGCGTAACCGGCCCAAGCTCGGTTGCTTGGAGCGCACTTTGCGCTAGCCGGCCGAAATCTTCGCAAAACGGTCGGAGCCCAGCAGTATATATACGCCATTCGCATATGGCTTCAGGTACGGAATCTATACCTTGTGTTACCCTGCCCGAGCGACCAACACTGACTTGAGTGTCGGAGTGTCATTGCAGGTACCACCCGAGGTGCTCAGCGTGAAGCCAAGACCGGTCCTTTCCCTCATTCAACGACCGGCCAATCAAGCGAACGACTACAACACTTCATTGGTCTAAGGTACGATCAATTGGCGACCACAGTGGGAGACCAGAGCGCTGTCCTACTTCATCCATGGCTCCACGCGACCGCCCCGCACGCGGCTCATCATCGCGTCCTCGAACCCTCCGGGCAACACCATCTCCAAAGAGCGAACTCGAGAGGCGTAGCGCATAGCTTCATGAATCTCAAGGAAATCCGCTCCAAGAGCCCTCTGTGCATGGCGGCCGCGGACCGATCCTGGAGCAGGTGCAACCGCCCGCTCTACCGGTCGAGTTGATCGAGGCAGGGATTGCTGAACCACTGCCCGAGCACATCACTCAGGCCGTTTTGCAAGTTCTGCAGAACAAGAACCAGCTCATCGCAGATAGAGACGAGTTGATCTCACGTTATGAAAGAGGGTCGATTCCGGGCCGCCAGCGTGCGGAAGACGGAGAACCTTCTGCTCCAGCTCGCCCAGCTCGCAGGCACCGATCGCCTCCTCGAAGGAGCATCACTCGCCGGGGAAGTACTTCCCACTGATCCCTGGCACGACGAATCAGGGCACACGGGTCGCCCCGGCGAGAACGTCGCGCGCAGCGCGCCTCTCTCTTATGATGAATACGAAGATTCCAGCTACCGCCCCGAACCCTGCCGCCGCCCACCGATACTCCTCCTACGAGTCGTCCGGTTCACGGCGGTCGAGAAGTAGATCCTGGGATTCGCGAGAAGAGTTTGAAGACTATCAAGATGGAGGAATTAGAGACGTCTCGCAACGACCAAGAAGGAGTAACAGCGAGCGTCCCAGAAGGTGCCAACCTCAACTGCCACCTTTTGGCCAACCTAGAGGTTTCTATGGAATGACCGGCAACGAGGCGTGCCTCACTATGCAGCCCTTTGGGTCGAGCGACATACCGAACGACCATGGCCCATTCACTAGAGAAATCAGGCGCTACAGAATTCTAAGAGACTTGAGAAAGCCGCCTAATCTTAACAAATTTGATGGCCGTGGAGATCCGGATAAGCATATCCGGTATTTCAACAACTATTGCAGCTATAGAGAGTTGGGATCGACCATGAAATGCCGGCTTTTCCTCGATCATTTGGGCCGAGCATTAGAATGGTGGGAATCACTACGACCCAACACCATCTCTTCGTGGGAGGGCCTTATCAGAATTTTCTTAGCCCATGCTACACAGCCAATCGCTGCCAGTATCGGTACGAGGAGCACTTGGACACGGTCGTTCAAGGAGATAATGAAACACTAAGGCAGTACATCGACCGATTCAACACTGAGGCAGAGAATATACGCGACTTATCTGATAAGGACAAGCTGAAGTACCTCAAGCGTGGTATTCGACCGGACCATAGGTTCGCGAAGAATTCACCTTGAATCACTATCGACCTCCTCGGCATGTTCCTAAGATCGCCAATGATCATATGGCCTACGAAGAGACCCTGGCTGCAAGAAAGGGCGCCCGTGGCTGCAAGCAAGGGGCAAGAAGGCCGCCGAGACAATAGGCCGGACTATAGAGAGAAGAAGTACGAGCAGCGTACTCGTTTGAACATGCCCATTGCCCAGATCTACATGGAATGCCAAAACAACGAGTTTGTGGGTGTGAAGTGACCTGACCCCCTTGTGCTCAAAAAGGGGGCACGGCCGACCAAGAGAAACTGCCGTTATCATAAGAGCAAGGGGCATGACACCAACGACTGCATGGCCCTGAAAGACGACATTGAAGACCTTATCCAGAAGGGTAAGTTGAGTAAGTATGTGAGGTCTGAAGAAAACGAGCGACCTCAAGAAAAGACAGGAGGACCTGCCCAGAACAGAGGAAAGGGCGCCATGGTTACAACGACCGCCCAAGACAAAGATGGATCTGAAGAAGATCGAGACACTCGGCAATCAAGAGGCCGCAATGTTGCTATGGTAATTCATGGGGGCAACCCTCTGGATCGCAGGGACTCCAACAAAGCCACAAAAAGAAAGTGGGATGAAATCCTAATGGTTGGAACGACTTCAAGAAAGACGGCCAGGTCTCGAATAGACCGCCCATTTCTTTTGGGGATGAGGACTGCTCGATGGCGAGCAAACGATTCACGCCCCATTGGTGGTCGAGCGCTATGGCCAACACAGAGGTTCGAAGAATTTCGGTCGACCAAGGAAGCTCGACCGACATTATGTTTGAGGAGTTGATTGACAAACTGAAGGTGGATCGAAGTGAAATAATCCCGCAGGCCGATCCTACTCCGCTAACGGGCTTCAACGGAGCGGCTGGTGCATGGAAATCACATACACTTGTGTGCAAGTATACACTGTCCAAAAACAAGTAGTAAAAAGATCGAACCCACAGAGATTGAAAAACTCTCTTTTAAAATCAATATAAAGTAATAAAGTGTAAAGAAACTAAGTAACAAAATAATTTTGGATTTTGTTTGATGATCACAACTAAGTTAGAAAGCAAAGTAAAAATGTTGATAGTGTAAAAGAGAAAAGCTAGTTGGAATGTCTTCATCAAGTAATTTACTTATAAGTGTTTGATGCAGGATGTGATGCAAATGTTTGCATCAATCTCACATTGCATTAGCTATGTGCCTTTCGGTCACTTTCTTGAGTATCATTACCAAATCTTATGATCCTTGTTCTATGCAAGAAAGAAAGGGGTTGTCAATGCCTATCTTGCCTCCTAACAATTATCCAATTTGCTTAAATAAATTCACTCTTGTATTTTAAGTACCCGTAACGCCCAAAATAATTTAATTAATTAATTAATTAAGTTATTTAAGGCTTGCAACCTTTTATTAAATTAATTATAAAGTTGAGGTTTATTTTATCTAAAAAGAGTCTAATTTATTTTAAGTAGGAATACTAAGTTGGAATTACTTTTATTTCGTGAGGTGGAATAAATTAAATGTAGGAGTGGGAATAAGGCCCAAGGGGCCATTATCAGGCCCCAATAGTAGTCTTAAAACTTAGGGTTTCCAATCTAGGGTCTCATTACCCTTATTTTGAAAAAAAAAGAAAATTAGAAGTAGAGAGGGGAGAGAGGTAGACCGACTACGTGAAGAGGAAGGGAGCAAAGGAGGAAGCTTACCTTTGATTCTTGGTTGGTAAGTGAGATTTTGATCTCATTCTTCATCATTTCTTCTTCCCATTCCATTTCTTTAAGTTCCAAAGCTCATTCCTTTCCTTTTTAAATTTTTCCATGGTCACTCAAGGAAAGGGTGTCCACGTTTTCCACCAAGTAAGGGAAAGGAGGAAACTTTCTCAAGTTTTGGTGTTGGTAAGTGAAGGCCTTAGTTCTAATCACCCTCATTTCCTTTCCTTGTTTCATTTCCTTGAGCTCCATATACTCATTTCCATTTTCTTGAATTTCCATTGCTACCCAAGCAAGATAACAATTCGTTGGAGGCTGGAAATCGTGGTGGGGGGGTCTTGTTTGGTGATTCTTGGTGTTACTTGGAGATTCTAGCTCACCCAAGGTTAGGGGACTCTCTATTGCATTTATGATAATTTGTAGGATATGTTTTATAGGTAAAATAGCTCTAGGAATGATTGTTGTGTGAAATCAATGTGATTGTATGTTGGTTGATGTGTGAATTAATTTCTATGGTTGGTATCGCATTGCTTGTTGTTGGGAAAATGTGTTGTTGATTATGCATGCCAAGTGTTTGTTTAGGTGCTCCAATGTGAATAAATATGAGATGTGTGAATTAATTGATGTTGATTATTTGCCTAGATTGGGTGTTATTAAGTTGAGAATTAAGTGGTTGAATGAACATGTGGTTGAGTTATTTTTGGTTAGGAGTGTTCAAGAAGGGGGCGCCAATTTCACAAGGAAATGGCGCCTAGGATAGAGTTTGTTCTCGGTCTAGGCTGCTGATGGGAGGGAGGGCGCCATTTGCTAGGCAAAATGGCGCCAGGGCTACTGTTTTGGTGCGTGCCAGGGCTGTCCGTGGGTGCAGGGCGCCGATTCTTAAGGAACTTGGCGCCTGGTCGAGTGTTTTGGTGCTGGGGCGTGTTGTGCTGGGTAGGGGCGCCATTTGCTAGGCAAAGTGGCGCCCAGTATACTGTTTTTGTGTCTTTGGTTTCGGTTGGGTGAGTTTGGCAGGGGGGGCGCCAGTTTGCTAGAAACTTGGCGCCTGTGCTAGTAGTGTGTGATGTGTGGGCTGTTGGTGTTTGGTTATGGGGCGCCATTTTGGCTGTCCCCTTGGTGTCTAGGTACCTAAAATATGTCTAAGTGATGGTTTAGTCCCTAAGAATTAATTTAATCCTTGGTGTGGCAAATTAGTCCCTAAGAATTAAATTAATCCTTGGCGTGACAAAATAATCCCTTAGCGTCTAATTAATTCTAATGTGTCAAATAAATTCCTAAGTTCCTAAATTAATTCTTGGTGTGTCTAAATGGTCCTTAAGTGTGGAAAAGGTCCTTATGAGGTGTTATGGTCTTGGGTGGGATTTAATTTAATAGATGGGGGGTGATGGTGAGAACATGATAAAATGGTGGTTAACAAATGATGTGGGCTTCGGCCAACACGGTGGTTTAAATGATGTGGGCTTAGGCCAAACAAGGTGGTTAATAAACAAGGTGGTTAATAAACAAGGTGGTTAATAAACAAGGTGGGTAATAATTGATGCGATATATTTTATTGTGTTGTGATGCATTTGTCATGGCGTCACATACCTCATATGCATAAAAACAAGGTGGTATGGCTTCGGCTAAAAACATGGTGGGTGGCTTCGGCCAAACAAGGTGGTTGCTTCGACGGGGGTTATTATGGTGGTTATGGATCCACATGCATATTGCACACATGCATATAATGCATACTCTCATTGAATGCTTGTTAATGCCTATTTGATCCTCTATTGTTACTTCTTGATATTGTATTTGACTGGTATATGCCTTGATGTCTGTGATTGGATGATGCTAGATGCTTTCTTAATATAAGGCTTATCTTACTTATTATTATTCATGTAAAGAGACTCACCTCGGCATTTTATGTTGCTCGCTCTCGTGGCGACATGCAGTGTGATTCTGAGTGAAGGTACCGCTTTCTTGGGGATTATTAGTCACTCGATAGTAACACCGGAATGGGGCTCTAGTATTCTTCATTTCTATATTATGCTATGTATTTCATCTGCTTTTTGGATTATGTCTTGGATGTGTTGAACTCCATTTTATTTCCACTGCGTTACAAACTATTTCTGGATTACTGTAAACATTAAACAGGTTGTTTTGATGGTTTAAATCCATGTGACTGTGATATGCATTTTATGTGCTTGATGAGTTTGGATTTTAAATACGTTTAATGACATTTTATTCAATGTACCACCTCTTTGAGGTGCGTGGATAAATTTTTGAAAACTCGATATTTATTAGCTTAATTAGTGTATAATATAAGGGGGTGTTACATAGTGGTATCGAGCGATTCGGTCTGTCTCATTAAGTGTGTCTCGTCATAGTATCTATGACAACTAGGTAGTGTTAATTGTTCCTTAACGAATGTTAATGCTTTGCAGTGTTAGGTTGAGAATGGCCCAAGGATTGATGTTTGCTTAGGTCGAGGCTCTGCAAGCCATAGCACAAAGCATGGGGAGCGGAGGGTGGTAGAGAGAGATCTTGAGGATCGCAAGTTGGCTACTTTTCAACGTGAGAACCCACCTACCTTCAAAGGTAGATATGATCCAGATGGAGCACTGACCTGGCTAAGGAAGGAAATTGAGCGAATCTTCCGTGTGATGGCGTGCACCCCAGCACAAAAGGTGAAGTTTGGGACTCACATGCTGAAAGAGGAAGCAGATGATTGGTGGATGAGAAAGAAACAGACTTGAAGCTGCGGATGAGGAAATTACTTGGGAGGTATTCAAAGAGGAGTTCACAAGGAAGTATTATCCGGAGGACGTGCGTGCTAAAAAGGAGGTAGAGTTTTTGGAACTGAAACAGGGAAACAAGTCCGTAGCTGAATATGCAGCAAAGTTTGAAGAGTTGGTCAAGTTTTGCCCTTACTATGACAACCAAGCTGATTCAAAATTTTCCAAGTGTGTGAAGTTTGAGAATGGTCTGCAGCCCAGAGATTAAGAAAGCCATTGGATACCAGGAGATTCGAGACTTTGCCAAGCTAGTGGACAAGTGTAGAATTTATGAGGAGGACAGTGCTGCTGCTTACAAGATGGTAAGAGAGAAAAAGAATGCTCAATTCCGGGGAAAACCATATGATGTGAGTGGGGGCAAAGGGAAATGGAAGGCGAGTGGAGGCAAAGGTTCTAGTGGGGGAGGTGAAGTCTGCGTATTGTGTGCTTTGCTTGCAAGAAACCCGCCATAGGAGCAAGTGAGTGTACGGAGGTTCGATGCTACAAGTGTGGTCGAGGGGGCCACAAGTCTACCGCTGTGAGAAGAAGGAAGTGGTTTGTTTCAACTGTAGTGAAGTGGGACATGTTAGCACTAAATGTCCTAAGCCTAAGAGAGAGAAAGCTAAGGGTAAGGTGTTTGCTTTGGCAGGATCAGAAGGAGACAACGAGATTAGAGGTACTTGTTTTATTAATGGTACTCCTTTGATTGCTATAGTAGATACTGGTGCTACACATTCTTTCATTGCTGCCTTGTGTGCTGAAAAACTGGGTCTTGTTTTGTCTACAATGAGAAGGGACATGGTTATTGATACCCCAGCCAAAGGTTCAGTAACTACATCCCTAATGTGTGCTAGATGTCCTCTGTCAGTCTTTGGCAGAGAGTTTCTTGTCGATCTTATTTGCTTGCCTTTAGGAGGGTTGGACATCATTCTTGGTATGGACTGGTTAGTTGATAACCAAGTACATATCAATTGTGCTAGTAGATCCGTGAGCTTTCCTTCTTCTAAGGAGGAAGAATCTGCATTGTTACATTCTGGTCAATTGCATAGAGTTTTGAAGGAGGAAGCTAAGCTGTTTTCATTGATGGCATCATTGTCTGTGGAGAGCCAAGCTAAGATTGAAGAGTTACCAATAGTTCGTGAATTTCCTGAAGTGTTTCCCGACGAAATTCCAGATGTGCCGCCTGAAAGAGAAGTAGAGTTTGGTATTGATCTTGTGCCTGGCACTAGACCCGTGTCCATGGCTCCATATAGGATGTCCGCATCCGAATTATCTCGAGTTGAAGAGTCGGTTGGAGGACTTACTTGAGAAGAAGTTCATAAGACCTAGTGTGTCACCTTGGGGAGCGCCAAGATCATTGGTGAAGAAGAAAGATGGAAGTATGCGGCTTTGCATTGATTATAGACAATTTGAACAAAGTAACAATCAAGAACAAGTATCCACTTCCGAGAATTGACGATTTGATGGATCACCTAGTTGGTGCTAAGGTGTTTAGCAAAATTGATTTGAGATCGGGCTATCATCGATTAAAGTGAAAGACGAGGATATTCGAAAGACAAAGATTCGGACGAGATATGGACATTATGAGTATTCCGTAATGCCGCTTTGGTGTCACTAATGCACCGTGGGGTATTTATGGAGTACATGAACCGTATTTTCCATGACTACTTGGATCGATTTGTGGTGGTTTTCATAGATGATATTTTGGTGTACTCCAAGTCCAAGAGGATCATGCGAGCATCCGAAGTTAGTACTAGAAGTGTTGAAAGAGAAAAAGTTGTATGCTAAACTATCAAAGTGTGACTTTTGGTTGAAGGAAGTGAGCTTTCTAGGTCATATTATTTCGTGATGGGATTGCGTAGATCCATCCAAAGTTGATGCGGTGATGCGATGGGAGGCTCCTAAGTCGATTCACGAGATTAGAAGTTTCCTTGATTGGCGGGATATTATAGAAGGTTTATTGAGGGTTTTCAAAGTTGGCACTTCCGCTAACTCAATTAACTTGTAAAGGGAAGAAGCGTTTGTGTGGGATTCCAAATGTGAAGAAAGTTTCCAAGAATTGAAAAGAAGGTTGACAACATCACCTGCTTTGACAATACCCAAATCGGAGAGCCTTTTGTTGTATATTGCGATGCGCCTAAAATGGGGCTAGGAGGTGTTTTGATGCAAAATGGTAAGGTTGTGGCGTATGCCTCAAGACGATTGAGAACTCATGAAAAGAATTACCCCACCCATGATTTGGAGCTCATGCGGCAATTGTTTTTGCCTTGAAGATTTGGAGACATTATTTGTATGGTTCTAAGTTTGAGGTATTCAAAGTGATCATAAAGGATTGCGAGTGCTGTTTGACGAGAAAAGAATTAAATATGAGACAAAGGAGATGGTTAGAATTGCTTGAAGACTATGACTTTAGCTTGAGCTATCATCCCGGGAAAGCTAATGTGGTAGGCGATGCTTTGAGCGATGTAAGTCCTTACATGTATCCGCAATGATGGTGAAGGAGCTTGAACTAATTGAACAGCTTTCGAGATTTGAGTCTAGTCTCATGAGGTGACACCTAAGAGTGTGAGATTGGGTGTGTTGAAGATTCACAATGACTTTTTGAATGTTATTCTAAGCTCAAAAGAGGACATTAAGCTAGTTGAGATCGCATTGGGATCGACCACTCCCAGTGAAGATTATGTGGTAGATGCTCAAGATGTGCTAAGGTACCGTGGGAGGATTTGTGTTCCTAGTGATGATGAGATTAAGAAGGCAATTTTAGAAGAGGTCATCGTAGTAAGTTGAGTATTCACCCGGGAGCTACGAAAATGTATCAAGATTTGAAGAAGTTGCTTTGGTGGCACAGTATGAAGCGTGAGGTGGCTCGGTTTGTGTATGCTTGCTTGACATGTCGAAAATCTAAGGTAGAACATCAAAAGCCAGGGGTTGATGCAACCATTGGATGTTCCCGAATGGAAGTGGGATAGTATCTCCATGGATTTTGTGGTGGTTTGCCGACTACAATGAGGGGTTTGATACCATATGGGTGGTTGTTGATAGATTGACTAAATCGCACACTTTCTACCGATTAATATTACTTATCCATTCCCGAGGTTAGCGGATATCTATGTCAAGACGATTGTAAAGTCGCATGGTGTGCCTCCGAGTATTGTGTCCGATAGGGATCCTAGGTTCACTTCCGAGTTTTGGAGGAGTTTGCAAGAGGCTTTGGGTTCCAAATTGAGATTGAGTTCGTAGATATCATCCCAGAGCATGGATGGGCGACGGAGAGGACAATTCAATCACTTGAGGATTTGTTGAGAGCATGTGTTCTTGAAAGCGAGGGAGGTTCATGGGATTCTCATTTACCGCTTGATTGAATTCACTTACAATAACGAGTTTTCATTCGAGTATCGGGATGACGCCTTTTGAGGCATTGTACGGAGGAGGTGTAGACTCCATTGTGTTGGTACGAACCGGGAAAGTGTAGTGCTAGGTCCCGAGTTGGTGCGTGAGACCACGAGAGAAAGTGAAGATGATTAGAGAGAAAATGAAGGCCTCACAGAGTAGAGCGGTAAGAGTTACCATGATAAGAGAAGGAAGGATCTAGAGTTTCAGTCGGTGATCATGTATTTACGAGAGTTACTCCGACTACGTGTAGGTCGTGCGTTGAAGTCTAAGAAGTTAACTCCGCGTTTTATTGGACCATATCGATTTCGAGAGAGTTGGGAAAGTTGCCTGTCGGGTGGCCTTGCCACCTAGTCTTGCTAATCTGCATGATGTGTTTCATGTATCCCGATTCTGCGGAAGTATGTGCGGACCCATCTCATGTAGTGCGGATGGACGATGTGGAGGTGAGAGAGAACCTACGGTGGAGACAATGCCGCTAGAATTGAGGATCGTGAGGTGAAGGTCTTAAGAGGTAAAGAGATCAAGTTGGTGAAGGTAGTCTGGTTAGGTGCGGTGGGCGAGAGCATGACTTGGGAGTTGGAAAGCAAGATGAAAGAGGCTTACCCAGAGTTGTTCGATTCAGGTAATTTCGAGGACGAAATTCTTTAAGTGGGGGAGAGTTGTAACGCCCAAAATAATTTAATTAATTAATTAATTAAGTTATTTAAGGCTTGCAACCTTTTATTAAATTAATTATAAAGTTGAGGTTTATTTTATCTAAAAAGAGTCTAATTTATTTTAAGTAGGAATACTAAGTTGGAATTACTTTTATTTCAGGATGGTGGAATAAATTAAATGTAGGAGTGGGAATAAGGCCCAAGGGCCATTATTGGGCCCAATAGTAGTCTTAAAACTTAGGGGTTTCCAATCTAGGGTCTCATTACCCTTATTTTGAAAAAAAGAAAATTAGAAGTAGAGAGGGGGAGAGGTAGAACCGACGGCGTGAAGAGGAAGGGAGCAAAGGAGGAAGCTTACCTTTGATTCTTGGTTGGTAAGTGAGATTTTGATCTCATTCTTCATCATTTCTTCTTCCCATTCCATTTCTTTAAGTTCCAAAGCTCATTCCTTTCCTTTTTAAATTTTTCCATGGTCACTCAAGGAAAGGGTGTCCACGTTTTCAGCTGAAGTAAGGGAAAGGAGGAAACTTTCTCAAGTTTTGGTGTTGGTAAGTGAAGGCCTTAGTTCTAATCACCCTCATTTCCTTTCCTTGTTTCATTTCCTTGAGCTCCATATACTCATTTCCATTTTCTTGAATTTCCATTGCTACCCAAGCAAGATAACAATTCGTTGGAGGCTGGAAATCGTGGTGGGGGGGTCTTGTTTGGTGATTCTTGGTGTTACTTGGAGATTCTAGCTCACCCAAGGTTAGGGGACTCTCTATTGCATTTATGATAATTTGTAGGATATGTTTTATAGGTAAAATAGCTCTAGGAATGATTGTTGTGTGAAATCAATGTGATTGTATGTTGGTTGATGTGTGAATTAATTTCTATGGTTGGTATCACATTGCTTGTTGTTGGGAAAATGTGTTGTTGATTATGCATGCCAAGTGTTTGTTTAGGTGCTCCAATGTGAATAAATATGAGATGTGTGAATTAATTGATGTTGATTATTTGCCTAGATTGGGTGTTATTAAGTTGAGAATTAAGTGGTTGAATGAACATGTGGTTGAGTTATTTTTGGTTAGGAGTGTTCAAGAAGGGGGCGCCAATTTCACAAGGAAATGGCGCCTAGGATAGAGTTTGTTCTCGGTCTAGGCTGCTGATGGGAGGGAGGGCGCCATTTGCTAGGCAAAATGGCGCCAGGGCTACTGTTTTGCGTGCGCGTGGTCGTCTCAGTGTGTGGCGCCGATTCTTAAGGAACTTGGCGCCTGGTCGAGTGTTTTGGTGCTGGGGCGTGTTGTGCTGGGTAGGGGCGCCATTTGCTAGGCAAAGTGGCGCCCAGTATACTGTTTTTGTGTCTTTGGTTTCGGTTGGGTGAGTTTGGCAGGGGGGGCGCCAGTTTGCTAGAAACTTGGCGCCCTGTGCTAGTGTGTGATGTGTGGGCTGTTGGTGTTTGGTTATGGGGCGCCATTTTGGCTGTCCCCTTGGTGTCTAGGTACCTAAAATATGTCTAAGTGATGGTTTAGTCCCTAAGAATTAATTTAATCCTTGGTGTGGCAAATTAGTCCCTAAGAATTAAATTAATCCTTGGCGTGACAAAATAATCCCTTAGCGTCTAATTAATTCTAATGTGTCAAATAAATTCCTAAGTTCCTAAATTAATTCTTGGTGTGTCTAAATGGTCCTTAAGTGTGGAAAAGGTCCTTATGAGGTGTTATGGTCTTGGGTGGGATTTAATTTAATAGATGGGGGGTGATGGTGAGAACATGATAAAATGGTGGTTAACAAATGATGTGGGCTTCGGCCAACACGGTGGTTTAAATGATGTGGGCTTAGGCCAAACAAGGTGGTTAATAAACAAGGTGGTTAATAAACAAGGTGGGTAATAATTGATGCGATATATTTTATTGTGTTGTGATGCATTTGTCATGGCGTCACATACCTCATATGCATAAAAACAAGGTGGTATGGCTTCGGCTAAAAACATGGTGGGTGGCTTCGGCCAAACAAGGTGGTTGCCCGACGGGGTTATTATGGTGGTTATGGATCCACATGCATATTGCACACATGCATATAATGCATACTCTCATTGAATGCTTGTTAATGCCTATTTGATCCTCTATTGTTACTTCTTGATATTGTATTTGACTGGTATATGCCTTGATGTCTGTGATTGGATGATGCTAGATGCTTTCTTAATATAAGGCTTATCTTACTTATTATTATTCATGTAAAGAGACTCACCCTGGCATTTTATGTTGCCTGCTCTCGTGGCGACATGCAGGTGATTCTCAGTGAAGGTACCGCTTTTCGGGATTATTGAGTCGACTCGATAGTAACACCGGAATGGGGCTCTAGTATTCTTCATTTCTATATTATGCTATGTATTTCACTGTTTTCGGATTATGTCTTGGATGTGTTGAACTCCATTTTATTTCCACTGCGTTACAAACTATTTCTGGATTACTGTAAACATTAAACAGGTTGTTTTGATGGTTTAAATCCATGTGACTGTGATATGCATTTTATGTGCTTGATGAGTTTGGATTTTAAATACGTTTAATGACATTTTATTCAATGTACCACCCTCTTTGAGGTGCGTGGATAAATTTTTGAAAACTCTGATATTTATTAGCTTAATTAGTGTATAATATAAGGGGGTGTTACAAACCCAACGTCGGGAAATGAAAGAGGCCGCCCTAAGCACTATAGGACTTAGCATGGTTTTCACAAAGTTTTCTTTATGTAAAACACTCACCCATATTAGCTCTAGAGTTCTTAATTGTAAGCCATTTCTGGTCATTTACAAATCTACTTATTCTAAGTGATCAAGTTCAAAATAAGTTTGAAAAGATTATCAAGCAAGAACTAAAGTACAAACATACATACATGCAACATACTTACTTAAAAGCTCATTAAATGATTAGAACATTCCAACTAAGAAAGGTTTAGCTAACAAGAGACATTGCAATATATATATAAACTGAATAGACCATGTTTATATATATAGAAATCACAAAAGAGAACAACAAGAGAAAAGTTACAAATGTTGAAACACTTTGTATGAAATCTTCTAACAATGCACTAGCATTACTCCTTAGCACTATACAAACACTATGAAAACGAGTTAAGGAGGATTTGTCACTTCCTTCCTCTTCCTCTAAAAATATAAAAACTAACTATGTATATTGAAATTTTGATCTAACTTATAGATTGTGATATATTTCCAAATGAAGATGTGAGGTCCTTTTATAGCCTTCAAGAGAGGTGCTTCCTTCCTTCATGTTGAAGTAATCTTGAGTGGATCATAGCTGTAGTTGCTTTTCAGAGGTTAATCCCAAGTTGAAATCTTTGACTAATCACATAGGGCGGTTCCATGGTGATATAACATGTGTCCCTATGTTGGTGACTCTTCAAAGCTATGCCTATAGCTATGTGTGAATGGTAGGCGCCTACTATACAAGGTGGGATGGCATCAGAGAACCAGGCATGAGGTCATCAATTGCAAGTGGATGCATATGAAACAGGCTTCTCATTCACCAAGTAGTGCAGATTTGATGCAGGATCAGTGCAGGAGCATTTGATGCAGATAGCATTGAGACTGCACTGAACAAAAACATCAAACATACCACAATATATCCAAAATGGCCTAATAATAACTATATCCATTCAAATCACTCAAGTTATCATATATCACACTAAATACTATATAAACTCTTTATTATTACTTGAAAGAGAGCAAATACTAAGTTTAAACATATGAAATACTCTATATAAAATAGAGTTATCAGCGGCCACTTACCCCTTGGGGACAATTGAACTCTTGGTCACATTTGGTGACGACACTGCAGAAAGCACCTTGTACAGGACGGTCCGGACGACGTTCCTTGTACTTCCTATAAAATCTTGCTACCAGTGTATCATTGGTAGATCGACCTTGGGTAAACTGGAGGCCGTTGCTTCCACTGTGCATTTAAAGATGAAGTTTTATAGCAAAGACGACCAGGTAGTTACTGTCCTACCCCAATTTTGTCCGACTAATTCAAAATAAAAATTGTCTTTTCGCGGACGCGAGGTTCTAACAATATTTTTCTCGTAGTTGAAAAGAGATTCAAAAATATATCTTTGGCACACGCGCGTGTTATTTTAACCGCACACAGCGTTATTATTAATTGCGTGTGCATTTTTTCCTATTCTCGTACGCGCGTTTAATTTTAACGATTTGACACCATGTTATTTTCGTGCTAGACGCATGTCATATTTAACCAAAACAAAAATCAAAGATTTATAAAGGAAGATAAACTTGATCTAAGTCAAGTAAAATAAAAAAAGAGGGCTGTTGATAACAAAACAATACAAGATGGCAATTGAAATAAAAATAACAACACATAGCACCTAGCCTCACACATGAACGTGAAGACTTAATGCTGAAAATAAACACACTATAGTAACCCACTTGTTCTTATTACAAATACAAAAATAAAGAACAAAGTCACAGATAGATAGATAGCATAGAGGAGGCAAAGAACAATAGACAAGAGGAAGCACCAAAATTGTGCAAAGAATAGGTCCAGCTCAAAGCTTCAAATAGGTAGAGTCACCTCCCTAAAAAAAACCTATACATTTGTTTCCCATACAAGAATAAAGATCAGATTCAAATATAGTCAAAACATCCCCAATTTGTGAATACAACAGTGGCTGGGGAAGAGGAAAATTTGATCAGCATACTTTATACACCAAAACGTGAAATGTTTGAAAAACACAAAACTGAGATACAGAGCAAAAATTGACCTCACAGTGCATTACTCTATGCAAATCCCTCTATAAATTAAGCTTTCAACACAGACAGAAGGGAGGAGAAAAACGCAGCACTGAGCAAAAACACAATAGAGAAAAAAAACACACAACAAACTCGAGAACAAAGAATGATACACTGAAACACCCAGAGAAAACACAAACAGGGAAGAAGGAAAAAAGCACAAAACAGAGGAAGGAGAAGAACAGTAACCAAGCAACCAAACACGGCAAAAACTCACACAGACACAAACACATCCACAGCAACAATATCTGCACCTCACCATTATCTCCTTCACATAACCGGAACCACCACCGCTACGCGAAACCACGCCACCGCCAAATTTCTCTCTCCGTCGCTCCCAACGAAGACGCCACCGTCGCGCGCCACCACCGCTCCACCACCGTGAGCTGCCTCTCTCTTCGCCACCGCCACCACCGCCACCGGAACCACCAAAACGCTTTCTCTCCTCAGACACTCTCCTCTCTCTTTCTCTCTCTTGAAAATTTTCTTTCTGCTTTGGGAGGAAATCGGCGCATGTGAGAGAGGAGAGGAGAAATAAATTTCTGCTTCCAGGGGAGGGGGAATCGACGCAGGTGAAGGAGGAGAAAGGAGAGACTTTGTTTTTTTCTCTGTTTTAGGTGGGAAACGGCGCAGAGAAGGAGAAATGAACATTAGGGTTGCTGTTTTTGACACTTAACTTATGTATATGCGTTCATGGGCCTCTTCCTTTTTCTTTTTTTGTTTTGTTTGTTAAGTTTTTAAATATCAGATTACTAACAACACCCCCACGCTTTGGATGCACCCCACCGCTTTATGTAAAAATTTATTGTTAGTACCCCCAAATTTCGCTATCTCACCCCTCTCCTTAAAAGATGCATTTTTGTATTTAGTTGTTATAATATGGATGCTTGCCAATCTATTTCTTCAAAATCAAACTTTGCTAATAGTCTCGTGAAGCCTTTGCTTGCGTGATTATTAACAATGAGGTACTAGTGGTGGTCACTTGGAGCCTTTGCTCAATTGATCACCGTAAATGCTTAATTTTCTTAAAGATTTTCACTAAAATCAAACTTTGCTAATAGTCTCGTGAAGCCTTTGCTTGCGTGATTATTAACAATGAGGTACTAGTGGCGGTCACTTGGAGCTTTTGCTCAATTGATCACCGTAAATGCCTAATTTTCTTAAAGATTTTCACTAAAATCAAAAACTTTGTTAGTAGTCTTGCGAAGCCTTTGCTTGCATGATTATTAACAACGGAGTGCTAATGGCGGTCACTTGGAGCCTTTGCTCAATTGATCATCATGAAAGCTCGATTTTCACAATTAAACAAGATAAAAAAAAACTTTTCTAGACAAACAAGAACTACGTAGCTTTGAATTCTCCATCGCACCTGGAGATACGTAGGAGTGGATCCCCTCCATCAAGCGCAAAAATAAAGATTTTTCATTAAGTCACTCATAAACAAAAGAGGTAAAAACAAAGCATTTTTCCAAATCAACTCCGCAAATCACATATTTAATTAAGGTAACCCTTCTTCGGCGGGGCGCATGGGTGCTAATACCTTCCCGCACGTAATTAGACCCCGAACCCAAATCTAATGGTTCCAAGACCATTGTTTTCCGAAAAAGGTTTTTTCAATGTTTTACCTTTAAAAAATATTGGTGGCGACTCTAAAATCACGTTGTGCGAAGAAAAGTCCCTCCAAGGATTTTTCGGGGTGCAACAGCTGGCGACTCTGCTGGGGACATTTTTTTTTTAGTGGGTCAAGCCGATTAATTGAATGTGTGATTTGCCTTGCTGATTTAATATGCTTTGTTTTACTTCCATTCTTCTTACTTTTGTTTTATTTCTTATGTCATTTGTTTGTTATATTTTAGCACAGTCCCTCTTCTTCGCTCCTTTTCTTTGTAAGCAATGCGTGTAATTATTGTAGGCTTCTTAGAATGGTTTGTATATTGAAATGATGTATGCATGTTGAACCTTAGGGTAGACGACCTATTGTCTGGACTGCTCTGGTTTTTCTTGCAGGTGGGGAAGGGTAGTTATTTCTAGGTGTTGTGCCCTCAACACACACTTCACACCCTATACTTGTGAGCATTGAGTGGGGCCTAAAACCCAAGGTCTGAACAAAAACCTAGGAGAGTGGGAACGATTAGTGACTGCCATTCGTAGACCTTTGTCTGTATGGCTCTCATGAAAGTTCCGCCCAAGAGTACGCTTTGTCATGATGCCTCACACTCGATAGCTTTCTATGATTGTGAGTGTCATCGTGAGAGAGACTTTAACTCTTGGTTGCCATTGTGAGAAAGTGATTAGAACCTACATGGGAGGATTATCCTTTTCGTCGACTTTAGACCCTAGGATTCCCACCCTTTGTAGGACACGGGGGCACGCCCTTGTTTGTTGCATTAGCTTAGGCATTCCTTTTTTGTCAAACTCTATTTCAAAATTGTAGAAAGTAATTTTTCTTTTCCCCTCATAAATACCTACATGGGGTGGCGTGTAGCGTGTATCGTCGAAAATGTTTAAAGTACCACCAATAACCTCACTTTCTTACCATTTTTCCATGTAAATAACACATCATTTTGCATTCACATCATTTGCACCATTGCATTTGCATCTAACCAAATTTTGAAAAAAACTTTCGTCATTTGCATTTTTCATGCATTAAAGTTTGTTTGCCAGAGATCACAACATAACACTGAATCTTGTCATAGGTGTGTAAGAAGCAATATGGAAGCAAAAGGCAAAACTGCATTCAATTCAAGGTTCCCCATTGTAAAGAAGATTGATGTAACTAGTTTGAAGGAGTATGCTTCCCTATTAGGTCCTATTGAGCTTCTGTCCTTCGACAAGACTTATGGGAACATCCGCAAGTTACTACAGTTGGAAGTACAAGAGAGCGCCATCGCTGCCTTATGTTGGTTCTATGATTCAGAGATTAGGTGTTTCCTCTTCAAGAACTTCCAAATGGCACCTACCCTAGAGGAGTATGAGAAGATTTTGGGTTTTGATCGCTCAGAGGTTAGACCTTACCAGTATCAGAGGCAATACTATTCAGATGAGAAGTTTGCTTCCTTGTTACAAATCAGTGTGGAAAAGGTGCGGTCCCACAAAGTTAAGCGTAACAATATATCTGGGTTTCCTCAAGAGTACTTTGAGAGTTTGATGGCTAGCTATGTAGTATCAAAGGATTGGGTTTCTTTCAAGCAAGTACTAGCTTTGACCATCTTCGGCATTGTTCTTTTCCCTCAGATTGAGAAACATATAGATGAAACTGCTGTGGGTGTGTTCTTAGCTTTCAAGAATGCGAAAGGTCCCATCAATCCGGTTCCCACTATTCTCGCCGAGACCTACCGTGCCTTCACCCGCCATCATGAGTTCCGAAAGGATAAGATGTGTTGTTCCTTCCCTGTGCTATACGCTTGGTTGATCAATCATGTGTGCATTAACAAAAGTGATGTTGGGGATTTGCTTTCCTATGCCTTGGGTTGCAATCCGAAGACTATGAGCCCACATGAGTGGAAAGATACCTTGAAGAACCTCGACGCTCTCCAAATTCGATGGTTCTCACACAAGTGTTGGGAGGATAAACCCTCAGTGATATTCCAATGTGGTAGTTTCCGCATGTTCCTCTCATGGGGACACAGGATGCATTAACTATAACCCATCTTTGACCTTGAGGCAACTCGGGTACTTATGCGGGATTCACCTCCGGCTATGTTGTTCCGCTTTTACCTCCATGCGGGGATCCCTAAAGACGAGGACTTACTTCGCGAGTCTTGCAAGCTTGGGAAACCGTGAGAGCGGAGAGGCAAAGGTGAGTTATCTAAAAGGACCACCGCTATCTCCTTCACTCAATGGCTCGAAAAGAGGATTAAAGAAACTCGATCATCCACCCAAAGGGGCCATCACTTGAAGAGCAAATACCGTAACCTCACGCCCCTCATTGAAGAGCTAGAAGAGGCTAAGTTGGCATTGTCTAAAGTGGAAGAAGAAAAAGGGCCTTACAAAACAGATTGGGAAAAGTGATGCAAGATAAGCGGAAAGCTAGAGAATGAAAATGCTCTTCAAGCCGCAGCCTTATTGCAGCAGACCAACAAGAAACTTGAAATAGAAGAAGAAAGCAAGAGGATATTCGAAACATTTGAAAGGTGCTAAAGAGGAAGTAAAGAGGTGTGCCTCAAAGATGAACGGCTATAGGGCTAACGTGAATGGAGGGAACTATATGACAAGTCGCGGAGAAGGAGAAAATGGTCGAGAGATGCACTAGTTAAGTCAAGAAAAGAATTCCAAGTGATGAAGTTCGAGTTGGGGAGCCAAATGGAAAGCATCGGGCAAGACAGAGAGTCTATCACAGAATCTTGAAAGAGTACCAACAAGCCTTAGGGTTCGAGCAAGGAAGGTCGGAGGAATTGAAGAGGAATCTCGGATGCCTAAGGGACTCTTATGAGCAAGTGCAAGTAGAAAGCCTCCAGATTATTGGGAGCAACGCTTTCATGGCCTTAATTGGCGTAATAGAGGACCAAGAGATTGTCAAGGAGCCGAGGATGAGATTCGCCTTTGGAAGAGTAAATTTTCAAAGCTAGCAGGGCTAGCTAACCAGCCGTGAGGATGTTCCCAAGAAGCTAAGGAAAGTCAAGCGAGAATGAATCCTTTCAACACTCCTACCAAGGTGTACGAGTTTGTCGAGTATTGCAAGATTCTAACAGTAAGAATTCATGGAGAAAGCCAAAGGGGCAAAATTTGAAAGCAAGAAGAGGAAGAGGAGGAGAAATTGAAAACTATATGCCTTTGAAGTTCACTTTGGAACATTGTAACAATCCTTAGGAAATTGTAATTTTCTTTTAAAAGTTGTAATCTTCTTTGGGGTATTGTACTTTTTGATTTCGTAATTTTGTACTTTGCTTTCCGCTCAAGTTTGAAGTTGTAGTACTCTTTCCTTTTGAATAAAGTGTGTTTGTTTTGCCTATTGCTTCCAACCTCATTGCAACCAAAAATTAAATAAAAAAGAAGTGTTAGAGCTTTAAACTTACACGCTTATGACAAGACGAGTCGTCTTGGTGATTTCTGCACCAAAACAAACATAAATCATACATATTGCATTGCATTTGCATTTATTTATTTGATTCTCGCGCTCATAAAATGTGTTCCATCAATAGAAAAGGCAAGTCGGTTCGCCAACATCGATACCGACTGGCCCCGCAAGCAAGGCTCATGGCAATGCAACCGTAATGACTCGGACCATCCTATTATTGAAGACCTAGGAAGTGGTGAATCGGACCATGATACCCCAACGGCCGAGTTTCCCAATCCTGAGCAATTGGTTCAGGAGAATCGGGAGTTGAGAACGAAAATGGGGGCAATGGAAGCACAGATGACAGAAATGATGGCGATACTACAAGCCTTGAGGAACGCTGATCGCCACAAAGTCCCGCCGTCGCTACCGGCCGCTGCCGCCGCTCTTCCCATCCGAGTCTTGAGACCGCACCTTCGCCATACTTCAGGGGCCAACAACCGAGCCAACCGGCCGTGCGTAGGATGCCTTGGGGACTCCCATCCGGATATACACCACCGGGAGCCGAGGCTAATGCGCAGAAGTAATCCCCCAGGGTTGTAGAGCAAGTCCAACCCATCCCACCGCAAACAATGGAGGAACAGAACGCCTCGTGCCCAAATTCGATTCCTATTCCGCAGGGAACTCCATTTGGCTTTCATTCACCAAAGAATGGTCCATCCCCAAGTTCGTGGATCAATCCACAGAATACCACTCACTCACGTGACCCACACGTGAACCCACCGGCATGTTGATGAGTAATCCTCACTACGGTGTGAATGGTTTTCCTCGTAACTATCCTCACTGAAACTCCTCAAGCTGTAGATAGGTATCATATGTTAGAAGAACGCTTAAGAATGATTGAAGGTCGAGCTCTAGAGCAGAGGAAGCTCGGGATCTCGTGTCTCATCCCCGATGTGGTTTTACCTCCTAAATTCAAAGTGCCCGACTTCGACAAGTACCGAGGCATGACCTGCCTAAAAAGCCATCTCGACCATGTATCGTAGAAAAATGGTCGCGCATTCTCATGATGACAAGTTCACGATCCATTATTTCCAAGAGAGCCTTGCTCAGGGCATCTCTCAACCGGTATATGCAGCTAGAACCATCCTCGTATTCATTGTTGGAGAGACTTGGCCGATGCCTTCCTCGCATAATACCAAGATAATACGGATATGGCGCTCGACAGTAACACACGATTCTGAGCATGGCGAAAAGAGATAATGAGTCGGGCGAAAGAGTATGCCCAACGGTGGAGGCTTTGGTCACGCAGTAACACCCCTTTGTTAGAGAAAGAACTGGTCTTCATGTTCATGGAAACCCCGCCACCATTATACTATGATCGGTTGATCGGCAAACAGATCTTCCAATTTCTCGACATGGTAATCATCGGTGAAAGGCTAGAAAATGGATCGAGAAGCGGCAAGATTGCCCATAGTTCCGCAAATGCAACCACCCACAAAGCCATTCCCGATTCCCAAAGAAGAAAGAAGGAGAAACCAACGCTATCACCATAAGCTCACCTTATCAACCACAAAACATCCCCGTCCCCCACTCAAACGCAAAACCAACTCGCCCACCGCCAAACAACTACCACAAAAACTACCAAGACAAAAACAGACCACCTTTGATCCCATCCCTATATCCTATACTCGACCTTTTCAACTATCTTGCCACAAACAACCTCATCAATACTGCACTCCATGAAACCACCCAACCACCCTACTTCCGAGGCTACAATCCCAATGTTACTTGTGCATTTCATGAAGGGGCGCTTGGACACGCCGCTTGAGGACTCGCAGGCCTTCAAAATTGTGGTGCAAGATCCGATTGATACCGCGGGCATAACTTTCAAGCAGGAGGATCCAAATATCACGACTAACCCGCCGCTCGGTCATGGGAAGCATGCCACTAATGCAATCATGAATATGAAAGAGCAATCCCTAATCGGATCGTGAGAAGATATTCGGACTCCCTAGAAATCATTCATGCGGAATTGTGCAAATGCGGGATTATTAGAATGGGTTGTGAAGTTTGTGCTAATGTCACCGTGTGGGGAGCATGTGAAACATTCAAGGTGGTGTTACAGATCCGATAGACCGCCACATCATCCGTGGGTATGCGGGGAGAGAAGAGGATGTTCGACCTTCCAATCGAATGGGGTAGAGATGTGCAGAGACCTATTGAGGTGCCATACAATCGAAATTGGCCGTGGAAAAGCCAAAGACTATTGTGATCCCATTTCGGCTCCCAAATGTAATAGCAATAGTGTCCTGTTTCCAGCTCCTAGCCGTAAGAACAATAAAGTCCCGTGGAGTTACGATGTGCCATTTTCACTCAAAATCTCAAATTTCACTTGACATCACCAATATTGCGAGGGAGTAGTGGGGTAACTGTGCGGACGTGTTTACGCCCGAAGTCCTCGGGAAAGGGGCTCTCAAGGAGGATGAGGAAAAGATTCGCAAAGGTAAGGGTATAACCCAAGAGCCTAAGGAAAGTAGGAAGGTGTCGAGCAAGAGGCCACCGAATTTTTGAAGATCATGCGCAAAAAGCGATTACAAAGTGGTGGACCACCGCACCACACTCCCGCAAAGATCTCTATCATGTCCTTATCGCTTCAATTCGAGGCCCACCGCGCACTCTAATGAAAGTATTAAATGAAGCCCATGTAGCCCGTAACATCATCATTGACCACTTTCGATGGCATCGTAGGGAATATTGTTGCATCCAATTATATTACCTTTATCGATGATGAGCTCACTCCCGAGGGGAAGGGGCATAATCGTGCACTTCACATTTCACCAAATGTGGTGAATATACACTCTCTCGGGTCCTCATTGATAATGGATCCTCTTTGAATGTCATGCCCAAGTCTACTATGAATGTACTAAATGTAGACTGTTCAGATATGAAGCCTAGCTCAACACTAGTCGGGGCATTTGATGGATCCAAGAAGGAGGTTATAGGGAAATGGAGTTCCCGATGCAGATAGGTCCGTATATTTTATGTGAATTTTCAGATCATGGACATTGCATCCTCCTACACCGCCTCCCTGGGAGACCACGATTCATGCTTCCGCCACTGCTCCTTCATCCTCCACCAAAGGCTTAAGTTTGTAGTCGACGACAAGTCGATAGTCGTTTGTGGAGAGGAAGAGTTCCTAATTAGCAAGCCCCATCCTCCTCAATACATTGAGGTCGCAGAGAGTCACTTGAATCGCCTTTCAATCACCGGAAATTGCAAATGCCACTTTCGTGGGGAAGAAGCCCCATTGCTGGACCAAAGATATCTAACGCCGCTATCATGGTAGCCAAGGTCATGCTTCAAAAATGGTTACCGAGTTGGAAAGGGTTTAGGAAAGTCCGACCAAGGAATTCTCGCGCCAGATAATTGCAAGAGTAGTACAGGATAGGCGTGGTTAGATATTGGCCCACCTGCCGATAAGAAGAGAATGGTGAGGAAAAGCGAGAAAAGAGGCTAGCTAAGCTTTAGGGCGGAAACCAAGCTTGAAGATGGTTCCTATCTATAACCTCCCCGAGCTTCGTGGAGCGCGGGTATCGCTGGATCCCGATCAGTGGCCGCTATTGAGGAAGAATCGGTTGGGAAGACGAAGGTGCGGACTTGCGCGTCGCAGATCTCGCAGATGAAGAGCTTGATAATTGGAAGATCATTGATTTCCCTGTTATTTTCATTCCAAAGTAATGATTTTGTAATGTAAATTCTTTGGCTCGCCAAGGCCTTAGAATATTTCATATGGGCATGCATGTTTTTCCTTCGAATATCATCTATCAATAAAATGTTGTTTTGGATTCTCAAATGAATAAAATTGCTTTTCATTGTCATGTGTCTTCATCTTGTGTTTCTATTTTGCTTGTTCATTTCTTTCTATTCCCGCATTATGCAGATCTAAAATGAATATCTTTGAGAATAATGATGCCAACGGTTCATATGTTAACTTTGATCACCCCGTTAATCAAGCTGAGGAGGATGTTGAGGATGACTGGGAAACCCCTCCAGAATTGATGAGAATGGTTGAACAAGAGGAAAAGGTTATTCAGGCGCATGGGGAATCTGTTGAGATAATTAACCTAGTACAGAGGACAAGAAGAAGGAAGTAAAGGTGGGTACCTCAATGAAAGAAAGTGAGCGCAAGAAGCTAATCGAACTCTTGCATGACTACGCCGATGTCTTCGCATGGACTTATCGTGATATGCCAGGTTAGATCATCGACATAGTGGTACATAAGTTGCCCGTCTGCCGTAATGCCCTCCAGCAAGCGTAAATTGAGAAGAATGAAGCCGAAATGTCCTTAAAGATCGTAGATGAGGTGAAAAAGCGCTTGGACGCCGGTTCCTAGCGTGAGCTGGTATCCACAATGGGTCGCTAACATCGTGCTTGCCCAAAAAAGGACGGAAAGTTAGAATGTGCGTTGATTACAGAGATCTGAATCGTGCTAGTCCCAAAGATGATTTTCCCCTGCCCCATATTGATGTCTTAGTGGATAGTACGACGCAACATTCACTATTCTCCTTCATGGATGGGTATTCAGGGTATAACCAGATCAAGATGGCTCCTGAGGATATGGAGAAAACAACTTTCATAACCCTTTGGGGAACATTCTGTTACAGAGTCATGCCGTTCGGGTTGAAGAATGCTGGTGCTACCTATCAAAGGGCTATGGTCACATTGTTTCACGACATGATGCACAAAGAAATAGAAGTCTACGTGGACGATATGATCGCAAAGTCTAAAACTGATGAGGAACACATTGTCAATTTGCAAAAGCTCTTCGAGCGGTTGAGAAAATTCAAGCTCAGGTTAAATCCTGCCAAGTGTACCTTTGGCGTGCGATCAGGAAAGTTGCTGGGATTCATCGTCAGCCAAAAGGGGATAGAAATCGATCCAGACAAGGTGCGTGCGATTCTTGAGATGCCAGCTCCTAAAACAGAAAAAGAGGTTCGGGGTTTTCTTGGAAGACTGAACTACATCTCTAGGTTTATATTCCAGTTGACTGCCACTTGTGAACCAATCTTCAAATTATTATGCAAGAATCAAGAGACCAAATGGAATGATAATTGTCAAAGAGCATTTGAAAAGATCAAGAAATATCTTCAGAATCCACCTATCTTGATGCCTCCTGCACTCAGTGCACTCGATCCTCGCACTCTAATCGTGCTAGACAGCTCAATGGGTTGTGTGCTAGGGCAACACGATGAATCTGGAAAGAAAGAGCATGCCATTTACTATTTGAGTAAGAAATTCACTGACTGCGAAACAAGGTACTCGCTGCTAGAAAAGACTTGTTGTGCTTTAGCTTGGGCTGCTCATCGTTTGAGGCAGTACATGCTAAGTCACACTACTTGGTTGGTATCTAAAATGGATCCAATCAAGTACATCTTCGAGAAGCCCGCACTTACAGGAGACCGCCCGTTGGCAAATGCAGTTGTCAGAATATGATCTCCTATATGTCACTCAGAAAGCAATTAAAGGTAGTGCGCTGGCCGAGTACCTGGCACACCAGCCCATTGAAGACTATCAGCCTATGCAGTATGACTTTCCGCACGAAGATATCATGGCCTTGTTTGAAGAAGGGCGGAAATCCCGGAAGATGAAAGATGGAGAGTGGTGTTTGATGGTGCCTCCAACATGTATGGACACGAGAGCGGGGCAATGCCGATTTCCGATAATCGCTTCATCCCGCTCATCATCGGACTAAGCTTCTACGTCACCAATAATATTGCGTAATATGAGGCATGTATTCTTGGTATCCAGCAATGCATTGATTGGAAGGTTAAAAGACTTGATGTGTATGGAGATTCACTCTAGTCATTCACCAAGTGAAGGGTGATTGGGAGACCAGGGACCCCAAGTTGATCCCTTACCGAGATTACATCCTAGAGTTGGTTGAGCCTTTTGAGGAAATCACATTTCAAGATCTTCCTCGCAATGAGAATCGGGCCATGGACGCGACTAGCCACTTTGTCTTCAATGTTCAATATCAATCGTGACAAAAGCTTGACACACATCAGATCCAAAGATCGAGATTTGCCAAAGACATCATTATCGCGCGGCAATTGAGGAAGAGTCGAGATAACAAGCCCCGTATCATGACATCCAAAGAAGACATCTTGAACAGAGAGTACCCTCCCTGAGCATCGAGAAATGACAAGAGAACCCTCCGAAGATTGTCAAGGAATTTCTTTCTCGAAGCGGTGAAGTTCTATACAAAAGGAATTATGATATGGTCCTCCGAGGTGTGTGGCGTAAGAAGAAGCAACAAAAAAATCATGAAAGAAGTCCATGAGGGCTCATTTGGAGTTCATTCTAGTGGGCACACTATGGCAAGGAAAATCTTAAGAGTGGCTATTATTGGCTGCAAATGGAATCAGATTGCTATAGCTTTGTGAGAAAATGTCATAAGTGTCAAATCTACGCTGATCACATTCATGTGCCACCTACTTCCCTAAATGTTCTGACTGCATCTTGGCCATTTTCAATGTGGGGCATGGACGTCATAGGTCCTATCGAGCCTAAGGCATCAAATGGGCATCGATTCATCCTAGTCGCTATTGATTACTTCACCAAGTGGGTTGAAGCTGCCTCATACTCCAGCATTACTAGCTCTGTGGTTGCCAAATTCGTTAAGAGAGATCTGATTTGTCGCTATGGGATTCGAGACAAAATTATCACAGATAATGGCAAAGAACACGAACAAGAAGATGATGAAAGAGTTATGTGAGGACTTCAAAATCCGACATCATAATTCTTCTCCATACCGTCCCAAGATGAACGGGGCAGTCGAAGCAGCCAATAAGAATATCAAGAAGATTGTGCAAAAGATGGTAGTAACCTACAAAGATTGGCATGAGATGCTTCCTTTCGCTTTGCATGGGTATCGTACCTCGGTCAAGCACTTCAACCGGCAACCCCTTTCTCTTTGGTGTATGGGTGGGCGAGCCTCCTATTGAAGTTGAGATACCCTCCCCACGGTGCCGATGGAAACCAAGTTGGAAGAAGCGAGAATGGGTCCAAGCTCGTATGGATCACCAATCTCATTGAGGAGAGAAAAGATGCTGCCTCCGTGTCATGGCCAGTTGTATCAACAAAGGATGAAGACAGCTTTCGACAAGAAGGTCCGTCCCCGAGAATTCAACGAGGGAGACCTTGTGCTCAAGAAGATCCTGCCTATTCAGAGTGACCCCCGTGGGAAATGGACTCCTAGCTATGATGGACCATATGTGGTAAAGAAAGCCTTTTCTGGAGGAGCATTGATACTCACCAACATGGATGGTGAAGAACTCAGGAACCCAATCAATTCAGATTCAGTCAAGAGATATTACGCCTGAGAAAAAGAAAAAGAGAAAAATGAGCCAAGCAAGAATTAGCTCGCTAGGTTGAAAACCCTAAAGGGCGGCCTAGGCAAAAAAGAGCGACCCGGTGGACTGAAAACTCGCAAAGAGCGGTCCAGGAAAAAATTAGGGTCAGGAAAGTTGGACTTTTAAAAAAAAAAAAATTAAAAAAGGCAAGCAGCGCCTCCAAAAGCTTGGATAGAAGGGTGATCAAGGATATAAGTATGGTTGATTGGCATCAACACTCCAAAGACAAAGAGCGCTCATAAGATCTGTTGCGTCCATTTTTCTTGCTTTCTTTTTAGTTTCAAAATTCTCAATGTACTCCTTTCAGTCGGCACGACTTTTTGCGCGTTCGATTTCCATATGAATAAAAGGTCCAAATTTCCCACTCCATCCGTTTATCGTTCTATCATTGCTTCCTTTTTCATTTGTGCTTTAAAATGATGTTTCATGATAGATGATAAATGAATTATGAAAATGTGTATGAATCAGAGCATTAAAATTATTGCGAAACTTTTGAAAATCATGAGAAAAGAAATGATCTTTCAATCGTAAATTCACAAGAATCAAACAAAAGCGCTGATCGCGTCAAAGCAATTCTCAAAAGGCTGAGGCGTGACTCTCGCACCAGTATGGACGATTACCGCGCCTCATAACGCAAGTCCCACGATTTGGTCGAACCAGCGAACACAAAAAAAAATAAGGAGCAAAAGGGCAATAAAACAAATAAAATTCATGCATTGCATTCATCAAACATATAAAAAAAAATGTATATAAAAAAATTCATGCAAGCAAAAGGAAACTTCTGCATCACATCACATTCATCCCATCAAAAAACAATCATGGCATTTTGCATCACAGGCATTTGTTCGTCTCATTTGCAGGTACAAGGACAGATAAATACTTCGTGCTAATCCTCACACTCGCTCCCGAAAAATACTCCCTAGTTCGAGTCCAAATGTTTCTCGCCTCGGCGCTCAAGCGTGCATCGCAGCTTTGGAGTTCGACGCTTTATCGAGTTCAACGCTCCTTCTCGCTCATGGTCTCACATCGCGTCACGAGCAACGCGATGGACCGCAACCCATGTGAGGTTCAACGGAATAGTTGTATCACCCTAAGATACAATGGACGCCGTGCATTGATCTCAGTATATCGCCTCGAGGCCGATAACGATCCCCGATGCCGCCGAAAAGGCCAACAGAAGCGTGCTCCTCAAAGCCACGTGCAAACTCGGATTCGCCAAGAGTTCGCTTTAAGGATTACTGAGTTTTAGGCACTGGGCATTTTACCGCTTTACGCACGCAAGTGCCCATTTTACCTTTCCCCCTCGCACGTCGGTGTTCATTTATCAAGCGCATCGACACGAAAAGTGTCTGTCTTTCAAAAAAAAAAAAAAAAAAAAACCAAAAGAAAAAAAACCAAAAAGGAGAAAAAGAAAAAAAGAGAAAATTCAGATTCTTCAAGTGGACAAAATTGGTATAATTTCTGATTTCTTTATCTTTATTTTACCTCGAATATGTTGCGCCAATTCATATTCCTCGTTAAAATTCGGATAAAGAGGCAAATTGTCATACCCAAATTTTGTCCGACTAATTCAAAATAAAATTGTCTTTTCGCGGACGCGAGGTTCTAACAATATTTTTCTCGTAGTTGAAAAGAGATTCAAAAATATATCTTTGAGGCACACGCTGTTATTTTAACCGGTACACGCGCGTTATTATTAATTGCGTGTGCATTTTTTCCTATTCTCGTACGCGCGTTTAATTTTAACGATTTGACACCATGTTATTTTCGTGCTAGACGCATGTCATATTTAACCAAAACAAAAATCAAAGATTTATAAAGGAAGATAAACTTGATCTAAGTCAAGTAAAATAAAAAAAGAGGGCTGTTGATAACAAAACAATACAAGATGGCAATTGAAATAAAAATAACAACACATAGCACCTAGCCTCACACATGAACGTGAAGACTTAATGCTGAAAATAAACACACTATAGTAACCCACTTGTTCTTATTACAAATACAAAAATAAAGAACAAAGCTGCAGATAGATAGCATAGAGGAGGCAGCAACAATAGACAAGAGGAAGCAGCCAAAATTGTGCAGCAATAGGTCCAGCTCCAAAGCTTCAAATAGGTAGAGTCACCTCCTTAAAAAAAACCTATACATTTGTTTCCCATACAAGAATAAAGATCAGATTCAAATATAGTCAAAACATCCCCAATTTGTGAATACAACAGTGGCTGGGGAAGAGGAAAATTTGATCAGCATACTTTATACACCAAAACGTGAAATGTTTGAAAAACACAAAACTGAGATACAGAGCAAAAATTGACCTCACAGTGCATTACTCTATGCAAATCCCTCTATAAATTAAGCTTTCAACACAGACAGAAGGGAGGAGAAAAACGCAGCACTGAGCAAAAACACAATAGAGAAAAAAAACACACAACAAACTCAGAGAACAGCAACAGATACACTGAAACACCCAGAGAAAACACAAACAGGGAAGAAGGAAAAAAGCACAAAACAGAGGAAGGAGAAGAACAGTAACCAAGCAACCAAACACGGCAAAAACTCACACAGACACAAACACATCCACAGCAACAATATCTGCACCTCACCATTATCTCCTTCACATAACCGGAACCACCACCGCGCCGAAACCACGCCACCGCCAGCCTCTCTCTCTCCGTCGCGCTCCAACGAAGACGCCACCGTCGCGCGCCACCACCGTTCCACCACCGTGAGCTTTCGTCTCTCTCTTTCGCGTCACCGCCACCACCGTCACCGGAACCACCAAACGCTTCTCTCCCTCGCGGTACACTCTCCCTCTCTCTTTCTCTCTCTTGAAAATTTTCTCTTTCTGTTTTGGGAGGGAAATCGGCGCATGTGAGAGAGGAGAGGAGAAATAAATTTATGTTCTGGGGGGAGGGGGAATCGACGCAGGTGAAGGAGGAGAAAGGAGAGACTTTGTTTTTTTTCTGTTTTAGGTGGGAAACGGCGCAGAGAAGGAGAAATGAACATATTAGGGTTGCTGTTTTTGACACTTAACTTATGTATATGCGTTCATGGGCCTCTTCCTTTTTCTTTTTTTGTTTTGTTTGTTAAGTTTTTAAATATCAGATTACTAACAACACCCCCCCACGTTTTGGATGCACCCCACCAGTTTTTATGTAAAAATTTATTGTTAGTACCCCCAAATTTCGCTATCTCACCCCTCTCCTTAAAAGATGCATTTTTGTATTTAGTTGTTATAATATGGATGCTTGCCAATCTATTTCTTCAAAATCAAACTTTGCTAATAGTCTCGTGAAGCCTTTGCTTGCGTGATTATTAACAATGAGGTACTAGTGGTGGTCACTTGGAGCCTTTGCTCAATTGATCACCGTAAATGCTTAATTTTCTTAAAGATTTTCACTAAAATCAAACTTTGCTAATAGTCTCGTGAAGCCTTTGCTTGCGTGATTATTAACAATGAGGTACTAGTGGCGGTCACTTGGAGCTTTTGCTCAATTGATCACCGTAAATGCCTAATTTTCTTAAAGATTTTCACTAAAATCAAAAACTTTGTTAGTAGTCTTGCGAAGCCTTTGCTTGCATGATTATTAACAACGGAGTGCTAATGGCGGTCACTTGGAGCCTTTGCTCAATTGATCATCATGAAAGCTCGATTTTCACAATTAAACAAGATAAAAAAAAACTTTTCTAGACAAACAAGAACTACGTAGCTTTGAATTCTCCATCGCACCTGGAGATACGTAGGAGTGGATCCCCTCCATCAAGCGCAAAAATAAAGATTTTTCATTAAGTCACTCATAAACAAAAGAGGTAAAAACAAAGCATTTTTCCAAATCAACTCCGCAAATCACATATTTAATTAAGGTAACCCTTCTTCGAAGGGACGTTATGGGGTGCTAATACCTTCCCCGTACGTAATTAGACCCCCGAACCCAAATCTAATGGTTCCAAGACCATTGTTTTCCGAAAAAGGTTTTTTCAATGTTTTACCTTTAAAAAATATTGGTGGCGACTCTAAAATCACGTTGTGCGAAGAAAAGTCCCTCCAAGGATTTTTCGGGGTGCAACAGTTACCCTGGCGGCCGACTTAGAGGCGGCCAAACGAAGTCATTATCTATATCAAAATATTTGTGATGAGCTAGACATCGGTCCAAGCGCTAAAAGTGTCAGTGAAAGTCACCAAGTGAATCTTGCCGATCTGGACGCCCGTTACGACCCAGATAGTGACCCTGAGGACAATGATGACGACTTAGCCCGAGAGCTAATGAACAGGTTAAAAAGGCCACAAGGAGCCTTACCTTCAAATACAGAAGCTACTCCTTCCCAAACCAAAGGAAAAGAGCAGGTTAAGGCTATTTCACTGAGAAGTGGTAAGGATCTTGTAGAGTTAACTGAGAAGGAAAGTGTAGAAAAGGGAGAAAAAGCCAAAAATCAAAAAGAAACCAATGCAGAAGCATCTAGTGCTCCTGCATCACAAGAAGTTCAAAGTCCACTACCTAAGTTAGTACCTGAATACCCTCCTCCTCCTTATCCTCAAAGACTGAAAAAAGCACATGAGGAGAAGCAGTTTAGTAAATTCTTAGAGGTACTAAAACAATTACACATCAATGTTCCCTTAGTAGAAGCCCTCCAACAAATGCCAAATTATGCAAAATTTATGAAGGATGTGCTTACTAAGAGAAGAAGATTAGGTGAGTTTGAAACAGTTGCCATGACAGAAGATTGTAGTTTGCTTATGCAAAATAAGATTCCTAGGAAATTGAAGGATCCAGTAGTTTTACAATTCCATTTTCTATAGGAAAATCCTATACTTTAGTAAAGCTTTATGTGATTTAGGTGCAAGCATTAACTTGATGCCTAAATCTATTTTTGACCAGATTAGAAATAGGAAATGCAAAACCAACCAACGTGACACTTCAATTAGCAGATAGATCAATAGCCTATCCTCAAGGTATCATAGAAGACATCCTAGTCAAGGTAGATAAATTTGTATTCCTGTAGATTTTGTTATCCTTGACTTTGATGCAGATAAGGAAGTGCCTATTATCCTAGGTAGACCATTTTTAGCAACCGGTAAAACCATAATTGATGTGCGTAAAGGTGAACTCACTATGAGAGTGAATGATCAAGAGATAAAATTCAATGTAATGAATGCTATGAAGTATCTTGCAGAGGATACGTAGAGTGTTCATCCTTATTCTCTCTAGATCAATTGGTAGAAAAACAATTTTACAAGCGGTATGATCAACTTTAGCCAATGCAGATGCATTAGATGCAAATGCATTGCTAGATGATGAAATACTAGAAAAGGAAAATCTGCCAATAGAAAACTCTTGTAAGGAAATATGGGTTAGGACTTATGAACCACTCAATCTTGAGGATCCAATTCTCAAGAAGAACTTACCCTCAATAGAACAACCTCCTAAGTTAGAATTGAAGATACTGCCTGAACACCTTAAGTATGCCTTCTTAGGAACAGATGAGACTTTACCTGTTATCATTGCTTCTGATTTAACATCAAAATAGGAGAGTGATCTCATTAGTACTCTAAAGAAGCATACCAAAGCTATAGGTTGGAAAATGGCAGATATCAAAGGAATTAGTCCTTCTATATGCATGCATAGAGTCATTTTGGAAGAAAATTCCAAAAACAGCATAGAAAGTCAAAGAAGACTAAATCCTATTATGAAAGAGGTTGTGAAAAAGGAAATTATTAAGTGGCTAGATGCTGGAATCATATACCCCATATCAGACAGTGCTTGGGTAAGTCATGTCCAATGTGTACCTAAGAAAGGGGGTGTGACAGTAATAGCCAATGAAAAGAATGAGTTGATACCAACTAGAACTGTCACAGGGTGGAGAATCTGTATGGATTACAGAAAACTCAACAAAGCTACCAAAAAGGATCACTTTCCTTTACCATTCATAGACCAAATGCTAGATAGATTAGTAGGGAAAGAATTTTATTGTTTCCTAGATGGCTATTCAGGCTATAATCAAATAGCCATTGAGCCTAAGGATCAACACAAAACCACCTTTACATGCCCTTATGGAACCTTTGCTTTTAGAAGGATGCCATTTGGCTTATGTAATGCACCTGCTACATTCCAAATATGCATGATGTCTATATTCTCAGATTTCATTGAGCAATCAATGGAAGTATTCATGGATGATTTCTCTATCTTTGGAGAGACATTTCAAGTTTGCTTAACAAACTTGGAACAAATTCTCAAGAGATGTGAAGAAACAAATTTAGTCTTAAACTGGGAAAAGTGCCATTTCATGGTACAAGAAGGCATAGTGCTAGGACATAGAATTTCAAAGAAAGGTCTAGAGGTAGACAAAGCTAAAGTTGATGTCCTTGAAAATTTACCACCACCCAATACAATTAAAGGTATCAGAAGCTTCTTAGGCCATGCTGGTTTTTATAGAAGGTTTATCAAAGATTTTTCAAAAATCTCAAAACCATTATGTATGCTTCTGCAACATGATGTAGAATTCAACTTTGATGAATCTTGTATAGAAGCTTTTGACAAGCTTAGAAAGGCATTGGTGACAAAGCACCAATTATAGTAACTCCGCATTGGGCGCAGCCATTTGAATTAATGTGTGATGCTAGTGACTTTGCAAAGAGGAGCAAATTCTAGGGCAAAGGTATGATAAAGTCTTTCATTTCATTTATTATGCTAGCAAGACATTAATTGAAGCTCAAGTGAACTACACAGTCACAGAAAAGGAATTATTAGCTGTGGTGTTTGCATTTGAAAAATTTAGATCTTACTTAGTTGGCACTAAAATTATTGTCTATACCGATCACTCGCCATTAAGTATCTAATTTCAAAGAAAGATGCAAAGCCAAGGTGATAAGGTGGATTTTACTCCTAAAAGAATTTGATCTTGAAATTAGAGACAAGAAAGGAGTAGAAAACCAAGTAGCGCACCATTTATCAAGGATTGAAGGAGAATCACTTGGTACACAAGGAGAAGAAATCAAGGAGAGTTTTCCGGATGAAAACTATTGGCAATCACAACCAATGCAAAACATGAAACGCATTTGCTATAAGCAATGCAGAGCATCAAATGCATCTGCACCATGGTTTGCGATATTGTAAATTTCCTTGCAAGCAAAGTAGTACCAAAGAGTATGACATATCAACAAAGGAAAAATTCTTCCACATGGTTAAGCAATACTATTGGGATGATCCATTCCTTTACAAGATGTGCCCCGATCAATTAATGAGGAAATGCATACCAAGAGGAGCAACAAGCGTTGGCTTCTGCATTGCCATTCTCGCACCTTATGGAGGACACTTTGGAAGCACTAGAACAGCAGCTAAGGTATTACAATGCAAGTTATTTTTGGCCTACTTTATTTAAAGATGCTTATTTTATGGTCAAATATCGTGATAAATGTCAAAGAGCAGAAATATTTCTCGATAAGCATGAAATGCCTAGAACAAATATTTTAGAAATTGAATTATTTGATGTTTGGGGCATGGATTTTATGGGACCTTTTCCACCCTCTTTTGGCAATTTATATATCTTAGTAGTCATTGATTATGTATCCAAATGGGTAGAGGCAATGAGCATTACCTAATAATGATGCTAAATCGGTGAGTAAGTTTCTGCAAAGTAATATATTCACTAGATTTGGAACTCCTGTGAGCTATCATTAATGATGAAGGTTCACACTTTTGCAATAAGATCATAGAAAACCTTCTAGCTAAATATGGAGTTAAGCATAAGATAGATACAGCATACCATCCTCAAACTAGTGGACAAGCAGAATTATCCAATAGGGAAATTAAGAGAATGCTAGAAAAAATGGTTAGTCCGAATAGGAAAGATTGATCTTTACATTTGGATGATGCTTTATGGGCATATAGAACAGCATTCAAAACACCCTTAGGAATGTCCCCTTATAAATTAGTCTATGGAAAAGCATGCCATTTACCTGTAGAATTGGAAAACAAATCTTATTGGGCTATCAAGAAGCTCAATTTCAATTTGAGCAAGGCAGGTAAAAAGAGAATGATAGAGCTTGATGAGCTAGAAGAAATTAGGCAAACCTCTTATGAGAATGCTGAAATCTACAAAGCTAAGACTAAGAAATGGCATGACAAGAAAATTCACAGAAGAGAATTGAAAGAAGGAGGACTAGTTCTACTATATAACTCTAGGTTGAAGCTATTTCCTGGAAAACTTAGATCAAGGTGGTCAGGACCATATAAGTTGATAAAAGTTTATCCACATGGAGCAGTAGACTTATTTGATAAATCTTCAAATACTGTCTTCAAGGTGAATGGTCAGAGAGTTAAAATGTACTATGGTGAACATGTGGTGAGAAACAAAACCACCACCTATTTGAAAAATCTCTAAGTGAAAAGAGATAGTCAGGCTGACAAGACTCTTAAAACAAGCGCTTGATGGGAGGCAACCCATTGTTTTTAATTATTTTTGTGCAATTTTATGTTTTTAGTTGTTTTGCAGAAATGCAGGAAACTAATGCAGCTGCATCAAATGCACCTGCATTGAAGAAAAATGTGCCCTGCATCAGAAATTTATAAACTTGAAGAAAATTGGTTAAGTGTGAATCATAAGGCTTCAGGAAGATCAAAGGGAGGTTAAGCAAGATTAATGACACATTGGTAGCCAAAGCAAGACACATGGCAAGATGCATGCGCAACACGCAATGCTAACGGCTACCTAATACACCCACTAACTTCCTTCTTCCTGAAACATAAAGCCTTAAGTTTGTTACCGTTACCTTTTCATTCGCAAAATCTCACAAATTTCTCTCATCTGAAACACAAACCACCCTTCACATTTTCATCTCCAATTTTTTCTCAATCACACAAGCAATCAAAAACCTAGAAATTCAAAGCAATTACAATGGTGAAAAAGCAATCAAAGACAGAATCATCGTGCAAGCAGCCAAAACTCCTCAGAAGGAAAAGAAAGCCACGCATGCAGGATCATCATCAAAGAAAGGCAAAGCCAAGGAATCAACAGCAAGAAACGATGACAATGTTCATCTCTGGAACATGCATCTACTACCCGAGAGAGGGTATGATTTGAAGAAGGCAAGCCCATCATTCATGTCAACAGTGGCCAATCTCAATTGGGATCACTTTGTGCTACCAAGGGGAGGCTACATTGAAGATTTGGTGAGAGAGTTCTATGCTGGAATCACACCACAAGAAGGAGCAGAACATTCCTACACTTCCATGGTGAGAGGTAAACTTGTACACTTTCATGCCAAGAAATTGAATGAACATTATATGCTGAAGTATAATGGGAATGAATTTGAAAATAAAGTGGCCAAGTCCTTTAAGAAAGAAATGGAAGAATTGAGGAATAAGATTGCTATACTGTGGGGGTCAGATGGGAAAAATTTACACCTAATGATATTAAGCTTAGAAGCAATTATTTGATAAATGCATTAGGTAATTGGCATTTGTTCATAGCCACTTCAATTCTGCCTACATCACATACATATGCTATGACCAAAGAAAGATTGATCTTGCTAGATACAATTCTCTCAGAGGGAAATGTAGACATAGGCAGATTGATAGCTAGGGATATTCTTGCATGCTCAACAAAATCAAAGGGATTTCTGTTTTTCCCTTGTCTTATAACTGAATTATGCATGAAAGAAGGTGTCCCTATAGCTGCTAATGAAGAAAGGAAATTTCCCCCTGGTAATTTGAGTGTTGAAGTGAAGGAAAAATTGAGAAATGTAAGAGGCCCTGCACCTGCAATGCAAGAGCATTACATGTAGAAGCAGAGGGCTGTCTGGAAATTTCAAAATGATCAACATGACTGGCTTCAATTGGTCTTTGACAAGATCTTTGATCTTGTGGGCCAAGTAAATGCCCCTGAATTTCCAAGTTGGGTATTGAGAAGTGAGGGAGAAGAAGAAGAGGAGAGAGAGGTTGAAGAAGAAGGAAAAAGTAAAAAGAAGGTAGAGGAACCTAGCACTAAGAAGAAGGTGACTAGGAAGCAATCCAAAGGAAAGAAGAAGGCTGTGATAGAACCTGTGATTGAAGAAATGTTTGATTCTGATAATGAGGAGGAGGAACTAGAAAAAGAAATGGATAAGGAAGTTGAAGAAGAAGAGGAGGAAGAAAGTGAGACTGAAATTGATGAAGATGAGGAAGAACATGCTAGAGGAGTGATCTTAGAAGAAATTGCTAGGCAAAAATATGCCAAACCCTCAGCATCAACCCAACCAGAAACCCCTATCACTTCACCAGTTACCAAAACACCCATAATCTCACCTAACCAAGAATCCTCCTCCATTCCAAAATCACCATTACCCTCCCTCAATGATCCACCAGTACTATCACCACCACAAGCAACCCCTCCACCACCCTCTCCAACAAATGAACCACACAAAACAACTCACACAGAAGAACCAACCCCTATTATGCCAACAGATCCAAAGAGTACCTTTCCCGACCCAAGCAACATTACTTCTAATGTTATTTCTGCTCTTGAGAAAGAAATTGTGCAGGAAAGAGAAGAAGAAGGACTCAACAAAGAAGACAAAGAAGAAGAATCATCTGCAAAGGAGATCAGAGCTCAATGCTGAAATGCAGTGATACTCTCCCGCATCACTTGCTCCTGCATCACAACAGGCAACAACAATGCATGATGAGGCAACTATCAAACTGGTTCTGGAGCAAATGGCTAAACAGAAGAGGGATGCTTTGCACAACACTCAGAAATTCTTCAAGCAACCTGCAGGAAGGTAGGCAAAATTAACACCTAAGAGGAAGAAATCTGATGCAGTCAAGACTGATGCACCTGCATCAATTCCAGAACAAATTCCTGCAACTACACCAGAAGTAGGAGGTGCATCTGCACCTACAGAAGAAACACCAAGCAAGCCCAAAGAGAAGAAGCAGAAGGTGAAAAACACTCCTCCAAGCAGGCAAAGCACCAGAATCAGGAGTGGAGCAAAGAAATGAGTATCACTTTACAAGTTTTCACATAAACTGCTATAAACTTGTTTTGTTTCTATCTGGACTATTTCCCTGGTTGTACTAATCCTCTCCCCTATTTTGAACAAATGATTTGTATTTCTGAACAAATTTGCAGTGAGAGCACTCGCAACCCCTTAAGTTTGGGGATTTTGCATGTTATGTTTAATTATGTTTATTTCTATCTAATATGTTGTGTGTTTAATTAATATGTTTTATATAGTAAATATATATGTTTTAAGTAGTTTTTAGTTTGTTTAAATATTAGATGTACTTAACAAAGTAGTATCTAAATATTTTAGTAGAAAAGATCAGTTTTTCAAAAATATGGTGAAAGCCCTATGGATGGAATTTTTATGATGAAAAAGAGAAAAAGAAGCCTTATTTCTTAGAAAAAACCAAAATTATTTTTACTTCAACACTTCAAACCGAGTTTGTGAAAAGAACCTTGCTATTTAAAAGATCAATCTGATGCAAGGGGAATTTTTGGTAAGCTTAGGTCAAAACAAATCTTTACTAAAAAGAAAGAAGAGCTTAAAGAATTAAGTTTGGGGTGTTTTATGAAAACAAAGGCTGAATTTCAAAAGTATAAGAGTAAACAATGTAGAAAAAGAATACAAAAAATGTGGACAAAGCCATATCCTGAATCTTTTGAAACTATACATGTGCCTAAGTATATGAATGCATCTGGAGGTCAAAGACCTGTGCCATGCAGGAATAAATGTATCTGGAGGATAGTTCAAAAAGCAACTCATGCCAAAGTGCAAAGAAAAATATATGCATCTGGAGGTCAAAGACTGTACAAAGTGCATTTGCATCCGGAGGTCGGTGAGGAAGGTAATATGAGCTAGAAAAAGAAAGCATTATCGGTCAAAATGCATCAATGTAAATCAGATCAAGAAAAAGCAAAATGCGGAAAAAAATGCACAAATCACTTCAAAGAAGTATTGCATCTGCTCAAAAAGATCCACACAAAAAAATAGAAATATGCATTGGCTCAAAAGCTTTGAAAAATTCAAACAAGCCCTTTGATTTTAGAACTCCCCAACACTTGAGAAAATTTTGTGAGTCTAAACTCTCTTTTGAAAAATATTTTGGTGTGACCAAAGATGAACCAATCCTTTCAAAGGCTAGGAGGAAATTTTTCACTTAGTCTTGGAACCAATTTCAACTCAGTGGGTTCACACACACACAAAAGAGTTTTAATAACTTTGGTAGTTTTGAAGAAATAAAGGCACAAGAAAGATTGTTGAGAAATAAAGTTCATAGGGAACTCCTCATAAAAATCCAAAAATCAAACTGATCTATCTTCTAGAATTATAGTTTTTAAATAGTTTGTCTTTGTCATTACTTGCGGACAAGCAATGGTTTAAGTTTGGGGGGTGTGATAACTCTATTTTATATAGAGTATTTCATATGTTTAAACTTAGTATTTGCTCTCTTTCAAGTAATAATAAAGAGTTTATATAGTATTTAGTGTGATATATGATATCTTGAGTGATTTGAATGGTTATAGTTATTATTAGGCCATTTTGGATATATTGTGGTATGTTTGATGTTTTTGTTCAGTGCAGCCTCAATGCTAACTGCATCAATGCTCCCGTGACCGATCCTGCATCAAAATCGCACTACTTGGTGAATAAGCGATGCATTTCATATGCATCCACCTTGCAATTGATGACCTCCTGCTTGGTTCTCTGATGCCATCCAACCTTGTATAGTAGGCGCCTACCATTCACACATAGCTATAGGCATAGCTTTGAAGAGTCACCAACATAGGGACACATGTTCACACATCAATGAACCGCGCCAAAGATTTCAACATGGATAAACCTCTGGAAAGCAACTACAGCTATGATCCACTCAAGATGACTTCAACATGAAGGAATGAAGCACCTCACTTGAAGGCTATAAAAGGACCTCACATCTTCATTTGGAAAAATATCACAATCCATAAGTTAGATCAAAATTTCAATATACATAGTTAGTTTTTATATTTTCAGAGGAAGAGGAAGGAATTCATAATTCCTCCTTAACTCATTTTCATAGTGTTTGTATAGTGCTAAGGAGTAATGCTAGTGCATTGCTAGAAGATTTCATACAAAGGTTTTCAACATTTGTAAACTTTACTTTTGTTGTTTCTCTTTTGTGATTTCTATATATATAAACATGGTCTATTCAGTTTATATATATCTTGCAATGTCTCTTGTTAGCTAAACCTTTCTTAGTTGGAATGTTCTAATCATTTAATAAGCTTTTAAGTAAGTATGATGTATGTATGTATGTTTGTACTTTAGTTCTTGCTTGATAATCTTTTCAAAACTTATTTTGAACTTGATCACTTAGAATAAGTAGATTTGTAATTGACCAGAAATGGCTTACAATTAAGAACTCAAGAACTAATATGGGTGAGTGTTTTACATAAAGAAAACTTTGTGAAAACCATGCTAAGTCCTAGAAATAGGATAGTATAGTCCATATGATAATTGTGGGTACTTAAAATACAAGAGTGAATTCACTTAAGCAAATTGGATAATTGTTAGGAGGCAAGATTGGCACTAACACCCCTTTCTTTCTTGCATAGAACAAGGATCATAAGAGTGGTAATGATACTCAAAGAAAGTGACCGAAAGGCACATAGCTAATGCAACAAAGATTCGGTCTGCAACGCATCACATACTGCATCATACACTTATAAGTAAATTACTTGATGAAGACATTCCAACTAGCTTTTCTCTTTTACACTATCAACATTTTTTACTTGTTTTCTTTCTAACTTAGTTGTGATCATCAAACAAAATCCAAAATTATTTTGTTACTTAGTGACTTTACACTTTATTACTTTATATTATTTTAAAAGTGAGTTTTTAAATCTCTATGGGTTCGATCTTTTTTACTACTTGTTTTTGGACAGTGTATACTTGCACACAAGTGTATGTGTTTTCCATGCACCAGTAGACTACACCGACTTAAACAAGGCATGCCCGAACGATGCCTTCCCTGTGCCCAACATTGACAAGCTGGTCGATGGTGCCTCGGGTTACAAATTACTATCTTTTCTGGATGCTTACTCGGGCTACAATCAGATTACGATGTACCCCCCTGATCGACACAAGACTGCCTTCATGACAGATCGTGGCAATTTCCAATATAAAGTAATGTTGTTCGGCCTGAAGAACGCTGGGGCGACATACCAGCGTATGATGAATAAGATCTTCAGGAAGCAGCTCAGTCGCATATCTGAAGTGTACCTAGACGATATGATCATCAAGAGTACGACCGACCAAGACCACTTAAGCGACTTAAGAGAGGTGTTTGATGAAGCCAGAAGGAATTCGCTGAGGTTGAATCCAGAGAAGTGCACATTTGGAGTGAGGGCCGGCAAGTTTTTGGGCTTTCACTTAACAGAAAGGGGGATCGAAGCCAATCCCGATAAGTGTAGGGCGGTCGCCGACATGAGGCCGCCCACGACCAAGAAAGAAATTCAACAGCTAAATGGCATGGTTGCTACCTTGTCAAGATTCATACCTAAAGCGGCCTGCAAGTCGCTTCCTTTATTCAGAACATGGAAGGGGGCATACGAGCTGGAGACCATGGAAGGGGCGACTATCCCCAGAACATGGAATGCTGATAAACTTAGAAAATGTTATGTTTAAATGTAACGAACAACTTATCTATGAATGAAAGACAGGCAGGCGCTCTTTTTCCCACTGGTTTTTTTACTGAGGTCTGACCTTTGAAATCAGAGTTGTACTTTACTTTCTCGCAAAGATTGTATGACCGGTCGCTCAACATGCCCGTAGCAGAGGAGCGACCGAAGAGTTATCGAACGAACACAAGGTGCCATCAAAATGGCCTAAGGGTTGAGTAATAACCCACAAGCAATAGTAGGTCGTCGAAACGATCTACACCGAGCGCCACCGAGTTGGCCCAAACGAGAGCCATCGAAATGGCCCAAACAAGGTGCCATCAAAATGGCCTAAGGGTTGAGTAATAACCCACAAGCAATAGTAGGTCGTCGAAACGATCTACAACGAGCGCCACCGAGTTGGCCCAAACGAGAGCCATCGAAATGGCCCAAACGAGTGCCATCGAATTGGCCCAATCGAGTGCCATCAAATTGGCCCAATCGAGTGCCATCGAAATGGCCCAATCGAGTGCCATCGAAATGGCCCAAACGAGTGCCATCGAATTGGCCCAATCGAGTGCCTTCGAATTGGCCCAAGCAAAGGTCGCCCAGTTGACCTAAAATCGAGTGTCATCAAATGACCCAAGGGTCAAGCAACGACCCATCGACACGAACTGGTCGACGATCGACCTAAAACGAGTAAACTTAGAAAAATGCGAACGAATAAAGCAAGTAAACCACAACAAGTAAAATAAGCAAAGTGAAAAGCTGTTCATTACAAAACGAGACGCCCGGTCGAAACCGAGCGCCCAAACTGCTCGAAGGCAGGATAAGAAAATTGTTATGCCCGAAGGCTAGTCAAAAGATTACAAAAATTTCACCGCTCGCAGGCGGGCTTCAAAATAGGACCGAGCGTGGCCGAAGGATGTTACCTTGCTCGTCCGTCTCCTCGGGCAGCACGATCGCGTTGTCTTCCACGCAGTGCTCGGGCCAAAGATCTCGATCATCGAAGTTGATGCTCGGTCGAATTCAAAGACGCGAATCGGTCGAGCGTTTTGGAATTGGTAGACCGCTGCATCCTTAGCCAGCCCGGCCACCTCCTTCACTCTATCCTCCAGCTTAGCCTTCCCTGTCTCCAGATCGGCTTTGTCTTTCTCCAGGGCGTCCGCATGGTTCTTCAATTCCTTCACCTGAGCAGCGAGCTCTTTGTTCCTCTTCGCCAGCTTACCCTGGTCCTCCTCGGCCTGTTTCAAAGCTTCCTTCTTCGAAGTAACGGCTTTCTCCAATTTCTTCTTCACGACTTCAAGGTCGGTAAGGGCAGCGTCCCTGTCAGCTCGAAGATCTGCAAACAAAGGCAGCAAAGGTCAGTTAATCGACCGACAGTAAGCAAAATCAAGGCGAGCTAGAAATTCAAAATACCTTGGAGCTCGTTGGACATTTCCTGCATGGCTTTCCCAACGCCCATGCACATGGAAGCACAGACTTCCATGGGCTCCTTCTTGAATCGCTCGAAGTCGGCCAGCCCCAAGTTCTCAATCGAGATGACAGGAATATCGCCATCAGGAATCTCACGGGTACGCTCGAGAACCTGCACTTTGCCCCGTTTAGGGGTTCGAGCATCCAGGTGCGGAGGGGACCGGCCCTTGGAAGTAGCTTTCTTTCCTTGAATGTGAGGGGTCTGTGGCACCTTGGACGCCCCTTCCAAGTCGACCACTTTGGGAGGCGGCCGAGACGAAGAAGGTGTTGAGGAGGGTTTCAAGACTCTTTCCAGTTCGGCCCACGATTTTCTTGCCATTCTTCCTGCAAAATAAAACAAGTCAAGGGTTAGAAGGAACGATCAACAACCAAAAATAAAAAGATAAGGTCGAAAGCGAACCAATCTCGGCCTCTAAAGCACGGCCCACGAGTAGTGTAAAAGGACGACAAGGTAGGTCGCCTTTAGGATCTGGGGGCATAAGGCTCGATAACGTCTTGATCATCTGCAGAGACTCCAAGTCGACTGCACTTAAATCTTTTGTGGAGTAGATGTAATCGCCAGGCCGCCTGAAGAAATGAGCCTCGTTCCACATAATTGGGAACTAAGGTTCACCGAGCATCCCATTAGGCTGGGTCTCAGCAATAGCCTGGCCGACTTCTTTGGTCGGAACGACCCAAAAGTATTGACTTTTCCATGCGGCGCCCAACGACTCTTGGAACGCCTTGAAGTATTGGTGCTGGGTTTTCTGGGTCTTGAAGGATACCTGCTCCCTCTTCTCTTTGTTGGCCTTTTCTCTGAGCCAACTTAGCTCGAAGATTGTTAAAAATAACTGGATCGATACCGGCCTACCGAGTCGGCTTAGAAGGACCTCAAAAGTCTTCAGAAACGCCCATGCGTTCGGATGTAGTTGAGATGGGGCGACCCCAATGTAGCGCAAGACATCGCGCTGAAATTCAGTGAATGGTGGGACGATTCCCATTTTCTCAAACACGATCTGATGCATCGTGAATTTAAGATTTTCAGAATTGGTCGCAATGTCCTCTCCATCTTTCATACCTCTGACCCTCCAGCCCGGTAGATGGTTGAAATGGCATTGTAGATCCGGCAACGCCTAGTGGCCGACCGTAAGTATGCTTCTATTAGAGCGAAGGGTCTCAGATACCCAAGACATGTCAGACCGGTCCCGAGCTAAATCCGGCAAGACGTCGTCCCCTCCTTCAATGGACTCTCCGTCCACATTCACCTCCCGATTGGAGGAGCTTTCAATAGGTCGATCGACGTTCTGATCAACTGCAACTTCAGCTCGATCGGTCTCCTCATTGGCTGACACTTCTTATGTGGCCTGAACAGTATTCTGCACTCCACCTTCGATGTCCACTTCCATGTCCTCTCCTGAGTCGCAAGACGGTGAAGAGGGTGGGGGTGGGATAGAACTGCTAGAGCTCGAGTCGGAGCTACGCATGCTGACCGACCCTGTGGCCGAAGACCCTTGGGTAGAAGAATTGGAGTTCGAGTCGCTCGATGACGACGTAGAGTTCTCCTCATGAGTCACGACCTGGCCTGGCCGCGTCATACTTTGAGCTAAGGAATGCGATGACTTCCCGGGAATACGAGCGATTTGTTTCAACTGTGGCATACAAGCACCTGTGAAAAGGGGATCGGGTCAGGTCGGTTGAGCAGTGCGCTCGTGAGAAGGGGCGACTTGGTCGTCCCCGGACCTGACACCCCCTACCACGAGGCGCGAAACTTTGCAATCGAAAGAAAAAACTAAAGAAGCTAAAAACCAAGAGAAAGGTCGGTTCATACCTGTAAGAATGCTCGAGATCGACCGAGGAAACTAGGATGCTCTAACACGAAGATTTGCTTCGAAAGTAAGATGGTTGCAGATAGGTCGGTCGGCAGCAGAGCACTTCAAAGTAATGTGGCAAATGAATCCCTCGAGGATCTATTTATAGCGCAGGTCCAAGGCGCCAAAAGGACCGGGTGGCGAAACGTCGCAACGTTTCACCTTCGCATTGAATCTACCATTGAATGGCCTCGAGATCACCAAACGTCGCGTCATAAATGACAACAATACAAAAGCCGTCAGCATGACCGACAGTGGACGGCAGCGACCGCCATAGAGAGCTGACGGCCGTGACCGTCCCATTATCCATACAATTTCGTCAAAACAGCGTGACCCCTGGGGGCAGCGATTCAAGCCTCAGCCCGCCTTCAAGCGACCTAGGCTTGGGGGCAACTGTTCCGGGGTGTATCAGCAAAACCAAGAGGTTCCAATAGCATTTGGGCCGTCGCCCATATCAGTCAGAGAATCCCTTCGGTTGCTTGGAGCGCACTTTGCGCTAGCCGGCCGAAATCTTCACAAAACGGTCGGAGCCCAGCAGTATATATACGCCATTCGCATATGGCTTCAGGTACGGAATCTATACCTTGTGTTACCCTGCCCGAGCGACCAACACTGACTTGAGCGTCGGAGTGTCATTGCAGGTACCACCCGAGGTGCTCAGCATGAAGCCAAGACCGGTCCTTTCCCTCATTCAACGACCGGCCAATCAAGCGAACGACTACAACACTTCATTGGTCTAAGGTACGATCAAGAAATGTGTTGGTGGGTTAGTGAGTGGTTATATTAATATTAAAATTTTGTACTTACAATAAGGACATTTTTGCTAGAAAAATTTGACATCAAAATGACGGTTTTTTAGAATCTTCTTTATTAATAGTTATAGATGAACTTGGTGCTATTCTAACTAAGTGTAAGGAAGAGTTGTTAGGAATACCAAACTTTAGGATAAGTTTTATTTGGAGACCTGCTAACCAAGTGGCTCATTGTTTAGCTAGAGCCTCTTGGTTTTTTGCTAGCTCCAAATTTTAACTACATTCCAAATTGTAGCATGTTACATTATTTGATTGAATTATGTTGAGAGTTTGCTTGTCAAAAAAAAACCAACAATATTAGGGATTTCTCTTTGTATACAGAGCTTGAAGCTCAACTCTATAAGTCAGTTTTCATTAATACAGAAAATGAAATTGCTCATTCCCCAAATTTCTTTGGTTTCTCTACAATACATGGAAGCTAAGCTCACCTCTATAAGTCGTATATTAAATAATGATGTAGCTACACCTCGCTCTTTTGCTGAGAAATTTTGCACATGAATCATTGTTTTAATAAGCTGTCATCAATAATTGGGCTCGAGAAATCTTTAAGTAGCACTTATTGTGCCATATATTGGGTTTCATGAGATCGAGAGTAAAGTAGATTCCACTTGCTATTATGCTGACAGAATTAATTACAATTTTTTTTTAAACTTTAGGGATTTTTTAAATTCAATTATGTATTTAAAAATTTTCAAATAATTGAAAGACTATATACTATAGAGTGGTTAACTTTTTTTTTTCTTTATGAAGAGGACATTCCATATTGTGGTATGCCAAGAAAGATGAATTTTTTTTTCTTTTGGTTTACTTTCAGGAACACAATGACTATTTTATAAGATCCGAATCAAGAATGTGAGACGCAAAGAGCTGGTGTGCAACGTGCTAGCATCATTTTATATTTTGAAAAGTGGTTGATTTATTTATTTAAACAATAGTACTAATAGTAGCAGATAAAGATCATTACAGTCTTTGATCTCATTCGTAATAATGATGTCTACCTTTGAACCTTCAATTTCTATTCATCGTATAAGGCAATTAATTTTCGTACCCCCTAATTATCGACCACACCCCCATAAGTATCAAAATGCCTAAAATGCCTCGCATTTAAAAAGAAACAACCGCCCTACATAAAAAAAAATTTCCGGAATTACCAAAAAAAGAGGTATTTCCAAATATTGTAGGTGATTTTTCCGAATTAAGCGCAGAAAATTGGTATTTCCGGGTTCACATTTTTGAACCTAATTATCTCCGAAAAAGGTAATTCCGAATTTTTGTGTTTTTAAATTAGATTTTTGAAATATTTTTTAATAGGTATTTCGGTTCACAATTAGAACCTAAATACCTATTAAAAAGGTATTTCAAAATTTTTTTTTTTTTAACATTTTTTTTTTTTTAAATAGATGGTTATTACGGATTTAACCTAGGTGCCTTTACTACATCCGAGATATTTCCCACTCGTGATGCAATGACACGTTGGGTTAGAGATACTTCGGAAGCGAACGGAGTCATTGTGGTTATTGTTCGATCGAGAGACGACGGAGAATGGGAAAGGAAAAAGAACAAGGTTCTTTATGGTCACATGAGAGACGGGGCACATACAATCGAGTAGATGTTGGGTGTTCTGCGGGTAGACACAAGAGTTCGAAAAGATGTGGTTGTAGGTTTGATTGAAAGCTAAACCAATGTTGCCTCCTAGTTCTAATTGGATGGTGAGAGTGGTGGATGGGATTCACAATCATGAGCCTCATAAGACTTTGTTTGGAGCAACTATATTTGGTAAGTTTAGCAAGGAGGAGCGGTCAATTGTTGGGGAGCATCTCGTCCTGGGGAGTGAAAGCATCCAAAAGTCTTGAAGCATTAAAGAACAAATTTAAGAACAACTTGAGCAACATTAGTCGGTTGTATAGAACCCGCGCCAATATTCGGAAGGGAAAGAGAGGTAATATGACTGAGATGCAGCAGCTTATGACACTGATTCAGGCGAACCATTACTTGTGTTGGACGAGACGACTTAAAGGTAGTGATATTGTTGAGGAGATCATGTGGTCACATCCTGATAGTATTAAGTTATTGAGGATGTTTCCCCATCGCTTTGATTATGGATCAGACTTTAAGACCAACAAGTATGCATTGCCTCTGCTGGAGATTGTTGGTGTCACTTCCACTGAGTTGACATTTCCTGTTGCGTTTGCATATCTGTCTCACTGAGTTGGACGCATGCAGTTATGGTCTTCTTTTGTTCCTGATTATGTTCCAGATTATGTTCAAATGACACCATATGATTATGTAGATATCACATCTTGATTGTTTATATAATTTCACATTATTATTTGTTGGTTTTTTTGTACACGCGTTAACGATCGTAGAATATTTAAATATGTCCACGTGTCAAAAAAATCGAGTAACGGATAGAAATAATCCACAAGTGTCAAAGAAATTTAATCGACGAAAACAATTATGTCCACGTGTCAAAAAAATCGAGTAACGGATAGAAATAATAAACAAGTGTCAAAAAGTCATTTTTAACACTAAAAACATGTTTTTAGGCCACTTTGGTGTACAATTACAGTCGTAAATAATTTTGTATCTCGCTTTTAACCTCAATATCGTAGTATTATACTTTTTCTACAAGTTTGTAATTTTTAAAAAATTTAAAAAAATTACGCATGGTAAAATTGACCGAACATAGGTAAAAGTCATTTTCTTCAAGTAATAAAACATTTTTTTATTTCATTACTAATTAACGGCCTAGATCTTGCCGACAACTTTTAACGATCTAGATTTTCCCAACACTTTAAAGGGTCCAGATTTTGCCGACCACTTTTCATCAACGGTGGAAATTCATTCAAGGGTTTCATTTTTCCTATAAATACACCCTTCCATTTCACTTATTTCACACACACACAACACTCTCATGGATACTCAATACACAATATTCTCGTGATTCTCGCACTCACCGCCTTTCACCATCGTGGCACAATCACAAACAGAGAAAATGGTGTCTACTTCGAGTCCAAACCCCATTTTATGCGAAAGCTTAGGACGACATCACCTTTGAAGCTCGAAAGAAAAAATAACAACGAAGGTGCACCGGAGGGTGACGAGCGAGAAGTCACCCGGATCATTTATCGCTACCCGACTATGGGCGATAATAATCGTGTTCGATGGTCCACCATGGATGTGAAGAACAACGATGACGCTCGAGTGATGATGGACACTTTTGACATATTTCGGATCGCGAGTCCTATTCACCAGTATGTCGAAACCGTAAGGACCGCTTCTTTGAGATCCTTCGACGCCTCCAACCACCATCTCACTAGTTTGTACCGTGTTTTTATTTCGCTTGTTGTTGCGTTATGTTATTTTTTTCATCAATTTCATGTATTGTATCGTTTCGTGATCGAAAACGCCGTCTTTAATTAATTTTAATTGATTTTTAATTAAATAATTTTTTTTCTTCGAAATACCTTCAAAACTAGGTAATTCCTAAGGAGATAAAGATTTAATTATTAAAATTGAGGTAATTCCGGTTCACAATTTTTGAACCGGAATTACCTCAATTTTTGGTGATTCCAAATTCTTTTATTCTTCTTCCTAATTACCAATTCACTCGTAATTCCAAATTTTATATATTCCTAGGGGCATTTTTGTCCAAAACGTATAATATGGGGGTGTGGGAGGGAATGAGGGGGTACCGAAATTAACTGCCATCGTATAATTAATCACTTGTCCTTTTTCTCTTTATCTTCTTTCCTTTTTTATTGTTTCCGTCGTTATCGAGTTTTAAGAATTTGTATTATGAAAGGTTGAATATGGAGAGCGATAACAAGGCGGAAGTGAAACTGTGGTACGTAGTTTATCAATTAATCGTGTGTGTGAATGCCTCAAGTTAAAACTGTAGTATATTAATTGGTTCTGGGTTTCGCATCCCAAACGTGACATCTACTACCATGAAAAAGCTAGAAAACCAAGTTTTTAGGTTGTCGCAAAAAACCTACCGCGCAACCAAACGGGCGCTAAGTTGCAGTGGAGCTTCAAATCCAACTTTATCAGTTATGTTAAGCCTTACAGATGTTAATAAAGGAAACTAACAACATGACTTTTTAGTTTTACACTAAGCATGAGCATTGGGTGCCCTATTAATTAAATAATATGTGTGGATGCATTTTCTCTTATACAAATGTCATATGTATATTAATATATATGTGATATTATAATTTATATGTGAAGCTCCTTCAGCATCTGAAAGATGCGATATGCATGGCCGGCGAGGAATATTTTACACCCTGTTATAGAGTAAAAGAACTCTTATTATTACACCATCGGTCAAAAATCAACTCATTGGGCTTAGAAGTTGAAGGCCCATTGGCATAGTGAGATCCACTCACCAATGATCAAGATCTGAGCATGAGATTAGACGGTCTCAGACAACACCAATCATCACCCTTTAACTCTATAAATACAACCATCAATGTAGAGAGGAGGTAGGCATTTATACACCCCACCTCGTCTCGAAACATCAACATCGGATGTGACTTTATTGATCGAAAGATTACATCCTACTTCACTGCCTGCAGGATCGGTACGACTCTTGCCCACACTTGCGTGACAAAACACACCTTGTTAGAGAGAGAAAGGTTATTAGTATTTTAGTTCTACTAATTAGGAGCGTGTTTGTGGCCTTGTGGGAGAGTATATTTATTTGTTTATAAGAATAATAAAGTGATGAGGTGTATTGTATCACTATCAAGTTGAATCCGGTTTTAATGTGACGTGACTGGTGTAGACTATAGAATTAGAGTGAACTACCATTTGAACATTTTCCTATTTGCTTTTAGTTTTGTGCTCCTTAGTGCCAACAACTTTTTCTCAACCGCGGCATAGAAAGCACAATATCCTATCTCTTTTTCTTTAGCACTAGATGATTATTACAAATGCGATGCGATGAGAGATGCTGACATTAATAGGCCTACTGTATCTAGCTTTGAAAAAACATCAACATTTTATAAGGGAGATAAAAATACGCAACACACACACACACACATATATATATATATATATATATATATATATATATATATATATATATATATATATATATATATATATATATATATATATATATATATAAGACGAAGATGCAACAATAAATTTCTTAAGTGGGATGAGGCAACAATGTCGACCCAAAATATAGAGTGGGGGATATTGAGAAATGAAGTGCAGATAAAATGAGAGGTATATTTTGATAATTAAAAAGTGTTGGACAAAAAAATTTGTCGTGGGTATGTCGGTCCAAAAATATAGAGAGTGGTATATTGGTAAATAGTGAGGTACAAAATTAGGGGTATATTGGTAAATGGTGGGGTACAAAATATAGAGTGGGGGTATGTCGGTCCAAAAATATAGAGTGGGGTACAAATGAGGGGTATATTGGTAAATGGTTTGAATAAAATTTTCCCACCAAAAGTGGATAAAAAAAAGAGTGTTGGACAAAAAAAAATTGTCAGGGGTATGTCGGTCCAAAAATATAGAGTAGGGGTATATTGGAGTGGAGTACAAAATGAGTGGTATATTGGTAAATGGTGGGAATAAAATTTTCCCACCAAAAGTGGATAAAAAAAAGAGTGTTGGACAAATAAAAAATTTGTCAAGGGTATGTCGGTCCAAAAATATAGAGTGAGGGTATATTGGTAAACAGTGAGGTACAAAATGAGGGGTATATTGGTAAATGGTGGGGTACAAAATATTGAGTGGGGGTATGTCGGTCCAAAAATATAGAGTGGGGGTATATTGGTAAACAGTTGGGTACAAAATGAGGGGTATATTGGTAAATGGTGGGAATAAAATTTTCCCACCAAAAGTGGGGAAGTCAACGATCGTGTATTAATTAAGAGAGATAATAATAAATAAAAAAGAGTGTTGGACAAATAAAAAATTTGTCAGGGGTATGTCGGTACAAAAATATATAGTGGTGGTATATTGGTAAACAGTGTGGTACAAAATGAGGGGTATATTGGTAAATTGTGGGGTACAAAATATAGAATGGGGGTATGTCGGTTCAAAAATATAGAGTGGGGGTATATTGGTTAACAGTGGGAAACAAAATAAGGGATATATTGGTAAATGGGGGAAAAAAAATTTCCCGCCAAAATGCCATAAGATGCGATTCTGTATTAATATGTACCGACTAGGACGATTACCCGTGCGATGCACGGGGAGGTGATTAACAGACCTATAGATGTAGTTTCGAAAAAACATCAACATTTTATAAGGGGGGTATAAAAATACACAACACATATATATAAGACGAAGAGGCAACAATAGCCCTTGGTGGGATGAGGCAACAATGTCGGTCCAAAAATATAGGTGTGAGTATATTGGTAAACAGTGGGGTACAAAATGAGGGGTACATTTTGATAATAAAAAAAAAGTCTTGGACAAATAAAAAATTTGTCGTGGTATGTCGGTCCAAAAATATAGAGTGGGAGTATATTGGTAAACGTCTGATGAGAGTACAAAAATGAGGGGTATATTGGTAAATGGTGGGGTACAAAATATAGAGTGTGAGGTATGTCGGTCCAAAAATATAGAGTGGGGTATATTGGTAAACAATGGGGTACAAAATGAGGGTATATTGGTAAATGGTGGAATAAAATTTTCCCACCAAAAGTGGGGTAGAATAACGATTGTGTATTAATTAAGAGAGATAATAATAAAAATAAAGAGTGTTGGACAAATAAAAATTTGTCGTGGTTTGTCGGTCAAAATATATAGTGGGGGTATATTGGTAAGCAAATGGAGTACAAAATGAGGGGTATATTGGTAAATGGTGGGGTACAAAATATAGAGTGGGGTATGTTGGTCCAAAAATATAGAGTGAGGGTATATTGGTAAACAGTGGGAGTACAAAAATGAGGGTATATTGGTAAATGGATTGTGTATTAATTAAGAGAGATAATAATAAAAAAAAAGTGTTGGACAAATAAAAATTTGTCGAGAGTATGTCGGTCAAAAATATATAGTGGAGGTATATTGGTAAACAGTGGGGTACAAAATGAGGGGTATATTGGTAAAATGTGGGGTACAAAATATAGAGTGGGGGTATGTCGGTCCAAAAATATAAAGTGAGGGTATATTGGTAAATAGTGAGGTACAAAATGAGGGGTATATTAGTAAATGGTGGAAAAATAATTTTCCGGGGCTTATAAAGTCGATATGCTATTTATATATAGGGATTATAGAATTTCACATTGTAACCTGATTCCTTTATACCTAGTTAGCCATCTAATCTCTTAATAAGATACTTTTTGCTGATTCGCAGGACCTAAAATTTGGCCTAGAATGCTATAAAAGACTCTTGTTGCATTGTGAAGGCTAAAAATGAATGAATGTTATTGAACGCGAAACAAAAATTAAGAAACTAGTATTTAACAATAATAATAATAATAAGGGTTTTGATCTTTGTACCCCCTCCCTTGGACCCTATACCCCTATCTCATCCCAAACTTCCAATTTTGCCCCTGCTAAAAAACAAAAAAAAACAATTTTTTTTTTCCTGAACATTCTCTATGAGATAAATCCGAGTCAAAAAATTGACTACGGATTTATCCTCAAGAGATAAATCAGTAGTCAATTTTTTTGACTCGAGATTTATCTCATGTAGAGATGTTTCCATAAAGAAATTCTTTCTTTAGAACATCTCTATGAGATAAATCCGAGTCAAAAAATGACTACGGATTTATCCTCAAGAGATAAATCGTAGTCAATTTTTCGACTACGGATTTATCTCATAGAGATGTTTCCTGAAAAGAAAAAATTGTTCCAAAAAGATGACTACTGATTTATCTCTCGAGGATAAATCCGTAGTCAAAAATGACTACGGATTTATCATCAATAGATAAATCCGAAACAACTCAAAGTTTTAAAAAATGACTACTGATTCATGATGATTCCTAAGTTTGTGAAAATGACAGGGTATTTTGGTCTTAAATCGTATTATGGGGTATGGAAGGCAAGGAGGGGGGTATGAAAATTAAAAGCCTAAGAAAATTTTCGTACTATACTTAGCATTATTCAAAATGATTACTATGCAGCTTGGAAGATTTATCCCTATAATTAATTTCCAAAACTAAACTTTGTGTATGAAAGAGAAAATTGTATAAAATGAAAGAGAAAATATTTAACCAAAGATAGACATGAGGAGATATAGACTAAAGATATGAATGTCTTTTCCGCTCTAAAGACACTCAATCCCTTTCCCTTTTAGGTTCTGTTTGGCGCGTCTCATTCGCTAGCAGATAGCGGATGAAAGTAGCAGATGAAACTAGTGGGTGAAGAGTACATGTGTTTGGTAAGCACCAGCGTTTAGCGTTTAGCGTTTTTCGGGTAGCGTTTAGTGTTTTTTCAAACGCTACTTCAAGTAGTGTTTCAAAAAACGCTACCGGATAGCGTCTCACTTTTTTGGCACTTTTACCATTGTTATTTTTCTTAAATTTCTTCTCTATCTTTATTAAATAAATGTAATCATGAATTATAAATATATCTTTTTATGTCATTTTACATTTATCAGCTAGTTCAACCGCTAGTTTTACCAAACACATCAATTGTTATCAGCTAGCTCATCCGCTATCCGCTAGCTTATCCGCTATCCGCTATCCGCTAGCTTATCTGCTACTTTTTACCAGCTTATAACGTATAAACTAGCTAATAGAGGATGAGGTAGCGGATATAATTGGAAGTGTTTGGTAAAAATAACGGTTGAAGTAGCTTATAAATAAAATTACGTAAATAGACATTTGTATTTAGTGCTTAAAAGTGAGAGAGAAATTTATTAATGGAGGATAAATGTGGAATTTAATTAAAGTAATGAGAGTAAATTTGAGAGAAAAAATGAAACGTTATAAGCTATAAGCTCAAAGGCTACTTCAAGTAGCGTTTCAAAAAACGCTATGAACTAATGAAAAAATAATCTTAATACATAAAAGGGGGTGAGTGTGTGAAATCATGTTTGGGCGCCATTTTTTCATTTTGGCGGAGTGCAAAATATTTCATTTTGGCGCTTTAGTTGGTTTTTTCAACTTTCGTTAATAGTAATGGGCAATCGCTTTATGAATACGATTCACTCGCGCATGAACAATTACTCGACTAGGGAACAATACTCATCGCTCATGCTCATCGTTCATGAACAAAGGCTCTGCGAAATCACATGATAACTTTCGTTAATAGTAACGCAACGCTTTGTTTATGAACAGCGATCACTCACGCGCATGAACAAGATTTCTGACTAGGGAGCGATTTCACTGTTCATGAACAATGCTCGCGAAATCACATGATAACTTTCGTTATTAATAATAGCGAATCGCTTTTTGAACAAGATTATCACTGCATGAACAAGATCGCGTGACTAGGAACAAGATTACATGCTCATGAATAGTACTCTGCGAAATCACATGATAAGGCACTATGTGGTTCTGACGAGGGAACAATCCTACTATTCATGAACAATGCTCTGCGAAATCACATGATAAGACACTATGTGGTAGGGACACGATGTGACATTGGAGCCTACTTCACACAACCACTTCCCCCTTTATTTTTTTTCTTTGTGTCGTCCCCTTCCTCTTCCAACGCTATTATCAACTTCAAATCCCCCATTGCAGCAAAAACTCAACACAAAACTTACAATGTTCTCCATATCCCCCAAATCTAAAAGAGAGAGATAACAAGATCATAGAGAAGTAGATGTTGAGAGAGAAATGGGTTGGGAGAGATGTAAAGGAGCAGCAGAGGTTGGTAATTTCTTTCATTAGGTTCATAATATTGTGGTGTCCTTTAGATTACTTTTACAATTTATAGGTCTAAGTAGGTTCAGTTTTAGGGAAAAAAGGTGGTATTTTATATGGTATTCAACGGTCATCACCATCATTAATGGTGGGGCCATCATCCTCTATCACGGCCTGGTGTTGGTTCAGCACAAGCATTGGACCCATTTCTTCATGTTGTCGCATTTGTAAATCAATCTCTACATCACGGTGGTAATTAATAACATTCTTCGTTATACAAGTTGTAAGAAGTTGTGTGTTACTTGGTGCGTTAAGTGAAGCAAAGTGGACGTGATGGTTTTGATTTGAAGGGTAAATTGTTACTTGCCGTGTTTGAAGTGTTCAACAATAGCCCATGAACACTAAACTGACTTAGAGTGCTTAGAATTAACATTATTATTAGTGTCTTATTTTACTGTTGCGAATTTCTTTTGAACATAATGGAACCATTTATGAAGCACTTTTATACATGATTTACGTTGTATGGTAAATCTTTGTCACTTGTGCATTGTCCGGGTGCACGGTCTAGTAAAAGCTAATTGTGCTAAACACTTGCAACTAACAAATCCGCTATAAACTTGCGTCAAAAAAAAAATCCGCTATAAACTAGCGGTTAAACATTGTCAAACAAGCCTTAATTGCCAAAATATATATACGTTGTCGCAAGCAAATAATTTTGACGCGTTTTTTGTTTGTTTTAAACTAAAAACTGAATAAATATACTTAGCGTGTGTTTGAACTTATATGATTTTCACAGCAATGTCGACTGACCATGAAAGCTACAATGTGTAGCTTCAAGCTTAACACACGTGTTTGTAAACGCATTCTTAGTAGTTCATCCACGACTTGAAGTTATCAACCTCCAAAACAGAAGCCAGCAACCATTTCCCGACGCTGCTGAAGTGAACAACGTCGACAGGCAAGGGAACTGAACAACCACGAACGAAAACACAGGCAAAGGAAATCAAAACTAGAGATAAAAGTGAAGATAATTGATCTCATTAAGGACAGCGCAAAACGACAATCTCTTTCTAGCCCAGCTCCATCCCAATCGAACGGCCCATACAAGAGAAGAGTTAAGTGGGACCCATAAAGCCGACCCATTCAGTACCGTTGACAGACGGGTCCACTATTTTTAATCACCACTTTCTCTCATGAAGAGAGAATCAAAGGTAAAGCCAATAAAATAATGCTTCACGTGGGGCCTGGGATCCCTTTATCGTCACCGCCCCTTTCTCTCTCCGTGATGTCACTATCACCGTTCGATTATTTCTCCATGATTTTTAGCCTTTGGATTACTGAAAAACCATGGTCCCCTCCTCCCCCATCTTACTCCTAACAAATCCAGTGTGAATTTTGCCACGATAGAGCATGACAAATTTTTCATTTATTTAAAAACCGGGTGTGCAATCGTAGAGATTAATCCTTCGAGAGATTTATAACTGTTGTATGCTCAAGACTTTGGTTAAGCCATTAAATACTACACCCGACTAATTGTGTTTTCTAACATAGATTCATTATTGACAAAGCCATTAAATACTACACCCAATAATACCTTGACAAAAAATTATTGATCAACAACAAGAAACGGCTGTGTTATTGTGGGATCTCTATCTTTATGAAATTTCATTCCATTCCAAAAGAGTAAATGCATAGTTAAGAGGCGTTTTACAAGTTGTTGTCAGTAGCTTATTCTATAGCTATAGGTATAGGTAGTAGTAGTAGTAAGTGTGGCACGCACTCACACACAAAAAAACAAATAACTTGAGATCAGTTTCAACTCTAGCTCCCCCATTTTTCTCTCTAAACAGAAGAGAGTGTAAGTGTGTACGCGGTCTAAGGTTAGCGTAGGTGTCTTGTTTCAGGTGATATTCTCTGAGCCATAAGACTTTTGAGGAACAAAGATAGAAAAGTGAGGCTCTAATCCCATTACCCACCCTTTGGTATATACACGACACAACAATTTTATTCATTTATCTTCTGTTACTCTTGCTAAATGCCACACCCTTTTCCAGCACCGACACCACTCCATTCATCTCCAACCTTTCCTCCTTCTCTACATTCTTCACCATCACTCTTTCTCAGGTATGTATGTATGCATTCCCTTTCTCATTTCCAAACTTCAATTTTCTATCTTCTTCTTCTCATGTGTTTTTTATATGATTATATCACACTACTTGTTGCGGTGCCTTTCTTATTTTCCAGTTTGAACCTAGAATTTTGCATCACCGTATACATAATAATGTTTGGTAGAGAAAGATGGGGAAAAATGAGGGCTTTTTTTTAAGTTTGTTTTTTTCGTCATGTGCAATTTTATCGTTAGATGAAGACAATTCTCTAATTTGATTTTGAAATTCTACTGAATGGCTGGAAATCTTTGTCTCCATGAAGAACGGTCTCTGTACCTTATCTTTTATATTTTCAAAATTGGTTTGTGTCATTTACATGGACCACTACCACTTGATTTGTGACTGTTAGTTTCCAATCTGATTCAAAAATTTCTGGTTTTTCTCATCTTGAGACCAATGCTATGTCACCCCAATCACGTGTTTTTGGACTATTAAAGGTAATGCATTGATGTAAATAACGACCCCACAACCTTTACAGCTTATTTTACACTTGAGTTGAGAGGAAATAGTTGTCCAGAATCTACTTCTAATGCCTTGTTTGCTGATGATTTTTTTGTCACTTTCCATCAATTTTGATTCTGTTTAGTACCATACAATCTAATTTACTGGTCTTATATGTATTACTTACTGGTTTTGGATTTGGTTAACTTAGCAAACTCCTGAAATATATATCTTTTCCATAATAAGCAACAACTTACTTAGCTTGAAATCTATGTTTTTTAGAGATTGATTTTTAAATTATAATCCAGTTAAGTTATGGAGAAGAAAAACTAGCTGTAATATTTTTTGATTGCAATCTCTCTCAATGACAGGGTGGTAGATTGGTTTCCGGTGTTGTGCTCAGAAAATTGATGGATACTTTCTGATCTAAAATAAGATTCAGGAAATTATCTATCAGCATGAGTACAAAGCTTTGTGACCAGTTGGAGTCAGAGAAGTCTTCTTTGCCGTATGATGAAAATCATCATCATCATAAAATTAAGAAAAATGAGGAAGACAGCACTTTAAAATCTTATGGGAAGCACCACAAGCAAGGGAACAATGGAAAGGAAAGGGAATATGAAGATGAGATGGTTAAGTACATGTCCAATTTGCCAGGTTATTTACAAAAAGGAAGAGAAAATCGCGAGAAAGTCTTAAATGTTGGAGTTCTTGATTGGAACCGTCTAGAACAATGGCAGAACAGTCAAAAACATGTATCACATAGAAATAGCAGGAGTTCAACATCTAGTAATAATGCATCCTCTTCTGTCTCAAAAAATGGGTTATCTGGTCAATGCAGTAAAGGTCAAAGGACATTCCATCCCACATTGCAATCTCACTTTATGGCATCTCCAATTCAAGACCACTCTCAAGCCGTCAAATCCTCTACAAGATGTGTTGGGAATTCTCAGACACAGAGCAAACCTGTTAGAGCAGATGATCATCTTTCCTTGAGCCATCCTAACAGTAGGCTGAAAGGATGCAACAGAAAATATTTGGATCCTTATAATGATAAGGAAAGTGGCATCTTTCAAAAGGAACAAATGAAAGCGGTGGCATCATGTGCTAAGCGAGAAATGCGCGCTAAAGACGGTGAAATGGAAAAAAGAGTAGAGACTTTGAATGAACCAAATGTGAATAATGTTGTGCAAGCTGTGCTCATGAAAAGTAAGCCAGTTGCTGATCTTTTGCCTGGAGATAGCTCTCAGAATAGTCATTGTCGAGTTCCTCATATACGAACATCCTTTGCTCAGAAGTCAGAAAATTATAGTCGGTTGAGCTATTCAGAAGAGCCTAAGGAACTCCTTCGTAAAGATCTGAATTACGACGTTTTGCATTCCCGCACCCATCCAGATGAACTTAGCTGTAACGATTCTCAGCGTAAAGGGTCCGGGTGCAGTTCAACAGATCTGGAAAGCATCAAACTTCCTGCTTCCACTTTCTCATCACCTTTATCTACTTTATCATCACCCTTTTCGGTCGGAATGGCAATAAGCCCATCCAAACCGAGACAAGCTGAGGAACGAAAACAAACCTTTGTCAAAACCTCACCTGAAAATGGGCCTGTCCATGAACTAGACCAAAAAGGAACAACTGAAAAGTCAAGAAGCTCTTCACCTTTTCGTCGATTAAGCACCAGCAATGGCCATACAAGCAGAGGATCTGCTTGTAAGGATATTGGGTATGTGCCACATCAGAGCTCTACACCAGCTGCTAAATCTAGTTCAGAAAATGTGAGAGGTTATGCTAGCTCAAACATTTCAGGTAATGATAAACCTGGTGATGGTGGCAGAAGCAGGTCAAGCCCTTTAAGGAGGTTACTCGATCCATTGCTGAAATCGAAGACAGCTAAGTTCATTCACTCCTTGGAGTCATCTCAGAAGGATTCAGTGTTAACAAATAAGAATTGTAGGTCAGCTAATGGGAGATTTTCCATTCTACATCCAGACAAAGAAGTGGATAGCGACCACAGGATCGGTTGTAGTCAAGTCGATACCATTGATTCTTCAACGGACAATAAACACATCCCATCAAGGACTCAGGCCTTCCTGAAAATTTCTGTGAAAAATGGCCTGCCCCTTTTCACATTTGCTGTTGACGACAAGGATAGCACCATTCTTGCAGCCAGAGTGAAGAACTTAGCTGCCTTGGGAAAAAATGAATGCAACCGTATCTTCACCTTTTTCACTTTTAGGAAGGTTAAGAAGAAGAATGGAAGTTGGTTGAATAAAGCAGGCAGAAGCAAAGATCCTGATTACATTCCCCATGCTGTCGCCCAAATGAAGGTTTCCGATTCACTTTGTTATGATTTAACCAGACAGAATTGTGTGGACTCCTCTACCTCGAAAGAGTTTGTTTTGTTTTCAGTAAAGCTCGGGCAAGGGGGTGTTCAGGACACTGACTATCAGCCAAACGACGAGCTTGCTGCTATTGTTGTTAAGGTACCTAAAGCTATGAGCTTCATCAATGATATACATCAGAGAAGTTGCTTCAGTGATTGTCATGATCTTGTCCATGCAACGGTTGTGCTCCTGGTGGCGTTCATAGTCTTCCGAGTAAAGCGGACCTTCATCGTTGCTTGAACGATGGAAATCAGGTGGATCATGTGACTGTGGTGGTTGGGATTTGGCTTGCAATCTTAGAATTCTTGCTAGTGAAAATCAAGCATTTAGAAAATCAAGATCATCCCAAGCTTATTTTGCAGATCAACTTGATCTTTTTGTTCAGGTACTTTCTAGCTTCTACTCATTGAACTTCTTTTTTGCATGTATTGTTGTAGATTACTAACATTAATAATTTTCACTATCTCTTTACTTGCAAACCACAGGGGAATGAACAACATCTCCGGCGTGCATTCAGCTTAACCCCCTTTGAGCATGGAATGTGTTCCATAACCTTTGATTCGTCGCTCTCGCTTTTGCAAGCATTCGCCATCTGCATAGCATTAGTGGATAACAAGATACCTTGTGAGCTTTCTGGATCAAGAGACTCCATTGAAGGAAAAAATCCAAGGGAAACATTACTGGTGCCAACAAAGGAACTAAAGGGTTTTGGTAAATCTGATGATATGCATGCTAGTTATGTTTCTTATCCACCGGTTTCTCCTGTTGGTAGGGTCTAGAATTAACTTATAGTAAAGACTTGCCTCCATGCGGATAAATTGGCAACATGGGCAAGCAGCAATGGATATTCAAGCTAGAGTATATTAGTAAATCCCTGGCAAGTTCATGACTAGTTAGAGTATAAGATTGAATAAGCAGGATATTAGTACTTATGCTTCTTTTCCCTAAGTATTGATATTCAAAATGCAACATGTGATAAACCATCATTCTAATCAATGCAAGTGTGTATAGTATGAGTTAATTGTATTCTACTGATGTAGCTCCCCCTTCTGTTAAGGATTACATATTTTTGTCAACACTTGGTTGACCATTGAATAAAACCAGCCTTAAGATGGCCTCTATGGGGAACAACCTGACTACCTCTATTGTTTTCCTTTGGTTTAGCATCTAACTTGCAATATCTACACTTGTGTCAACAATCTTTCTCTCTGTTTTTTTTTGCGTGTGCAACCTGAAGTTTAACATGAGGACAAAGTTTTATAAACACTTGAAATTTCACACTCAAATTATACTAATTAATGGTGAGTTAATTACTGGCTAATGTGTATGGATTAGTCAACAAACTAACTACAAGGTGTATGTAAGGGTTAGAATTCGGAAAATAGAATAACTCTCCTGTATTATTCAATGATATAGTAGCAGAACAATTACAAATTGTTACTTAGTATGAAAATAGAATAAAATCCACCACTTATCAGCTAAAGACATAATGCAGTAGTAGTTCAGGTATCACTGCGAATTACCAAACCATTGCATCTATATTTTTTACTGAGCGACACTGAGTTTTAGTCATCTGTTTCCTTTTAAGCTTTAATACAAGCCCATGCCAATTTATCCAAACTAGTATAAGTTACCCGTATCAACAAGGGTCGAAATTTATTTGTTTAGACACCGTAAGGTAATTACTTCAACTATTTTAAATTTTTATATAATAGTAGAAAATTAAAGGTTTAAATATCCTTTTGGTTCCTACAAATATGGCGAATATCCATTTTAGTCTCTGCAATTTTTTTTGTTAAAATAGTCCTTGCAAAATTTAAAATTATTCATTTTGGTTCCTGCAAAAATTTTCTATTAAACTAGTTCTTGCAAAATTTAATATTATTCATTTTGGTCCCTGCAAATACAGTGAATATTCATTTTCGTCCCTGCAAAATGAATAATTTTAATTTTTGGAAGGGTTATTTTAAGTAAAAGAATTTTTTGCAGGGACCAAAATGAATAATTTAAAATTTTACAAGGGTTAATTTAAAAGTAAACTTTTTGAAGGGACTTATTTAAAATTTTGCAGGGATTTATTTAAAAAAAAATTTGCAGGAACTAATTTAAAAAACAGTTATATTTGCAGGGACGAAAAACATATTTAAACCAAAATTAAATTTAGGTTTATATATATATATATATATATATATATATATATATATATATATATATATATATATATATATATAGTATGTATGACCATATGCATACATGGTATACATCTTATTTGAATTTAATTTGAATTTGTTGATGTTAAAATATTATATATAGTTATGTAATAGTTAGGGGCGGAGATCATGGTCACTGGCTACCGTTCCCAATCTTCAAATTGATTGTGGAGGAAATTTATCCCGAGTCCCCGTCCCCGTCCCTACCGTATCTTATATTTATACACACTCATTTATTTTACATTACATGCATCTCCATGTTGAAATATACTTCTCCAAATGATTGAGAAAAGACAAAACTTGTTTCCTTTTTCTCTTGCAAACACAGTTAAGGTAATATCATGATGTATGAACCAAAAACGAAAATGCGTGCCCATACGAAAATTGGAGGTAGCTACGATCTTCTCGTGATTGCAAATTCAAACCGAATACATATAAATTTTGAAGAAAAAAAACTTAGACCAAATTAGAAAAATCGCAAATGAAGACTCGAGGTCTACACATTAGACGTGGGATGTTTGCTTGCGGTTGTACTTGTAGAAGTAGATAATGCATCATAAAGGCGTGTTTCTTGTGGTTACAGAAAAAGTAAAGTTAAGATACATGGAAATGAAGGAAACAATGATAAATACAGGGGTAATTCTTCTAGCAATGCATATTTTTTTGAAAATATTTTTTACTAACACTAAAAATAATGATAATAATTGTCGAGTGATATCAAACAATTATGGTGTGGATTGCAAACTAAAACAAAGAAATCAAGAAGGATAAACAAATTTTTGAAAACAAAACTTAAGCGTTAACCAAATTTAAACATTAGGTTAATCGGTTTCATGCAAGACTGATGTGTTATTCCTCATTGGATTTCTTCTGTTCTCTTTAGGTTCTTACATTCCCTCCTCTCACATCCAATGATCTGTTCTTCGACAACAATGTGGTACAATGACATTTGTTTCATCAAAATCTTTTTAGTTTCTTTCCTCTTAATCGAGACTAAGAGTTACACAAAGTGAAATACCATTTAAAACCTAAAGTAACTACCTGATATTTTTTGAACCTGATAAAGTGATTAGTAGTAATAGTATTAAAATATATCGGATAAGAATCTGATATTTTTTCTTATGATGACATCAGGTTTTTGTACTGCTATATTTATTGAAAGTATTTTAATGCTATTGAATATATATTTTAAAATTTTAATTTCGGTGAGTATGATTATGATACTATATTTTGAAATTTGAATTTTGGTGAGTATGATTAAGATGACATTCCAAATGCTATAATAAATTACTATATATCATGAGTATGATTCTGATACAATTGTATTTGATGCAGCAAACCTCTACAATAAAAAAAAAATGAATTGAGTTGATACTAACAATTTTTGAATTTTATTATAAAAATTCAATTTATAAAAATATGATTTATATAATTGAATTGAGATGATACTGATGATAAAATAATCTTTATAATTGTGAATCTTAGTATTCTTTTACAGGATAGATTGAATATTTCAAAATAAAAAAATTCTAATTGAATTTTTATAATAATAAAATGCAAATAATTTTGCAAAATCAATTCAACTGTGAATTAACATACTTTTTAATAAAATTATTTTATTATTTGTATTTAAATGTGTCCTTTTTCATAATCCAAAGAACACATACCACAATTAAAATTTGAATTTTAGTATTCAATTTATTCATTTATACAAAAACTTAGAATTTATAATTGAATTCTCTAATTTCAATAATAATTTAGCGGTCTCAATAATATAAGCAGTACGTTCATAGAACTTTTATTTCAAATATAAAATTTCAATTTAACATCATGATTTAATTCAAAAAATTGCTATTAAAATGAATTAGCGTTGATTGATGTACACCAAATTACTTACCTTAATTGCTTTCCTGTTGTTAGTGATGATAGTAGTAAATTTGCTGAGTACTCATTAATGTTTCGATTCCTTGTCATTAATATTTTTAATTTGCTGACTCACGTAATTAATTGTCTTATTATTTAATTCCGACTTTGAACTAATGACATGATTAGGTGGCTTCCTAATAGTCATTGACTGGTGACTAGAATTACATCATCAATGATGTAATATTTTTTGTCTGGTGACGTGGACGGTCTATAGATGTCACATTCATGGTTATATATAATTAAGATTAAGATTAAGATATATATATATATATATATATATATATATATATATATATATATATATATAACCATGAATCGATACATATGATCCACCTAATCGATCACGCGATAAATATGTCAAAGACCAATTAAATCCACCTCAACAATTTGAACCATGTGGCGGCGCACAAAGATCATCACAGATATAATGTTCTGTTTCTAATAGGATCCATTGTATGCTAATCCAATGGCACATATAAAATCGAGATATCAAGATTACAAATCAAGGGTCACGGTTCATTTAGATTGCGGCTGCTAAAATGTAGAAATCGGCCTATCTGACAATGAATGCAAATTGACGCAAATCTGGATATAAATGCATATCAATTTCGGCTTTAAAATGCCATTCAACTTAGAGATTAAAGCATTTAATTCCAAACGTTACCGATCCACTATTCAAGGATATATTGACCCTCTTCCTCAAGAAAACGTTACCGATCCACTATTCAATTTCAATTTATTCAACTATTCAACTCCTTATAGGATGTCCACTATTCAATTTCAATTTATTCAACTATTCAACTATTCAACTCCTTATAGATATAGACACGGGTAAATAATTTCAAACCAACATAAATGAATGATGAAGTTGAATATGCGACGGTTATCTTTGTATTAAATTTAAATTGTGCTCAAATGAATTGACCCTTTATAATATTCATTTCAATTTATTCAACTATTGTGGCGGTTTCTATCCTTCACACCACTCATGATATCCTATATATCTAAAGACCGTCTTCCAGTCTGTTTTGAAATAAAAACCCATCTATTTGCATAAATTAATAGTACTTATTCATACACATATATACATACACATATATGTTAGTTGACCAAATCAGATATATTGATTTACAGATAGACCGTTGTGAGATTTTCAAAATATGTGGTCCTCTTACATCAGCCATTTTCGATCATGCATTTCATAACTATTTATAAATTGGTGATAACTCTAATCCTTCAAAGGAGAAACATCAAACATAAATGGATCATATACTGGAACTTAAAATACATATGGCTAGATATTCTGGAGCTGCATATCTTAAGGTTCCCATTCCCCTGGGAGAGACATGTAAGTCTCTACTAACTCCCGAAAAAGTATTATCCCCACGGGTTTATTCACAAACTAAATCGTGAATAAAACATGAGTTTTTTAATTGGGTTTCCAACGGGATATCTGATTTCGTAGTTTTATACTAAATCGCACAAAAATGGCTGACAGACCATGAAAGTAAGCACAACATGACTGTATGAAATGTGCTATTGCTAATCAGTTCCTATTTAGAACACATTCTAATTTCAGTTTCAGCAAATTTGATATTAGTTTCAACTAAATGTGTATTCAGAATAAGGCTGTTACCGTTGTTTAGCGAGAGCTGGATTCCATTGATGTTAATGCGTATGGTAGTGATTGTTGTTGCGATTTACCGTCGAATGAGTGCGGACACGAGCCATGGCCGAGCAGACTCGACGACATCTTTACGTTTTCTTGATCATCGATTTCAATTTATCTAAATCCAAAAGCTGAAACAAAATTTCAACAACAGGAACACAAGATTGATCGAAAAAGGTAGAGAATGATTGGTGGTATTAAACGAAAACCATCATGAACCCAAAAGACATACCTTTCTCGACGGTGAATCGAGTATTATGCTTGATTACTGCGTGAAGAGGAAGAAATCACCTGGCCCATCATCATTTAGGAGGATCATTAGCAGAGAAAGCCGTCGTTCGTCTACGACCAGGAAACAAGAAGCCCTCTGATGTGTGTAGCGCTCACTGAAAGGGGAAAGTTCACTCTTTCTTCTCTTAGGGATTTTGACTTTAATTCAACTGAAGATTAAGTTAACAGTTGTATTTACCGAAACACCCTACTGCTTGGCTAAAATAAAACAAATCATTATTCTTCATTAAGACACACTTTTTTTTTTTGACAGCTTCGTTAAGACACACTTGATCATCACTCATTTGTGAGATATTGTTTTCTTAAGATAATTTTTTTTAGGCATATAGTACTATTATATGAGGCGTGCCAAACACATTTGGTAATCAAATAAATTAGATTAATCCTAGGGTGCAAACTTTGAGAAATTACTCATTTTGGAAATTTCTCAAATAAATAAAATTTTGGTTTGTTTAATAATAAAATTGGCATATATTCTCAACTTATAATTACCAAAACACACTATTAGTACGAAATATAATCTTATATTATAGCATGTATGTATGGGCGCACGCCACACACACATTACTACACACACCCATATATATATATATATATATATATATATATATATATATATATATATATATATATATTACAAAATTTAATTTCATAGTTGTATATAGGTATTTAACCTTATTAAATTTTGGTTATTGAAACACAGTGAAATACATGTATTTGACTAAATCCAATATTTAGATTAGTTATCTTACGTCTATTAACAAATTAATGTCGACCCGTGCTGGCACGGGTCAATTAGACTAGTATATATATTATAATTTCAAATGAGATATGGGGTTTTGTCCAGAAAGGATTTTTTTCCTGTCTTATAATGTTTTATAATAATTAAATAAAAAAATTAATATAAAAGTATTCAAACAAAGTACTAAAACGAAAATTGAAACCGATGAAAATATGATTATCATCTAATGTATTCTGAATGAGTATATAGAAAAGCACATTACTATTACTAATGCCGAAAGGAAAAAGATATATGATAATAGAATGTCTCATCTATTTTGTAATGTATCTTTCATAATTTGTTTTCGCTAAGCGTCTGAACCTGTGGGAATTCGATTTTATTGTTATAAGCAACACGGGTATACGTCTCATTTTATCATAAAACATTAAATTATATTTTGGCACCTTTAAAAATGCAATTGTATGTTTTCGTGTGTTATATGACACATCGATTTCTTTGTACAATGTCTTTTATCCATTAATTATGATATATAATATATATGTTTATACATTTATTTATTTTTATATATAGTGAGTATTTTTTTATTGTGAGTATTTTTTATAATCTCGTCCTAAAGAATTTTTTTTATATGAGTTCTTAAAGAATTTATTTATTGTGAGTATTTTGATCTATAAATTATCATCCTACTTTTGCCAATATAGTGAGTATTTTTTTTATATTATTTAATTATTTAAATGTTAATTTCGATTTAATATATGTAATTATGTATATTTCATTTTGCGAAAGAACCCTTATGGTATTTTGTATATTCCTATAAAGAAACTATAAACGGGAAAAATCAAACTAACAGTTCAAGAGATCATTAGAATATGAAAAATCTAGTCTTATTCATAGATGCAATCTTTATATAAAAATCTTTAAGATTATATAAATAATAATATCTAAAAACCTAAATAGTAATACATAATCTGTCTATTGATGATAACTTAACTAAACTCATTACTCATCAAATTTAAATCAAATCCCTAAATATAAAATAGGTACTTAACAACCATTAAACACGTGAAAAAGTAGGTAATATCTGAACAATTCTCAAGTCATAACATTCTCAAAAATATAAAATAATGTACCAAGGTTTTTATTTAAAATAATAATGAAGAATGGTTTAACAATAATGTGTTACGCTTATGAAACAATAGAGCTAGGTAGCCGCTTGGTTAAGAATTGCACTGAATTCAGGAGGGGATGAGTTCAATTTCATGCTTTGACATTTTTTGTATATATTTCAGCGAATTAACTTTAGGCAAATTAGGAATTAGACCAAGTCAGTGCGGGTTTGACCCGTGACATTACTAAAATTTGATAAAACTAGGCATGTTGTGGATAAATTTAAATAATTACAGAGCTATGAATTTTTTTACCATACCATAAAAATATCCAAAAACTCACCACTCATTCATCAAAATATATATATATATATATATATATATATGAGTGTAAAAATATATAGTAAGTGGATTTAATTAATAGGTAAAAGGTTTTTTGGTTTGAGTTTACAACGCAAATGGTTTAAAATAAATGTAATATATATTATGCAACTAATAACAAACACGTTGCCAGCACACATGGTTACTTCTTGCGCTTAAATACCCGAGGCAGTGGGTTCGATCCTCCTTTGCTGCACTTTTTAGTAACAACAAAAATTATTTGTGCAAGGCGGGTTGACTAAGTCAACGCTTAGGTGTATATTGCTGACGTGGATTAAATTCATGCTGAGGTAATTATTGACATGTATGTCTAGGTGGATGATCTATGGTTTATTATAATAGAGATAGAGATTCCAGATCAGTATAACCTAATTCTAATAGTTTGATATAGAATTATTTTCGGACTAGGCCTGGCCTCTGAAGGATCTTATATTCATTTTGCTCATGATTCAATGCGCATGTGCAGTACTCATATTCATGAGCTTATTACTACCTCAAGAACTAAAAAAGTAGGGCGGATGAAATTCCAACCCGCCCGACAACTGACTTAACCGCACAAAAATAGATGCTTTCAGGCGAGTCGGGTCGGTCTTCGGATTAGTAGTAGACCACCTGGAGTTTCATATGGGCTTACATGGACAGTTGCAGATTATGTTTCTTGAATCTGTGAAAACTCGAAACCGACCGAAGTTGAGAAAGTACTCAATAAATCACCATAAATAGGCCTGCTACTTGCTATCAAGAGCAGAGAGCTGTTTTTCACACTATCTATAACCTATATACTGCCACATTGCCACTCTATAAAGTTAGAGTTCAAAAGTAGCCGTCATGATACAGGCTTTAATTAATTTAATTAATAATATAAATACTTTTTTTGGACTAAATTAGTGAGTGCCACGAGGATGAGAGAGACATTAGTTTCCTCGCATTTGTAAAAAAGCTTTTTCTTTACTACACTGTGAAGATAAACGCAGAAACAATGTAGAGATGATCGGAGAATATAGTGGAAGTTCTAACACCACAGGTTGAAACCCGAAAATACCCACCCGTGGGAACCGCCACCCGCCGGAACCGCACCTGTCAAAACCGTCACATCAAACGGTCGAAAATGGGTGTCTTCTCAACCTCTTCGGTTTTCCTTGGATCTTATGCTCTCAACCCGAACCCGGACAAACCGACTGCTAAAAAGATCCTTTTTGGGGGGTGTTCTTAAAAGCTTTTTTGATGCCCCTAAAATACTCGAAAAAAGCAACTAAAAATGTGCAATCTTGAAAGTTCAATTGACCTTACATAAACTTTTCCCCATGCTCACTATTTCAACACGTGACTGAACAGGCTTCCCCAATCATTAGAGCTCACTTGTTGAGATCTTAAATTGTTTGGCAAATGTTGAAGCCTGGCAAATTAATTGTTTCAACTTTTTATTTCCTCTTCTGTAAGTTGTTTGGATTGCTTGAAAGAAAATTGACTTTACTCTCAAACTTAATTCCACCTGAAGCTACGTTATAGAGCTTCCACCTCCATTGAAAATTGTTTTTGAACAATTAATGGTGTGTGGTATCCTTCATCTTGATCTTCCTTAGTCACTCTTAACTCCTCAATAACTCGTCCTTCTATTTTCATATACAAAAGTGGTTGTTACAAAGTGGTAATTGCTAAAACCTTTTAATTACTACTTGCTTAAATATGATTCAGGTGTGAAGGAAAATATGAATACTTTAACTGCTTACTTGCATTACTTTAACCACAAATTAAATACACCTTGTATCTATATTCTCAAAGACCAACGTACTCGGATCAAAGAAATAACTAAATTAGGGGAGGGGATTCTTTTCATTGGAATTTTCACTTGATACTCTTAAGTGTTAAATCTGTACCATCCAATTATCTCTTTCACTTCTTTTAATATTTCTCTCAAACTTTTTGTCTTATTCAATAGATGGTTCAGATTTTAGTGCACCATAATGTTAAAGCTACCCTCTCTACAACTATGGGATAATCTAATAGTCCAAAGCCGTTGAATCAACTCTCATTAATAGCTTATAGGATGTTGGAGAGTATAGTTGCAACAATGGTGAGGCCAATATCACCTTTATCCAATCACAAAAGGTAGAGTTAAATCCAAAAGCAAGCAAAACTTTGAGTAAGAAATCCAATCTAGAGTGTCAAAAGCCTTTCTAACATCAAGTTTTAGGGCAACATTTCCACCATGAGATTTAATGTCAGGCATATTAATGGCTTCAGTGGCAATGCGAATACAATCCTTAATATGACGGTCTTTAATAAAATCACGCCGTTATTTAGAGATAATTTTAGGGGCAATAAAAGCTAACCTGCCAGCCAACACTTTTTGTAATAATTTTAAACTGGAAATTAGCAAGGGCAATAGGCCTCCTATAGTTCTCAACTAGATAACCCGCATGCGATGCACGTTTATCCAAATACTTTTTTAGAGGAATGTAAAGATGTAATTATTTTATATATATATATATATATATATATATATATATATATATATATATATATATATATATATATATATAATTAGAAAGAAAAGATTAACAATTTTCAACATAATTTATTAAGATAGCAATTTACAAATTAATCTACATATATAAAAATAAAAATTTAATTTAATATAATTTAGTTTAGTACTACACGATGTTAAGAACTATTATAAGGACTAAAGTCTATAACTATTGTAATGATATTAGTAGAAGCAAATAGAAATTTAAGGAACTCAGATTATTCATCATTTTCATACTAAGGTTTTAGAATTACAATGAATTATTAACCGCTTCTCTCATGCAATATACCAAATTGGGAAATACTTACGTTAAGTAATTTAGAGCAACATGGGTATAATTTTGGCATAGTTATATAATCTAATTAATTATTTATTTATATTATTCAAAAAATTACCCAACTTTTTTTTTTGAGGGAAATTAGTACAAATATATATTAAAAACAACTATTTTATATTTTCAAAGGAGGATATATGCTTTCATTTAAATAAAGGTTTATAAAAAATTAAAAAGCATGCATAATATGAATGCAAAATATTACACAATATTAACAAACCAATAGGACTTTCACTTAATGTAAATATAAACACAAATGATTCAATTTCTTAAAGAAATACTTTATTTAAATGAGACTATGAAGACTATCTTTCATAAAATTAAATTCAATGCATAAAATATCTTAGGACAAAATATTCAGTTTTTTTAGTTACACACAAAAAAATCTTAAAAGAAAGTTTTATATTTTCTCATTGACAACTCATTAAAAATCTTCATAAAAAAGTTGCTTGAAAAAACTAAGCTTAGTTTAAAACTCAATAAACTATTCAATACATTACATCTTTTAAAACCAAGTTTTTAGTTTTAGGGCCTAAACATGATAAGTTGTTTTTTTTATATTTGCAGTTTACAACCCATTTTAAAAAGTTTCATCGATAGTTGTATAAAAAAAACTAAACATAGTTTTATTCTCAATAAACTACTCTGCTAACAACATCGCTTTACTCTCAATAAACTACTCTCAAACGGAACAAAAATAATAATTTATTGTCAGTAGTTATGTAATTTCAATGGACAAAAAATTACCCCACACTATCATATGTTTAATTAAGACCGATACTATCAAAAATAAAAACAATATATTTTTACCCATTGAGACTAATAACTTGAAATTAAAATTTTATTAGAAGAGGTATTAGTAAAAGTTGATGAATTACAATTTATTTTCTATAATTAAAAATTGACACAAAATTGTAACCTATTTATTAAATAAATTTACTTAATTTTATGTTAAAAAAAATTAAAATTCAATTGAATCTTATTTATGTCGTCACTATTTAAAGCAGAACACTCTAACCTTTTAACCCATGGTAAAATAGTAGGTTGAATCTTAAATTAACCCAAATGAACAAACTTCTAGGCTAAATAAAAGATAGGAAGAGAGCCAATGAAATGGTTGAGCATCCTATAAACTAAGTTACATCAATATCCTTCTTACAATTACAACAACCAAATTACATGAGTGACAACCTCAAAATTATAGCCTAAATTTTTCACCTATTTTCTATCATTTCCTAGCATCCAAATAGATTACAAATATCTATTAAACAACATATATGACATTTACAAATGAGATACCTTTTTATTTACTTGATTCATCATAATCGCTTTCCTTTTAATGAAATATCCAACAACTTCATTCCCCCAATTACTAATGAAGCTTCAAACTACTACATGTAATGACTCTAATCTCCAATTTCATGGATACCCCTATGTTTTCCAAAACCTCTAACTTTCTCTCGTCGACAATCAATGCACCAATTTCTTTCCATGCATCATTTTCTTATCAATTCTACGCATGCATGTAGACCACCCTTTGTGACACTTGTTGCCTATGGAAAGACATACCACAATGTGCTAATGATTCCAATTGACAACAATGTTCAAGATTTTGCTGTTTATATAGTAATTCCTTAATTAAATGATAAATGTAACCTTCATTTTTACCATTAAAATATTGTAACGTTCCTTTTATTTCTCTATGTGTTTGCCTTTTTGTCTTACTATTATTCACTTTAGCTACTTTAAGGTTCATAAATAAATGGAGATGAAAAGATGCAAAGGTAGAGAATAATAAGTCTTAGTTTATTTTTATTTTATAGTTTTATTGACACCTATAAAGGTAACTTTTGTTCAAAAAATTGATATAAAATAATAACTTCATATATTCTTTCTACTACATGGAATATATATTGTTCTTTATTTTTTTTTAATAATTTATGTATATTTTTACTGAAACTATAACATTTGTTCACATATACTTAAAATTAATCCTAATCCTAAATATATCAAAATAATTGTAAGGATATTTAAAGTGAAAATGTTTGTTAAAAATTTGATTAACGTATGAGATAATATTGTAACGTATTTAAATAATGAATGGTTTTTTTTAGACAGTAAATAATGAATGTTTGGATACAATGGTTTTATTTCCCACTATTAGTTAAAAAATTCTCATTATTTATATTTTCAAAAGTAACTATAAAAGCTACAACTAAAAAGAAAACTCATGGTTGATTGTACGTTAAAAAAATTCACAACTGAATAATTTTATACCAATTATTCACAACTCAAAGAAATTATATTATTGTTAGAATTGGTCAAAAATAAAAATTAATTGAATAAATATATTTACCAATTATGATAGTTTTTATGAAATAATAAATAATTAAGGACTTTCAAAATTCTTTTTTATGTAACAATCATGCATTGGAAGGGAGAGAGGTTTCACATTAGTATAAATTATTCCTTTAAATGACAATAAACTCATGAGTTAAATAATAAAGAAATAGTAATATAGTGAAAAAGCAAATTGAAAAATAAATGAAGATGATGTGGAGCATCCTAGAGCTTGGAAAAAAGCTTCCTTTAGAGATTTACTAGGGGAAAATCCCGTGCGATGCACGGGTTTATACAAATATTTTTTTAAAAAAATATGTTAACGATATAACTTAAATACGTATAATTAGAAAGGAAAACAATCTTTTGTATACAATTTATAAAGATATTAATTTTTGAACATGCATAGATGAGAACATGAAAATTGAAATATTTTTGACGGCTCAACTAAATAATTATAATTAAAATTTCTTATCTTCATTGATAATATATTTCCTCTTTAAAATTAGTTTTGCATTAATTTATTTCCGAAACGGATGAACGTTCAATTTGTTTAAATTTTTTTTTAAAGATATTATAGTATTGTTATTTTTATATAAATAGAAATAGAAATATAGATTAAAAAAATGAGTAGCATTATGGATGCATCATCCAAATTGTATTTGTATTTTCGGGTTAAATATTATATAAACACAAAAATCCTACAAACTACCATCTATTTGCATTAAATATATATTATATTCCTTATTTAAAAATTTATCAAATATTCGCATGTGATTAGTTGTACTTGTATTTTCGGGTTAAATATTATATAAGCACTTAAATCCTACAAACTACCATCTATTTTCATGAAATATATATTATATTTCTTATTTAAAAATTTACTCAAATAGCCACATGTGAATTTAACAATCATATCTATTTTTTATTTTGAATTTCTACTATAGTTTATATGAAATTTAGGTCTATATCTATATATGATGTAAAATTTATATAAGCAAATTATTTAATTATGATAACAAATTTCAATTAAATTTAATCCATAATGATGGAATTTCATGTAAATATATAAACACTTATATTGTTCTTAGTTTTTATATTTTCTTGAAGTTTTTTAATTTAGTGTTGCCAATTATTTACAGATAATAGAAGTTAATTTTATAATAAAATTTAACTTTAATACTGAATATGTCTATATAAATTTTGTGACCTATAGATTGAAAATAGTTTGTTAAAAAATGTATCGATTAATGGTATTTTATGAGTTTAAAATATTGTTTTAGAATTGAAAACAACCGAAACAACCGAGTAATAAAAGATATAAAACCTTTATCTCTATATATTCATAGAAAGTATTATTTAATATTATTGTTAAAGTTTAATAATTAATAGTAATTAAAATATATATGTTTTGGGTTACAGTTGAATTATAATATATTCTTAGAGAATAGATTAATGCCTTTTTATTGATGTTGGAGGTATATGCATTGTGCTATATTGGAGTGCAATATATGCTATTTAAAATAAATCGTATTTATTTGTTCAAAAAAATTGTATTGAATCTTCTAAAGTAAGAATCAATGGTTTCACATAACTCAGAAATATAAAAGCTTCTCTATTAATTAATTAAGTTTGTAGTCTTATCCATGATTTCAATTCATTGTGAGTTGTTACCTCTTCAACCTAATAAAATCGATTGTTGAATACAAATAGACAAAAAAAAACATATATATGATCATTAGAATTTTTAGCCATACCATTTTATCCTCTAGGCCTTATTGAATAATAACAAAATAAGTAGAAATGGGTGTAAATGTGGTGACAAAAATATCAATTTAATAACCTACACAACACATATGCTTCTAGAAAAACTTCTTCTAAAGACAATTTGAGAAAAATTCTTATTACATTTTTTCTATGGATCCAATCACCACTTTTTGAATGCAAACAACCCAAGAAGAATGTTTGAAACTCATATGAACAACCAAGAAAAATCTATAATTTTGATCACATGCAATATAAGTCTACATTGGATAAAGAACAATCTACAAAAATCACATATAGAAGAATATTAATCTTCCATGTAATTTGATCACCTAAATTAATCTTTACCCTTTTTGTGCATTCTACACCTTCTTGTGAAACTTGCTCCTTTCTTCTACTTCTTATTTTTTATATGATTCTTTTTGTCAAAACCTCTACCCTAACCATCCAAAGATCTCTCCTTTATATAGTCATTTCTTGTTATAATTAGTTTAAACTCTATTTCTTCCACTCATATTCCACTAACTCATGAGTTTATTGTAAATTAAAGTAATAACTCATGTAAATGTGAAACCCCTCCATTCAATGCATAATGGTTACATAAAAAAGAATTTTAAAGGTCAACTTATTATTTCTTATTTCATCTAAACTATTATAATTGATAAATATATTTATTAATTCAATTAATTTAAATTTGGACCAATTCTAATAATAATATAATTTCTATGTAAATAAATATATAATTTAAAAAAAAAACATTTAGAATAAATAGTAATAAATATAAAAAACAAAACAATAAAAAGTAACTAATATAAGAACATAAAATTGAGTTTAGAATGAACACATAATTGAGCTCATAAGTCTCATGAATTGAGAATGAACATTGATTAATATAAAAAAAATCTTGTTTTTTTTATATTTAATTATATATCAAAAATTAAAATCAAAGTCTCATTTATACAAAAATTATGATTAAATATAATATAATGTGTAAATTTATTACTATGTTGGAATTTATTAGTAGTAGTGGGTTGGACACAAAGGTAGGAATTAATAAATAATAAAAGAGAAGTTTTTTAATAGACAAAAATAAAAGCAAAAATTCAAGAATTATTGTGGAGGCTCCATTGGGGATTCTTTTACTTATATGTATAGATAGATATAGATATAGATAAACATTTTCCTTCATTGTGTTATATGTTTAATTCATATTAGCAATCCATAACCGTAGGTTTTTATTCTTCTTGAGAATGCTCATAGGCATCACCAAATATTTTATTCCACTAAAAGTAGCATTTAATAATAATAAGTTAGTGGTAATAATGAATTTAAGTCTCCTTTAATTGTAAATTATAAATAAATATTAATAAAATTAAAAATTTATTGAAAAATAAATGGAAATGATGTGGAGCATCCTAGAGCTTGGAAAAAGCTTCCTTTAGATATTTACTAGCGAATACTACAAATGCGATGCACGAGTTGTTATATAATTTTTTTCCTTTAATTTTATATAGATTTTATACAAATATATACATAAGTTGTCGATATAAATTATGTATTTTAAAAATATAGTATTACATTAATATATTGTTGAATTTTTATTTATGCCATATTCCTATATAGTGTATTTTTTAATATGCACAATTGTCCAAATTTTAGTGAGCTTAATTGTTGAAAATAAAATCTTACTAAACTTCATTTTACTTAGTAATAATAAATGCCATTCTATTTAATATCTTGAATTTATGAGCATGAATTTTAATAATAAAGACATGTGAAAAATAATATAAATAATAAGAATATTTTTGATATAGCATTTTTTATTATGTGTAAGACAAAGAAGAAAAATAATAATGATAATAATTGAAGATCAATACTAATGAGAATATTTTTTGATATAACATATAGCCTAAATAAACACTACGTAAAAAATAATTCTTTTTGTTTAAAAACAAAAATAATGGTTTAATATGTGAAAGTTTAAGGATGAAAATAATGAGATTTTATATTTATTTTAAAACATTAGAATAAAAATAACTAAGTTATACTAAGAAAGTGATCATAATATATTGATAAACATGTTTGGAAGTGACTTACATTTGTAATGTGCGTCTCGCATTTGCTTTTCTCCTATAATGTTATTCTATTTTTATTTTCTTCTTCCAAATTTCAGTGACATCCTCTAAATATTATTATTATATTAAACTTGGATGATTTTAAATTAAATAAGTTAATGGTTGTGTATGAATAAATATAAATCATAGAAATTAGAAAGTAACTACTCTTTATTTTATTTTTTCTTTATTTCTTTGTTTATTCATCAATTAATAATTCATAAATATTAATTAAAACAAAATTTGAAACTTAAAACAAAAGTGATAATAAGGAATTTAGATTTAATAGGAAACTTTGAAAGAGAAAACAATCAAAATCAAATCTTTATTTTTATTCTTTATAATGATATGAAAAATATATGGCCATTATTCACAATATGAAATGAAAGATTTATTTTATTATAATTGTTTTTTATGCAACTTATAATCTAAATAAGCTATATAAAGTGGAGAGTAAACATATAATATTTGTAAAAGAATTGAAACATTTAAATCTGAAGCTTTATTTGGTTGTTTTTACCTCAAGCACTATTCTTATTTAAAATTAACCATTTTAGATGTGAATTTGTAAATAAAAAGTATTAGATAGAATATATACTAAAGGCATTAGATATGATGATAGTTGAAGAAAATGATATTTTTTTTCCTTTGTGATATAGAGAAGAGACACCTAATGTAATTTCCTTCTTAGAAGTGACACCAAAGGTTATGAAGTTTCAAGGGACATATGCAACTCATTTAGATCTAGCAAATCATACAATTTTACAAAACTATGAAATTAAACATTTTTTTTGACAAAAAATTAAACATTTTTATAAAGAACAATATTAAAATATACATCATTTCTTAATGCCTATAACTTTACAAAAAATCGTTGCCTATTTGTCAACTTCAAACTATCAAGAACACAAAATTCTTTACCCTTTTTGTGATTTCTACATCTTGTGAAACTTGCTCATTTCTTCTACTCATTGTTTTTTATATGATTATTGCACCTAATGTAATTTCTTCTTAGAAGTGACACTGAAGGTTATGAAGGCTCAAGGAACATATGCAACTCATTTAGATCTAGCACATTATACAATTTTACAAAACTATAAAATTTAATATTTTTCTAAAGAACAATAAACTATACATCATTTCTCAATGCCTATAACTTTACAAAAAATTGTTGTCTATTTGTCAACTTCAAACTATCAAGAACATGAAATTTTTATCCTTTTTGCGAATTCTACATCTCGCAACTTCCTCTTTTCTTCTACTCATTGTTTTCTATATGATTCTTGCACCTAATGTAATTTCCTTCTTAGAAGTGACACCAAAGATTATGAAGGTCGTGAAACATATGCAACTCATTTAGATCTAACACATCATACAATCATACAAAAAATTAAACATTTTTCTTAAGAACAATATTAAAATATACATAATTTCTCAATGTCTATAACTTTACAAAAATCATTGCCTATTTGTCAACTTAAAATCATTAAGAACATAAAAATCTTTACCCTTTTGTGCATTCTACACCTTCTTGTGAAATTTGCTCCTTTCTTCTACTTCTTATTTTTTATATGATTCTTTTTGTCAAAACCTCTACCCTAACCATCAAAAGATCTCTCCTTTAAATAGTCATTTCTTGTTATAATTAGTTTAAACTCTATTTCTTCCACTCATATTCCACTAACTCATGAGTTTATTGTAAATTAAAGCAATAATTCATGTAAATGTGAAACCCCTCCATTCAATGCATAATGGTTACATACAAAAGAATTTTAAAGGTCAACTTATTATTTCTTATTTCATCTAAACTATTATAATTGATAAATATATTTATTAATTCAATTAATTTAAATTTTGACCAATTCTAATAATAATATAATTTCTATGTAAATAAATATATAATTTTAAAAAAACATTTAGAATAAATAGTAATAAATATAAAAACAAAACAATAAAAAGTAACTAATATAAGAACATAAATTTGAGTTTAGAATGAACACATAATTGAGCTCATAAGTCTCATGAATTGAGAATGAACATTGATTAATATAAAAAAAACTTGTTTTTTATATTTAATTATATATTAAAAATTAAAATCAAAGTCTCATTTATACAAAAATTATGATTAAATATAATATAATGTGTAAATTTATTACTATGTTGGAATTTATTAGTAGTAGTGGGTTGGACACAAAGGTAGGAATTAATAAATAATAAAAGAGAAGTTTTTAATAGAAAAAAATAAAAGCAAAAATTCAAGAATTATTGTGGAGGCTCCATTGGGGATTCTTTTACTTATATGTATAGATAGAAGATATAGATATAGATAAACATTTCCCTTCATTGTGTTATGAATAATTTTATGTTTAATTCCTATTAGCAATCCATAATCGTAGGTTTTTATTCTTCTTGAGAATGCTCATAGGCATCACCAAATATTTTATTCCACTAAGAGTAGCATTTAATAATAATAAGTTAGTGGTAATAATGAATTTAAGTCTCATTTAATTGTAAATTATAATTAAATATTAATAAAATTAAAAAATTTATTGAAAAATAAATGGAAATGATGTGGAGCATCCTAGAGCTTGGAAAAAAGCTTCCTTTAGATATTTAAATAGATATAGATAGAAGATATAGATAAACATTTCCCTTCATTGTGTTATGAATAATTTTATGTTTAATTCCTATTAGCAATCCATAATCTTAGGTTTTTATTCTTCTTGAGAATGCTCATAGGCATCACCAAATATTTTATTCCACTAAGAGTAGCATTTAATAATAATAATAATAAGTTAGTGTTAATAATGAATTTAAGTCTCATTTAATTGTAAATTATAAATAAATATTAATAAAATTAAAAAATTTATTGAAAAATAAATGGAAATGATGTGGAGCATCCTAGAGCTTGAAAAAAAGCTTCCTTTAGATATTTATATAGATATAGATATAGATTTGATCTACACTACAGAACTTAGGGAAAAGAGCAATTATGTTGGAATTTAAGGGAGGCAACAACCACCTTTTCTTAACTGAGTTAAAGACATCTAGATCAATGATGTGCCAGTATTTTTGATAGAAAATACCACCAAAGCCATCATGTCCTTACATGAAACAATTTGGAGAGGTCTTAAATAAATGATCAAACAAATTTATCAAAAAGTTCTATATAAACATTAGTTTTCTGTATTTTTATACTGATGATCCTCATTTGTTAACATTGTCACATATTCCTTTCAAAAAAAAAGAAACATTGTCACCACATATGAGTTGTTTTTGTAAAGAAAATTAAGGCTCCTTCTCCCTAGACTCATCCGAAATCGAAGAAATTTTTTCAGAGTCATGTTGGACATCTCCCTAGCAAATCCCATACAAATCATACAAATCCTCCCCATCGAGCTTGTTTTGTTGCATGTCATAAGTTTTTGGTGTGATCTATTAGAGAAGAGAAATTCATGTATGGTAAAAAAAAAAGTTCATGTATGAAAGACAATTCCTATGTAAATGGCAAATAGGCCCAGCTGAGTTGGTGCTTCAGAACATTGTGGGCGAGTTAGAGCTGGAAAGGTTGGTCAAGAAAAGACCATTTTATTCATGATTTCCTTAACCAGATAACATGTGTCTCCCTAGAGACCATCATTATTAGTTGAATGAATTGTTAAGAAAAATTATGGTCCCTTCTCATGTCAAGTGTTTGTCCACTCATGAAGTATGATATACGATTGTGATTTTGTGAGCACCATAGCTGGATTGGGATATGGAATGCCCCACCTGTGAATCTTCACACTGTCATTTTCAAGATTAAAAAACCACAATGTCTTTTGTACACATTTAGGACTCATGACCAAAATTGGTGAAGTCTTCTACCATAAAAAACTCCCTATAGTCCTTGAATACAATTTGGTTTTTAGTCATTATGAAACTCTTTATCGAATTTTAGTCTCCGCAATATCTTTTGTCGTTAGTTTTAGTTCCTATATAAAATGTCACCTCTTGTATACCTTTCAAATTTTTGAATGATGTTTTGCATACATGTTAATAACATTATAAAGATCTCCCTCACAACAGTTTTTAAAATTTTAATTAACAAGATATAAATTAAATATGAACTTTTTAAAGCGCCAAAAACTCAAGAAACAAAATAAAGAAAGCATGAGCCTAAAAGTATAATTTGAGTTTTTTTTGTATAAACTTCTATAACATATAGAGAGTATCTGCAAAGTTTGGTATCAGTCTGATAATAGTGACTAAAACTGTTGACCAAAAAAATGAAATTGTTAAATTTTATGGTGAGTGAAAACATATTTAACCCTCCTTATTTTTTTGTCTTTTTTACGAAAAAATAATAGATTTATTGTTTTTTGTTCCTCTAGAATTGATTATATTTATTGACAAAAAACAAATTTACAAAAAGCGACTAGTCCAATCGAGAATCAACTCGTTTGAAAGTTGGATTCAATTTTTTTTGAACCGTAGTCTAATTAAACCGCCCAAAAAGTAGTTGAGTTCAATTGATAGAGTTGAGTGGCAAGTTAACCAAATGAACGATTCGAAATGGATTTTTTTACGTTTTAATTAGTTTTCCCCAATATGGTACTTATTCATTTAGTGTCCGTCTAAATATTAATTTCGCCGGAAAATCGAAATTTGCAAAACCCAATGCACTAGAATGACTATTTCTCAAAGCAAGTCTTTCGAAAATATTAGCAAATGCAATTTTCAATCGGGATAGGTTTTTTTATAAGAAAACTGGCTGAAGCCCAAAACAACGGGGATAGTTGACCCTCACAATCTAAAACAAATACATACTTTAACAAAAAAAATATGTTTGTTAGTTATTAGTTAGAGCTAAAATGAATGAAATTGAAACATGATCATTCAAATGTGTGTAGTACACAATAGGTGCAGGTGGTGATGTATACCTTGAGGGATTTTTGTCAAGCGTTTGGTTTAAAAGTAAATTTGGCTAAATCCAAAGCTATGTGCTCTAAAAAAGTCCTTGAGAATCTCAAGCAACAATTGAAAATTAGTTCATCCATCAACTTTGTGGCAAACTTGGGCCATTATTTAGGATTCCCTCTAGTGCAAGAGAAGGTATCTAAGGATGATTACAACTTTGTTCTAGAGAAGAGATGCACAGGCGCCTTACAAGTTGTAAAGGTAACCTCCTCAACAAAGTAAGGTGAGTTTGCCTTGATTAGTCTATTACTACAGTGATGCCAATTTACACGATGCAAACCCATTATTTGCCCCAGTATCTCTTTGATGGGATTGATAAAATCAGCAAGAGTTTTATTTGGGTTGAAGTTGGTTCTAAGCGTAAATGGAATATGGCTGAGTGGTCTATGGTCACCTCTCCTAAGAAGAACGGCGATATGGGCCTTCGTGAAACACATCTTACCAATCTTGCTTTACTTGGTAAACTTGTTTGGAGCATCTTACACGATAAGGATAAACTTTGGGTTAGGGTTTTGTCTCATAATTATCTCAATAATAACTTCATTTGGTGTGTTGGAAATCATACTAATGCTTCTTTGATTTGGAGAAGTATTCTTAAAGCAGTGGAGGCTTTCCAAGAAGGTTTTAAGTATCGTATTGGCGATGGTGAATCCTCATTTTGGTTTTCTGACTGGACCGGCATGGGTTTGCTTGGTCACTTGGTTAATTTTGTCAACATTTCTAATACCCAATTACCGCTTAAGGATGTGGGCTCTGTTGGTTCTTGGAATTTGAACTCTCTTATGACTATCACCCCCCCATGTAAAACAGATGGTTGATGTATCCTCCTCTATCTGCTTTTGACACGCATGTTCTAGATAAATGGATTTGGGGAGCTGCTAAGTTTGGGGTTTACTCAGCTAACTCGACTTATCAATGGCTTGTAGCTAAGCACAGAACTTGGGGTGATGATGATTGGAATCAGGTTTGGAAACTTAAAGCTCTGACAAAAATACAACACCTAGTTTGGTTGTGGTTGCACGATGCTTTGCCTACTAATCAAACTAGACACAGATGTAATATGGGGACTCCCCTTGCTGCTCCCGTTGCAATTCTGGGATGATAGAAGATATTTTACATTTTCTCTATGACTGCCCTTGTGCTATAAATATTTGGAAGCATTTCCTTTTTTTGCAGGTACCGATGTTTACCACAACTAGGAGGGCTTCGGCTTGGATTCAAAAGATGGCAAGCGGTGACTTTGCTAGGCTCTTCTTGGCTATCATTTGGTGGCATTGGCATTGGAGAAACAATATGGTATTAGGAGACAAGACTTGGAGTGCAACGACAGTTATCCATAATATTATCTACATACACAATGATATGGAAACTCAATACATTCATACGCAAAAATAGGTTGGAACTCGGTTGTTGCCTCGATGGACTCCACCCCAGATAGGTTTTGTCAAGCTCAATGTAGATGGCAGCTATTCTAATAGTAATATTGGTTTTGGAGGGCTGGTTCGGGATGATCAAGAGTCTTGGTTAGGTGGCTTTTTGTCCAATGATGGTCAAGGGGATGTGATATTTTTGTCCAAAAAAAAAAAGATTAATGTGATAAAATGGAAATTAATTTTTTAGAAGGAAAGTGAGGTAGTGCAGGGGAGAGGCAAGTAGAGTGAATGATGAGTAGAAGTGGTAACTGCTAACTGACATGATTCATTGAAAGCTTGGAGCAACTCTCAGCTCAGGCACACACACACACACGCAATAAACCTTCGGATCCGAAGAAGAAAAAAAAGTCGCTTTCTTCGTACGTTTAGCTCCTCTACCTCGTTTTTTTTCTTCACTTTTTCCTCTTATCTTTTCCTTTTTCTTCTTCATAAAAGCGACATCCAGACAGAGAAAGAGAAGCACCCTTAGAGAGAGAGTATCATTCTCGTGTGGGATTGCATTGCATTTTCAGCAATGGGAGCTTGTTGCTCTAAATTCCCTATATGCTGGTGGCCATCAAAATCAAACCTTCACAAATTATCTGATAATGGTGAGCTTTTTTTCTTCTCACTTCACTAGTCACTTTCTAGGAACAGTGGAAGAAAAATGCAAATTTAATATAAAGTTTTAGTTTTTAACACAAATTCATTTCTGGGTACTACAGATAATGGAAACAAGAAGAACGAGAATGATCCTTGGGTTGGTTTCACAGAATACAACTTAGATCAACTCAGAGTTTCCACTGAAGGATTTTCACCTGACAACATTGTTTCAGAACATGGTGAGAAAGCTCCGAATGTTGTCTATAAAGGAAGACTTGAAGATGATAGATTCGTTGCTGTGAAGCGATTCAACAAGTCTGCTTGGCCTGATTCTCGACAATTCCTAGTTTGTTCTTCTGTTTCTGTTTCTGCTTCTGCTTCTGCTTTTGGGTTTCTTGTATTTGCATGTTTGTTGTTGTGTATTTTGTGAGTTGAAGCTTTGTGTTTGATTTGTTGGAGTTATCTTTTCTTTTAGGAGGAAGCAAGAGCAGTAGGCCAATTGAGGAGTGAAAGATTAGCTAACTTGGTTGGTTGTTGCTGTGAAGGAGATGAGAGATTGCTTGTTGCTGAGTTCATGCCTAATGAAACTCTCTCCAAACATCTTTTTCACTGTGAGTTTCTATTCATTTCTTTATCTCGCCTTAAAACTCACACACAACTTCGAGGTGCCAAGTTCGAACTCGAGTAATGATATCCGACTTAACAATTTCGGCATTTGCCAATTGAGCTAACGGATAAGAATAAAACATTTTGCTTTAATAGCTACATCCCCATTTTTGTTGATATAGTTTATATGTCTTGTGGAATCTTATATCAATTTGATTTTGTGATTTGTATGAACTTCCTTGGCAGGGGAGACCCAACCAATGAAATGGGCAATGAGGTTGAGGGTGGCCTTGTATCTAGCACAAGCCTTGGAATACTGTAGTAGCAAAGGAAGGGCATTGTACCATGATCTTAATGCTTATAGAATTTTGTTTGATCAGGTACTTCAGCTTTTGTAATAGGGTTTCCTTTTGTGCATATTCCTTATCATGTTTTATCAGCTATCTCTTACTTGGTATTAATGATGACAGGAAGGAAACCCTAGACTCTCTTGTTTTGGACTCATGAAAAACAGTAGAGATGGAAGAAGCTATAGCACCAATTTAGCCTTCACTCCTCCAGAGTACTTGAGGACAGGTAATAAATTATTAAAATCAGCAAAAAATACATCATTTTTTCTTGGGCTTATAGGCTTTTTTGTTGATTCCATTTTTTCTGTTGAGTATGGCTGATATGTAGTATCTATGGGGCAGGGGTAGCGAGATATTATAAATACCACTTGTAACACTGAAACCCTAATTCATTCTGAAATAAGATGGAACTACAACTACTCTGTAGTCGCAGACCTTACTTGGCCGAACTGCGTAAACAAAGATCGTGTTCTTGTTCTTGCGCTGCTTTCTTTATTTCTTCTTTTACCAGTTGTTGTACTAACATGTTCTGATGCATTCAGTTTCCTAATTGAGCTAACACCTATATGAAATTTGGCAGGAAGAATCACCCTTGAAAGTGTAGTTTATAGTTTTGGCACCCTGTTGCTTGATCTTTTGAGTGGAAAGCATATCCCACCAAGTCATGTATGCATCCTTCTTCCAATTTCTTGTCTTCATTTTCATGTTAGGTGGCAATAGTATTTCATCCGTAAATCTTTTGACTTGTTGAATGTCGGTACTTTAGGGTTGAATTTTACTTGATTTGCAGTAACATCCTATGATGGAATGTTTGGCTTAAATTGATCATAGCATTTGTAGAATTTTAAGTGAATAGGTACCATAATCCCTTTAAGTGCAGGCACTCGACCTTATACGGGGTAAAAATTTTCTGATGCTGATGGACTCATGTTTGGAAGGTCATTTTTCAACTGATGATGGAACTGAGTTAGTGAGACTAGCTTCGCGATGTTTACAATACGAACCTCGTGAGAGACCAAATGCCAAGTCACTTGTGACTGCTCTAACCCCACTTCAGAAAGAAACTTCAGTATGCTCTTCCGTCTCCCTCCTTGCACTTATTTTGAAGTTCTTCTATCACAAGTCAATCATGGATCAAAATTTACTTGGTTGACTTGTACATATTAGTTCGCATTTTGCTTACAGCTGGTGTGGTATTTAACAGGTACAATCATATGCTTTAATGGGCTTACCAGATAGGAGCCTATCATCAAAGGAAACAGTTTCATTAACGCCTTTCGGTGAAGCTTGTTCAAGAAGCGATCTGACTGCTATACATGAAATTTTGGAAAAGGTGGGCTACAAGGATGATGAAGATGTTGCAAATGAGGTAATTCATTGTTTCTGCTTATTCTTTCTCTATAGTTCTTATCAAAGCTTGACCTTGCTTAACCATGTAAAATATTATTTATGGACCTGTATCATTTAATTATATCACAGCTGTCCTTCCAAATGTGGACAAATCAAATACAAGAAACACTAAATTCTAAGAAGCGTGGTGATTCTGCTTTTCGCGCTCGAGACTTCTTTACGGCCATTGACTGCTATACACAAGTAAGTCAGTTAGAATTGCTAGGAATGTGATAATTTCTTTTGTTAGAGGGAGGGAATTCATGAGACTTGTTTTGTGCAGTTCATCGATGGAGGGACGTTGTTATCGCCAACCGTGTATGCTAGGCGCTGCTTATGCTACCTTATGAGTGACATGGCACAAGAAGCACTTGGAGATGCTATGCAAGCTCAATCGATATGTCCCACGTGGCCCACTGCATTCTATCTTCAAGCAGTTGCCCTCTACAGCCTTGGCATGGACAATGATGCACAAGAAAGTCTCAAAGATGGTACAATACTGGAAACCAGAAGGCATAAAAATTGAAACTGTATAGTCTTTCTTTCTTCTCCACCGCATTTCTTAAGCAACTTTTAAATATGATTATGATTATTATTATCTGTATGTATTGCTTCTTTCCCTGAGCTTCTCTCCATTACTCTTATATATGCTTTAGACTCTCTTGTTTTATTTTTTTGGTTCTGATGATGTGAATCTCAAATTACTCAGCTTCTTATAACAATGTATGTTATTATATTTATAACAATTATAACTACAACGTTACATATTAATCTATTATAATTTTCCAAAGGAGATGCAGTATTTTTGTTCCTCAAAAACTTCTCTATTAACATGAAAATTATTCAAAAGTCAGTCAAATGACAAACGTGAAAATGATGGGAAGGATACTCAAATGCATGGCATTCCCTATGGACTAAGTTGGACCATTTCTAGCTCAAGAGCTTATATGTTACTCATATAGCATCCTCCACATGAATTAAGAGTAATTATTTTATAACATATTAATGGTGATGATGAGTTGGTTTATCATGGACCACACTCGTGGACCATTCTTTCTTGCTAAGTTTTTTACTCTGAAATTTGTTCACCATACCCCCAGGTAGTAAGTGGTTGCAATTAAGGGAACACACATTCACTCAATCAATAAATGTTCACTACTAATATTGAGGACTCGTGCAACGCACAGAGATAAGTTTGTGAAAATAATGTTCCTTAGTTGTAATTTATATTTTGTTTGTATATAATACTCCAATACAATTCCACCAAACACAGTTTAATATGTTTCCAAAAAATGTATTTTATCCCAACAAAAAAGTTATTTGTATTTGATCTACTTTAGGTTTTTTCTACATTTCTTCCTGGTTAGCATAAGGAATTGATGATAAGTATAAAAAATCGAAAGCAACCGTGATAATGATTTTTGGAAAAGAATAGATTCAACAGTGATGAGGTTAAACGAACCATGAGATTGCCATGTTGGTCACAACAAACATCAAAACTTAATGGACAAGCTAACATCAAAGTCGTACAAAGTTACTAAATAATCATTAAATATGTTATCACATTGATAGCAAGGATAAACCACTTTCAATGTGGGTGAAACACTATATTTAGAAGATTTCTCAATATCAGTCTGTTTGAGGATAAACTCTCATGCCCTATTACTTTCAATTTCAATAAAGGTTTATTGAAAGTAATGGGGCATGAGAGTTTGGAGAAAGTTAGAAGACTCGTGTCTCTTTAGTTTCCTTTTTGCTTTGGGGATTAACCCTGTTAAATCCCCCAAAAAAAAAGTTAGAATTCTTTTACGATGAATCGTTATTTCTAGTTTTGTCATTCAGGGCGGAACTAAGCCGATGACCACATTTCTTTCTTGTTTACACATGTTTACTTGAACTTATAACAAAACCAACCTATATTTCCAACTAAGTACTGTGATCAAGATATATAGCTAAGAAAATGGAGTCATAAAAGTAATGCCATCTCTATACAGTGCCGGTGCGACAGGTGCGACAGGTTTTTTTTGACACCAAATCCAATTTCCCTTTTTACTCTCAAGAATGCAGAGCATTCCTTTTATTGAAACAGTAACATCCCATAAGAACTTGCTACCAAGCAATATTGACATCCCATACTCAAAAGAAAATAGCACTTGTACTGAAAAGAATAAGGAAAAACACATTCGAAGCATACAATGATAATATATCCTAAAAAACGTGATGTCTTTACATCTCAAAAGTAATGTAATGTTCTACCCCAGGTTTAAAATGACATGTAATGTTCTACCCCGGGTTTAAAATTACCAACTGTATCCAGGTTCCCGCCTAAATCTACATCAAAACCTCTCGCAGATTATTTCTCGTAACATCAGGAAAAGTTAGCAATTTGCTTCAACTGCTGATGATAACAAGCATTCATACATGAATTATGCAAAAATCTGGCATTGTGTTGGCAAATTCCTGTAACAGGCCCTTTACCACAAGCCAATGAATTTCCACCAAACTGACCCGAGTCCAAGCCAGATTATAAGGTTAACAATACTAATAATAAAGCCATAGCCCCACCATTGAGTAAGTGGGACATAGTTCGCACCGAAAAACACTGGAGCCGATCCAATCCCATAATGAGTAAGGCCACCCATAAGGTTGGAGAGGAAGGACAGCACCATTGCCCCAAAGAATGGTGGAGTTCCCAGAGCAGTAGCAACGGACAAAAATGCAGTGAACATGGCACCAATATGAGCAGCACCACTTGCAAAGAAGTAATGAGAGTAGAAGTAAAGGAGGACCAGAATACCAAAAGATAGTTGCCATGAGAGACCCAATCCACCAACGAACTGTGTAATAACAATAGCAAACCGTTTCATTAAAATAAGTAAGGTATATACTTAAATTTTGTAATAATTTCTCGAAAAATGAAATGTTATCATAAAACACGGTGCATAATGCAGCATGTGAGCAATATCACAAGGGGTTCATGTAACATTATAACTAAATTAACACTTCTTCAGTGGCAATAAAATAGCACTCAGGACTAGGAGGAAGGGACAAATTTAAAAAACACAGTACATACCAGAGGAAGAGGGTTTTTATTTAGTATATGTTCTGACCATGAGGTGATGCTGATAAACTCAGGTGTAGGAACAAAACACCAAAATGTAACAAGATGCACAATGTGTTCCAAGAGAAGACCAAGCATGCTCATCAATCATTATTCATTACATACTAGAGGCAAGTATATAAAATAATCATAAACAGTTGATTGAAAGGTTATTAGCTTATGAATATTTCCAAACATGCTCATGTGGAAGCTTAGGTCAAACAACCAGAACAATATAAATTACATAATATCAATACTAAGAAATTAACCCCAAAAAAAAAAATCATGCATTCACCATTTTACTCCAGAGAACAGATAAAAAGGCAAAAGAACTGAGGAGCAATCACCATGTTAAATGAATATTAACCACGGGAGGTAGAGAGAGGAGACAGGAAAATACCTTGACTACAGTTTGACTGAACCAGGAAATGAGACCATATTTGTTCAAATACCCAGCCATTGCAATGAGGGCAGCGAACCACGTGAGAGTATCCCAGGCAACTCCTCAGCTAAGCACTCTTTCCACGCACAACCCCTGTGACAAGGAGCACAGCTAATCCAAGAATGGCAGCAGTTACAGCATCTATATTAAGAACCCCTCCAAAGACCCAAAGTCCCACCTGGTAAAATTGAGCAAGGGAGAACGGGTGGGTTACTAAACAAAATGATCATTCTTAGGCATAAAATGTACCATATTGTATTCATGTTATCAAGACACAAGGTATACAGCAATGCATCTACTACTAAGTGATTAGTTTTGCTGGCCAAAATTAAAAGTAGCATGACTAGTCTTAACCAATGTCTCATTCTTTAGCAAAAAAGCTGTCAGCAGTGCAAACAGAATGCTCAACTATAAAAACAAAAGACACAACAGAGCATATTAATATATACCGCTAACTTTAGATTCAAAAGGGTAATGAACAAGGTAGTCAAGTTCGTTGCAGGAGCGGTAGGAGCGGTCGCTCCTACGAACCCATGGAGGCCCAGCGCTCTCGTTCCACCTTAAAAGCGTAAATGCAATAGGAGCGTTGGAAGGAGCGGTCAGGCACGTAGGAGCGGCCGAGGAGCGGTAGGAACGGACAAGGAGCAATTAGTGCTTCAAAAGGTTTCAGTTGGGTCGGGTTTTGCAACCCATTTTCTGCAAACACGAATTTAGGGTTTGCACCAAGGTTGAAAGGTGTTTTTAAAGTAATTTCCAGGTTTCGGGTCGGGTTGCGTTTCTATTTTGTGATTTTTTCACTTATTTATAATTTTTATCTCTATTCCTATGTTTTAATATGCATATATACACTAGTTGGACAATTTCATAGGAACTACGTTTCATGCTACGAACCCGTGCTTTACGAACCTATGACCCCTCACCGTTCCTACCTAGGATTACGAACTTGACTACCTTGGTAATGAACATAAGTTTGGGAGTGAGTTGAGTGAGTGGCCAAAGGACCAACTTTGCACTTAGATTAGTTTCTGTCACAAAACAGAACATCAATTTACAATCAAACCTCCAAACCTATATCTGAAATCCAAAGCCAGTTATGATTATGCGTGATTAAAACCGTCAGAAATCAAATCAAGAGAGTTGCCCACGTTGCAAATAACAGAGGTACTAACTTACTATCAAAGTACTATCCACAAACAAAGTTCCAAAAGAGTGAAGTTATCTACTACCCTACTGCACATTAATACTCTATTTTGCACAGAATACATTATACAGATAAATTGAGCAAAGTGATTACCGTAAGAAACAGGGTAGCAGTCATGATCTTCTCATTGGTTGTCATGGGTCCCATTTTCTGCAACTTTTCCCTAGCAAGCTTAGGTGCATCGGGACTGCTTTTCAGGGTAGGAGGGTAAATAATATACAAGATCAACGGCACCAACACCAAGGACGCCAATCCAGGCACAATAGCAGCTTTGGCCCAATCCAACCACCCAATTGTCTGATTAATCGAATTCAACGTAAGAGTAGCACATAGTGGATTCGCCGCCATTGCAGTTAGAAACATCGCCGAAGAAATCACCGAAGTCTGAAAACAAGTAAGCATCAACCACGACCCTAACTTTCTCTCCGTTCCATCGCCGACGTTACTACCACAAGCGACACAAAGAGACTTAACCAACGGAAGAAAAATTCCACCAGCCCTAGCGGAAACAGAAGGAATAGCTGGTGCCAAAAGTGCTTCACTGAAAACCAAACTATAACCTAACCCTAACGAAGAGCTTCCAAAAAGGGAAACAAATTGATAAGCAACACGGTTTCCAAGACCGGTTTTGATAAAACCCTTTGCGAAGAAGAAAGCAAGGCAAATGAGCCATGGGATTGGATCACCGAAGCCGGAGAATGCAGCCGCAAAGGGCAGGGTTTTAGTGAGAACAGAAACTCCCAACCCTAAAATTGCGACGGCACCAAGTGGCAATGGCTGAGTGATGATTCCAACGATTGTTCCTAAGAAAATCGCAAGCAATTGCCAAGCGTTTCGAGTGACGCCTTCTGGAACGGGAACGAACCAGAGGATGACACCTGTCGCTATAGATGCAAGTAGTGGTTTAATCGCCGCGCCTTGCCATGGCTGAGCTGGAGGTGGAGCCGGAGCCGGTGATGGAGTGATATCAGCTGAGGATGCAGATGAGGCTTTTACAGTGAGGGAGGGGCGTTTAGTGATAATGGAGAGTGGGAGAGAAGGAAAGGAGGAAATGGGAGAAGGGTAGTGATTTGATTTGAGGGTTTTGAAAGTGGTGGAGTTGCGAAGTGGTGGTGATTTGAGGGAAGTGCGGTGGCGGAGAGATGGGAGAGTTGCGGTGGTGGTGAGTACCATGGAAGCCATGGTGGGGAGTGTGATCTGGTGTGGTGTGGTGCGGGTGATGTGGGAAGCTTAATACACTGCCATGTGCCATGTGGGTTGAGCTGGTGGGAATGAGATAGGAGGAGATTTGATTGTGGGCCATTGGATTTGAAATGGAGGGTTGAGATTGTGATTGGAATATGCGGCGTTGTTTGTTGGTGAGAAATTGGTGGCTTCTGTGCACTTATCACTTATGTGGCTTTGAGATGTTGATATCTCCGTCGGGAAAAAAAAGTAAAAAAACAAAATGGGAGATTGTGCGGGCAGAAAAGAGCCTCTAACTGATCACTAACCCCAACGGAACAAGGAACTACGGAAATAACAAGTGTTGTCCACAGGATACGTGGCAAGATATGAATGGGTGTGTAAAACAAATGAATAGTGCCAAGCTGATAGCTTAGTTAGCGAGCTAAAATCAAACTCGAAAATGCTCATAAAGATTATACATAAATGTAGCGAGTTTTTTGGAATTTCCTAATATATCTCAATGGATTCCCGCCTATGGCCGAGGGTAAGAGAGGCGCCGGTCCTTTGGGCGAGGAGGAATCCCTTGCTCTGTGCGGCCGACGAGTCCCTCCACTCTTGAGGCGGGCATGGTCTTCAGGTGTTGGTCTTCGTTTTTGAGACCCAGTTGAGTCGGTTAGGAGGTGGCACATATCCAAGTCTTCCTGAGCGGTCGGCTGGGAACACTAACATTCTCTCCTCTCCCACTAACATTGTCTATAAAAAAAGTAGACCAAATAGTGTAGTGATTACAAGTGATGAATCTCAAATTATTGCATGCAACGACAACTTGAATAAAATTTGAAATTCAACTTGATAAATAGTTTGTTAAACTTGGTTTATGAACTTAATAAATTGAATTTGAATCGAAAATCAAGCTTGTCAAATAAATAATCACTACTGTTCTCAAGTATTTCTGAAGACAGGAATAATCAAGAACACAATGAACAATCTCGCGTGAATAGTAAAATTGTTCAACCCCTGTATTAGCCTCTTTGGGCGAGTTATATAGTAGTACAATCATTAATGCCTAATAATTGATAGTCGTTACATAATAATGGTATCGCCACATAATAATATGATGATTCGTTAAGTATCCTCGATCACTGTGAACCGAGTGTTCTAGTAGAGCCGATCTCAAAGACCTGGCCGAGTGTTTGAGCGATCCCAAGGTAAGCTTGGGCTCAGTCCCTCAGGCTTTGTCTGGTGCCCGCGGTAATAGAGCAACGCTCGGCATGGTCGTGAACACGGTCCCTCGAGCGATGAATGCAGAGTGTGAAATCGTTCAAAAGCATGCACATTTATCGGCTCGGTTTCGTGTGTATTTTGGGCCGGTGACCGGGCGTTATAGTCGATGTGACATGTTGACTTTGACTGTCAGTTATGACTTAGTCTTCTTGGGAGTTGTTTTTGACTTCTAACGCTTTTGTGCATTCCATTAATGCCTCTATCGTAACTTGCTCTCCTATTTGCCTATATAAAGAGGAAATGGTGTTTCGCTTTCACTACTTGCCTTGAAATCTTCTTTCTTCTTTATCTTGATTGTTGTTTCTTGTTTTGCTGCACTGGTCTTCATGAGTTATTTGTTTTGTCAGGTCGCCACTCCCCCCTTGGAGCTTTAAGATTGTTGGAGGGCTCAAGGCAGGCGTTGCAGACTTTCGGCATCTATGGCTGTTTGTTGTTGCAGTTGGGTGTCGCGGTTTGCTAATTGAGATTGTGTGCAGAGCTCAAAAGGTTGTTGTGCCTGATGATTGGGGTTCTTTGCGCAAACCGGTGGTTGATCGCTTCTCCTCCAATGTAGGGAATTTTCCTCGCCGACTCTCTCGTGCCACCTCCAAACTTGCCGTTGTCTCCCAATGTGCCGCTCCAGTGGCTTGGGAGAGGTTTCCAGCATTGGAGGCAACGCTTCACCGACACTTCTTCTTCTAGTGGGTCTACCGGATGACAGAGCGGCTTAGCCTCTGAGGTTTTCTCGCCTTGCGACCAAAGATTCTTTGTCGATGTTGGTCGGTGGGGCTCTCGCAGAGTGGAAGTGCTTTGAAAGAAACCTGCAAGCTGAAAATTTATGATTCCAAAAAGGCTCGGTTTAAAGTCGACCGTATGTTATGTAACCGATGGATAGTGTGCATTAGCTCAAGTGTATAAATGATAAAATAGCGTATAATTTGAATAAAATAATCATTTCGTGGTTCTTCCTTTTACAGTGATGATTTTCTTATATACCGCGGACTACCAATAGCGTTCTTGTGTGCCGAGAATTGTTGGTTCATCGCGGGCTCTGACTGGTGAATTGATTGTGACGCATCACCATTGATATGATGACACGCGTCAATGGACGTGACTCTTGATGGACAGTTAATGATGTCAATACTTGGAAATTGTGCATTTCTCAACTGCCACGTTGGATGACAAACACGTGATTTCATCACAGCCATTGACTTTTGAGTAATTTTTGATCGTTGATTGAGATGATCTGAACCTTCACTTGAAGGGGTGTATTTCAAAATTAGAGTGTCGTCTAACCTTCTTTTCGCTCCCTTTTCTCTCTTTCTTTCCTTTTCGATCAACTCTTTTGCACCAGCCTCTTACTCGTGAGAAACGTCGTAACTCTTCAGCCTCCTGTATCTTTAATCGCGCCAAATTCTCAGGTACGCCTTTTCTCCTCCCTTATAACCGTTAAGTGACTATTGTATGGCTATTGTTCCCTTACTTCTTCATTCATCTTTTTTATGTCTTTCAATGTTAGGTGTAGCAATTCTTCCTATGTTGATGGGCGATGTTTACGCTGTCGTTTGGAGTTTATCAATCGGAGTGTACACAATATAAACACCATGTTTCCCTCTGATGTTGAACCCTCTCATTCAACAGGGTTAACCTTGAACTCCACATCCATGGTTGGAGGGAACATTGAAGGACATAACGATCACTCAAGTGAAAATTCTGGAGGGGACAGGGATAGCATTGACTTAGATGTGTTGGGTTCACATTCTGTACTGACAACCGAGGAATCCTTAGAAGGGATTCAGAGGCTTCTTTTCCATCCAGTAGACGAGGGTGCTGCTGTGGCGAAGCCAGTTGAAACGGAGGAAGCAGTATGTGATTGCCCTTAAGCCGAAGGTAAACCCTTCACCTACATGAATACTAAGCTGGTTGAGCATTTAGGTGTTAGAGTTCCCTTTTCTCCTTATTACCGTTTAGTGCTTCGACGACTGAATGTGGCCCCTACTCAGCTTCATCCAAATGGTTGGGCTTATATTCGGGCCTTTGAAATTATGTGTGAATGCCTTGGCATTTCGGTTGCTGCTGAAAAGTTGCTCCACTTTGTCCGCTCTTTAGTTAATCCCCTCTGGGTGTCTTTAGGTAACCACACTCGCTTGGTCATTCATGAAGGTGTACAAGAGTAGCAATAAATCATTCAAGGATAGTTTCTTTCGGCTAGAGGCTGGCCCTTGTGATCCTCATCTGTTAGTTGATGAGAACAATATTGAATATTTTCCCCTGTACTGGACCCAGAATCCCCACAACAATTTTACAGTTGATAGGTGTAGTTTGTCCACAACGAATCAAGAAGATGTAGATCAGATTTGGTCCTATGTTCAATCGGGTAATCATCCCTGGTCGTCCCATATTATACAGAAGGAGGATGACTCAAATAAGTTGATAGAGTATCTAAGTAAAGTCTTTATACCTTAAGTTTTGATGTTTTTGATTAAGATCATGCGTCCATGTCCTAATCCTTATATTTGCATTGTTTGCAGGACTCTTCGGTATGTCGACATTTAGTGTGGAAGAAAGGAGGAAGATTCGTGAGGAGCGGAGGAAGAAACAAGGATATACTGCTAGTGTCGACACCACTAAGAATGCTGAAACTGGCGGGAATAGCTCCAAAGGGACTCCCATTAAGAGTGGAAAGAATTCTGATTTGCCTAAGAAAGAGAAAAGGAAATCAAGTTCTCATCGGTCCGCTCAGCTACCACTCTCTTCCAAGAAGCCGAGGTCTTCCTCTGATCCTCCAAGTTCCCCTGGAACGGTTAAGGGTAAGATGATTGAAGTCGGCGTTCAAGCCAATGTTGACACCTCTGAAGATGCTGAATGGAGAAAAAATTTAGAGGTGAAGAAGGTTAAGGATGGCACGGCAAGTGGTGCCGTTAAGATCGCTCGGGGATGTTCTGTACCCATCACGAAGGCTTTGACCCATATTTATTTTCCCGATGACATAGGGCGTGTGCGTAAAATGGGACCCCGCAAAGTTTGCTAGCAATCAAAACTTACGATCTCGACTCCAATGCTTGCTCAACATTTTGAGAATGCATACGGAGATGCAATGGCCGAGAGTAGCGACCAAGGTGATCGGTTGAAGGCTTTGGAAGAAGAATTGTAAGCTTCGCTGTCGGGATAAAGTTTCTCTGGAAAATGACGTGAAGAAGTATGAGACTAACAAAATGTGTGTTGGAACTAAGAATCAAGAGCTCTGACCAATGACAATGACAAGTTGAAAACTGAGGCGGCTTCAAAAGATAATGATTTGACCGACACCAAGGAGAAACTATCAAGGCCTACGATGATCTGAAGGTAGTGAAGAAAGAAGCGGCTGATTATGCTTCTCAAATAGTGGCGGAGTTTGACCGCGGGTTTGAATTAGCTCTTGCTCAAGCTCAAGTGTGCTTTCCTTCGCTTGATCCCGAATCTTTTGATCCGGACAATGTGGTGATCAACGGGAAAATTGTAGCACCCTCTTCAACTCACCACCCGTTACCGCCTGCTGATGGTGTCGACGCTACTAATGCAACCATCTCTTGGAATCTCGATGGGTTAGAGAAAGTGCTCAATGAAGACTCACCACAAAATGAGGCTGCGGTTGTTGGTGCAAACGTGGAGGTGGTCGATGATTCAGAGAAAAATCATTCTGAAGACCCCCTTGTTTGACTTGTTTTGCTTTAACCTCTGCAACCTGCAATTTGTAACTCTAATATTTTGAACAATCTGCATGTGTTTTAGTACTTTACCTTTGTTATTTTGCTTCCAAAACTTGAACCTATTTTGAATGATACCCGGACCGCGGAATATCCGTATTTATCTTTATGTTTGTGAAATTTTGTTGCAATATGCGTTTGTGTATGTGTTTGCGCCTTGTGTTTACTTTCGCGTTACACTTCACTATATTTTCTTCCACACGATTTGGATAGTTGGGTTTTTGCTTCCCTCCCTCAAAATTGAAGAGGAGGGGTTACGTGAAAGATCGCCCAGATTTGTGCCCCGGGATGCTTGCGCATCTACCGCGCGCGGTCTTGTTGTTTGTTCCTCTTTGTGTGAAATGCGTTGATTTCACGAGCAAGTGCGATCCCACGAGTGAACTCTTGGTCCGCACATTACCATGCAAAGAGGGGTTCTTCTCATGACTCTGTGGATCACTTTTCAGCGAGCACACCTCATATTCAAGCGAAGTGCCTCCAGGGGGTACATGAACTCGTCAGTCCAGACCAGGCTTGGCAGGTCCTTTTGTCTTCGGTGCCCGGGGTCAACATCGAGCCAACTACTCAGTCTTTGTCGTTTCGAGACTTGTTTTTCTAGCGCATTCACGCATTGTTTATACATATTTAACATTGCAAATAACTTAGTAGTGTAAACAGTATTTATAATCATTGATTCTCTTTATTCAATAAACAACAGTACATTGAGGAGCTATAATGCCTCTTACAAAGATACATTTATTGGAAATAAAGGTTTAGAGAATCGGTTGTTCTTCCTCGGCCCTGTTGGGAAGACCAGAAGGTTTGTCCTCTTCAGCTATAATAAAATCGAAGGTTGGTGGCATTCCAAGATCTTGGAACGTTTCCTCCATCAAGTTTCTCCAGCTTGAATGCTCCCTGACCGAGTACTGCTTTGATTCTGAAAGGACCTTCCCAATTGGGAGATAGCTTTCCAACGACTCTACTACTCGTTGTTCAAATAGCAGACTAGATCTCCTGCTCAATGACCTTTCCTTACTTTAGAGTTATACTTTTAGTCGCTGTATTGTTTGGTGATTCTTCCCTAACTTTTGCCACTCTCGAGTTTCATCAAGCAAATCTAAGTTGACACGAGCTCACTGAGTCGCACCTTTGTGGTAGTAAGGATTCTTCTTGGACTCGGTTCCAATACTTCTACCTGAATAAGGGTGTCACTGCCATATGTTAACCGGAATGGTGTTTCTCCTGTAGAAGATTGGGGTGTAGTATTGTAAGACCACAATACGAGAGGCAACTCTTCAGCCCAGTTTCCTTTAGCATCATCTAGTCTTTTCTTTAGCCCGGCCAAAAATACTTTATTTGCTGCCTTTGCCTGACATTTGTTTGGGGGTGTTCTACCGAAGTAAAAGCCTGAAAAATGTTCCAAGTGTTGCAGAGCTCGACCACTGACTCAGAAGCAAATTGTGTCCCGTTGTCAGTTACAATGGTTGCTGGAATCCCAAACCGGCATATGATTTTTTCCAGTAAAATTTTCCTTTCTCTTTGTGCAGTTATTGTCGCCACCGGCTCCGCCTCGATCCATTTTGTGAAGTAATCCACAACCACCAGTAAGAATTTTACTTGACTTGGTGCTGGTGGGAATGGCCCGAGGATATCAACCCCCCAAACAGCGAATGGCCAGACCGAAGAGACTGATTGTAGATTTGTTGGAGGAGCTTTGGGGACATTTGCATGCTTCTGGCACTTGTCACATCGCCAACATAATCAACCACGTCCTTTTTCATTGTCGGCCAGTAATATCCGGCTCTCACAATTTTGGAGGCCAATGCTTGGCCCCCTATATGACTGCTGCAAATTCCCTCATGTATTTCACGGAGTATCTCTTGTGCTTTGCTGTTTGAAATGCATTTGAGGAGCGGCATGGAGAAACCTCTTTTGTACAGTTCTGATTCTATCACCGTGTATTTGGTAGCAACTTTTACAAGCTTTCTTTTTCCTCCTCCTGGTACATTCGGTTCTTTGCCTCGCAGATAAGCAAGAATCTTGGTCATCTAGCAATCAGGATCAACCGTAGTTGAAAAGACCTGAATTTGATTGATGCCAGGTTTTTTGGTGCTTGCCAGTTTTGCCAATATATCGGCCCTGCTATTTTGTTCTCTAGGCACGTGTGTTAGTTCAAAAAAAATAAATTTAAGTTTTAATTCTTGTACCTTGGATAAATATTTGGCAAGCAGCTCATCTTTGGTCTTTGAATGCTCCGATGACTGGCCGGTGACTGTAAGAGAGTCATCTGCGAGCTTTCGTGTGCTTCACTCCAATATCTGCGCAGCTAAAATCATACCGGCAATTAAAGCCTCATACTCCGCCTGGTTGTTACTAGCCTTGAAACTGAATCGTAATGATTGTTCAATCAATATCTCGTCCGGTCCTTCCAATGCTACACCGGCTCCACTTCCTCTCAAGTTAGATGATCCATCCACCGACAAAGTCCAACAGAAATTAGTATGAGATTGGACTGCTGATTCCACGCCCATCATTTCTACAATAAAATCAGCTAAGGCTTGCGCTTTAATTGCTCCTCTTGGTTCATACTTGATGTCATACTCTGATAACTCGACCGGCCACACTACCATTCTTCCTGCGATGTCTGGCTTAGAAAGTATCTGACGAATTGGTATATCTGTTTTAATTATTATAGGATGACTCATGAAGTATTGTCGGAGCTTCCTAGCCGCCAGAATGACTGTGTAGGCTGCTTTTTTAATCTTTTGATACCTTTGCTCAGCCCCCTCCACATTCGGCTGACATAGTAGATTGGGTGCTGCTCTTTAGAACGCTCCTCCACCAAAACTGCGCTGCATGCATGGTCTGTAACAGCCAAATATACTAGTAAAGAAACCCCCGGTGTGGGAGGTGTTAGGATTGGGGGGTAGCCAGGTAATCCTTTATGACTTCCAACGCTTCCTCACATTCAGCCGACCAATGGAACTGAGCATTTTTCCTCAACAACTAGAACATAGGTCGTATTTTGTCAGCTGCGCGTCCTAGGAATCTTGAGAGTGCTACTATTCGACCTGCTAGGATTTGGACTTCCTCCGCATTAGTTGGACATCGGACTTCTCTGATTGCTCTGCATTTGGTTGGATTGGCTTAGGACAAGCTTTATTCAGATCTGTGTGTTGCGCCCGAAAAATCCGGTTTGGACTTCTCGTTATGCAACTTGGAGAAAGTATGGAGCCGCCACCAATATTTTAGTTTTAAGACCAAAACATTGAAAAAAAGTCTTTTGAAAAGGCGGGTGGTCTTTCGAAAACATAGAGATGTAGGTTCGGGGGTCGGTTATGTGTGGGGAAGGTATTAACACCCCACACATCCTTTCTACCGAAAGGGAACCATTAACTTGATATGTGGTTTGAACTATTTGGTTTGAAAACAACTTGTTCTACTTCTTTTCTTTTCTTTTTTATTTGAAGGGGAAATTGTTTTAAAAAAAAACAGAGGGAAAGGGAACATTTTTGGTTTCTTTGAAAAAAACGGAACAAAACAAAGATTTTTTAAAAGGGTGCTTGACGGGGTGTGACCCGCTCCTACGTACCCTCACCGGGATGAGGGATCAAAGCTACGTAGTTCTCGATTTTTGGTTTTGAAAAGCGGCTTGAGAGCTTTCACAATTGGGTGAGCGTTCGTGGCGTCCGAACAACAACGGTTAGAATGGCCACACTACTAACTCTTTTGAAAATAACATCTTTATTAATGATCTAAACGGCAACGACGCGTTTGGTTATCAATGACAATTGGTTTTATTTAATGGGGAAGAAACTGTTTTCGCAAAGACGGGAGTGTTTGTGGAGACCGAACAACAACGGTTAGAATGATCCCACTACTAACTCGCCGGGGATAAGCAAATCACCATTAATAATCTAAACGGCAACGACGCGATTGATTATTAATGACAATTCATCTTATCCTTATTTTGAAAATAAGGGGTTTTTTATTTGAGTATAGGAAATGGGTTTTAGAAAAGAAGTAGAACATTTCAAATCCATTCTAAGTCCATAACCAATTGCAAAGTGAATGAATGAAAGAAATTCAAACATATTCTACTAATCTAGCAATCATAAACATGTTGATCATCAACTAAGATTAAGCATGCCAATACAATTAAGAGATTAAATTGTCAAAGATGCGAGATAAAGTTCTCAAAGCAATTGTGTGTGTGTGTGAATGGGATGGGAATTGTTATTAACGAATAACAATCCCCTGTGATAGCATATATTATTGTAATGAAGGATATTACTAACGAGTAACCCTCCATTATATGCTTGTGGAAATCCTATAATGAGAATCACTACTAACGAGTAGCAATCTCATGTAAGGAACAAAGTATTGGAAGAGGGATGCACACAATCAAATCAAGACACTTAAATGGCATCATGAACAAAAGAACACAATTAATCATAGGCATAGAATGATCTAGGTTGAATGAATGAACATGCAAGCAATGATGAGCATGATTAGACAAGTATGCAAATGCACGAGCACACAAGAATGTGAGTGAATGATCATATAAAGATGCATGAAGGAATAAGCATACAAGGCTATGCATGAATGAATGATGGTTACTATGAAAGGTATGAATCATTTTAAGTATGCATGCAAGACATGGAATTAATGAATGCATGACATTTAAGAATGAATGCAAAACATGGAATTAATGAATGCATGACATTTAAGAATGAATGCAAGACATGATATTAATGAAGGCATGGACATTTAAAAATGAATGTAAGGCATGATATTAATGAATGCATGAACATGTGAGAGAGAATGCAAGACATGGTATTAATGAATGCATGAACATGTGAGAGAGTAAGAGGATGCAAAAGGCATAAGCATGTATGAATGTATGAACATGTGAGCATATGAGAGTGTGCAAGTATTAATATGCAAACATAAGAATGTGTCACATAAGTGATGCAAATAAATGAAATGCAAAGTGTGCAAGGTTAAATGAGATGAGGTAAAATGTTTAAGGAGATGGTAAAAGTAAATGGTTGATGAAGTGGTAAAGATAAAATGAAGTGAAATGAAAATGTTTTGGTGAAGGTTTATGAATGCAAGAAGGTAAGAATGTTTTATGAGGTGAGGTGAAAATGTTTAATGGAATGAAGTAGAGGCTAATGAAATGGTAAAAGTAAATAGTTAATGAGGTGGTAAAAATGTTTGGTAAAAACTAAGTGAAATAGTAAAAGTAAAATAGTAAAATGTTTTTATGTTTTTTTGGTAAAAGAGTTAATGAAGTGGTAAAGTAAAATGGTAAAAAGTTAATGAGATGGTAACAACTAAAGTGGTAAAATATTTTGTGTTTTTTAGTGAAAAGTTAATGATGTGGTAAAGTAAAATGGTAAAAAGTTAAAAACACACTAACACAATTACACACATTTACACAAGATCAAACAACACATTTCAAGCACAAAAATATGCACAAAAATGGTCTCTAAGGCCGAAACCACTATGTGAGTATATCACCAAATTATTTCATATCAAGATGCACAATCAACACATAAAATAAAGCACAAGATTAAACCCTAGGTTATCATGCCATATTACAAGACAAATCATCAAGCAAAGCATGCATTTATTCTTCACACAAGTCAAAGGAAACAAAAGAAAACATAAACCCTAATTCTTGACCTTGAATCCTAGACTACACATACTCATAATCAAGTATTTATTCAACTACAACTCATGAAATAAGCAAGAAAACAATAGAACCCTATTTTCCCTCCCTAGGCCGAAACCCCATATGCATAAAAAATGAATTTCATTTGACTTAAAATTATGCACACAAGATGGAATATGCAAGAAAATGAGAGAAACTACAAGAAAACTCCTTCAAGGCCAAGGACCCATCTCAAACACCCAAGGCTCCCTAAGTCCTTGTCATAATGTTTGAAAAGGATCCTCAAAGCAAAGAACAACAAGCAATCAAGAAGGAGTTAAGAGTAGGAGAGAGATTTACATGGTAAAAGTGAAAGAGAATAAGGATCTAAGGCTTACCTTAAGAACTTGTAAAAAGAAGTGAAAAAGAAGATCAAATAAAAACCAAGAACACTTGAACCTCTTCTTGAATCCCACAAAAAAACCTCTTGATCTTGAAGAATTGTTGATGAAAGCTTGATGATGATGCAATATTAGAAATAGGTCTAGTATAAGAATCAAGGAAAGGGGAGGTTTTGATGGTGAAAAATTGAAAGTTGGAGGCAGGATGAAGGTGAGGTGGTTTCGGGTTTGAGAGAGGGGGGAGGGGAGAGTATTGTGTGCTAGGGTAAAAAAATGAGAGTCCTCCCCTCATGGTCTCTTATTTTGGGTTTTATATGAGATGCAAAATTAAGGGTATACAGAACATTGTGCTTTTGCAAACCATTGAGATTTGAGATAGAATTTAAATCAAGGGCTAGGATTGCAATGCACATGGATTAGGGGCAATGAGAAAACACAAGTGAGTGGGGAATGGCTGGTCATACACAAAATTAATAGTTTTTGTTGCACAAAAATTGTTAAGGGCAATTAGGACTTTGTACACAAAGTTGTAGCCTAGGATTTGATCTAGAATTTTAATCAATGGCTAGGAATACAACTCTCATGGATCAAGGGCATGAAAAACCCTAAAATGCTTTCCTAACCCTAGAATGACTTCTAAAACTCTAAAATGCATGCATGATGCTCTTCACAACCCTCAAAATGAATGCCAAGCCTTAATTTATTTATTTTTGGTTGAAAATTAAGATTTTGACCTAGGCGGACAAAATTGGGGTATGACATCTCGTAATCTACACACATTCACCATTTACCATTAGACTTCTTCACCATCACAGATTGGCTAACCATGTAGGGTACTTGACCTCTCTCTCACGAACTCCGCAGTTGATCAACTTGCTTGTCTCTTCTTGTATTGCTTTAGACTTTTCACCTCCTCGCTTTCTTTTCCTCTCGGGCAACAAAGTAATGTGATGGTTTTAGTGATAACCGATGACAAATAAAGTTGGGATCAATACCTGACATGTCTTGGGGATACCATGCAAACACATGAACGTTGTCAAAAAGAAATTTGACTAGTCGGTCCTCAAGTTCAGGTGTTAAGCAAGTGTCGATCTTTGTCTTTTGATGCTGAGCCTGTCCAATCACTACCTCCTTCAATGTATCTGCCGGCCTTGGTCTCTTTTCTTCTTTGGCTGGATCATACAACCGAGGATTCAAATCTAAAAAACTGCAATTGAAGCTAATTCCTTGTTTGCTTTTCCTCTGAACTGCTTTCACATTCGCACTCTCTGAATAGCATTTTCTTGCGACGATTTGGTCCCCTTTCACCACTCCTATTTTGCCATTATGAAGAGGATATTTGATGCATAGATGAGGATACTACTGCCATTAGCGCGTTAAGCGTCGGTCTTCCACAATCATGTTGTACGATGATTCTGCATCGATAATCATGTATCTCAAAATCACAGTCTTCGCAGATTCTTCTTCCCCAAAAGTTGTTCTGAGGTCCATATAGTCGCGAACCTCTACCGCTTCTCCCAAAAACCGACTAAAAGTTCCAGGGTAATTCTTGGTAGCGTCCCACTGGTAATTTCAATCCTTCAAAACACGCCCAATACATGACATTGGCCGAGCCACCTCCATCCACCAAAGACGCGCTCTGAGTAACCACCGGTGGTGATCGAAATTACTATCGGGTCATCCGAATGAGGCCGAACACCTTCAAGTCCTCAAATCAAAAGAAATTGTGGGATATTTGGTGTGAGGAAAGGTATGCAAGTATACATTGTCACACAAGTAATATAATGATAAGAAAAGGTCGAACCAACATGGATTATGAAAACTTTGTATTTGTTCAGAGTGTACACTCTACATTATTCACAATTGGTTGGAGTGTTTCAAGTGATTAAAAATAATATAAACAATAAATGAGTGTAAGGAATCAGTGAGATAAAGTAGTTGAGATGTTTTCACCAAGTAAATCACTTCTAAGTGTTTTAGTGGAGTATGCAGTGTAGGTACACTGAGTCTAGCTGCATGAGTGTATGCCTTTCAGCACTTTCTTCAGTGTTTCATTACAAGCTTCCTATGTCTAGGCATGCTAAATAGGTTCACTCCTACCTCTTAAGCTCCCACTGTATCACCCTAAGAACTATGTTATCCTATGTCTAGGACTTAACATGGTTTTAACAAGCAATTCCTTATTAAAGCTAGTTTAACAAGTTGTTATTACAAACACTCATTTCTATTAATTATTGATTTCTTAAATGTAACCCATGTCTGCTGTTACAAGTCCACCTATTCTAAAGTGATCAATTCCAGAATAAGTATTGAAATGATTATTACACAAGAATTAAAATGCATACACTATATAAGCCACAAATTACTTACTTAGAAGTTCATTACAAGGTTATAACATCTCAACTTAAGGGAGTTTAGCTCATATTACTCATAATATAATAGAGAAAATATGCAAAAAGCATAATCAAATGAGTAATATAGCAAAAGAACTCAAAAGGATAGAGATTACACAAATAGAAGATCTGTTGCATGAGTTTCCCAAGTTGAAGTACAAGATGAGTTCCTTACACAAGTTTCCTCCAAGTAGAAGTGAAGGGAGTGGTTGTCAAGCACCTCCTTACCTTCCTTCTCTTCAGAAACGTAAAGAAAAACTAAACTAAGCTAGAAATATAAACAAACTAAGTGATCCTTTAAGACTTGGATGAAGGATGATTTGTAAGTGAAGATATGGCCTCTATTTATAGGCAAGAAAGCTTTCCTCCCTTGGGGGGTTTCCTTTGGCGCGAATTATCAACTGAGATCTTTAACCATGGTTAATTTCAGACAACCCATCAAGCAAGTAGCTCAGGTTGGTCGCTTTGCATGCAGAACACATGGGGTGATCCAATGAAGAAGTGCCACATGTCTTTAGATAAGTGAGCCTTGCAACTTGATTTTTATGTTGATCGTCGAATTCTGCAAGTGGCTATGCTCCAGATGACTAGGCATGATGTCACAAATCAAGTGTGGAAGCATCAAATTGGTCATTGGATGTTTTGGTACAAACTGCTGCTTTTTAGCAGGTGTAGGCAGTGTTGTCACTCTTGGTGTTAGCAGTGTTTCCACTCCTAGTGTTAGCAGTGTGGGCACTCCTGAAGTAGTGGTGTGTGGAATATGCCACATACACTTGAGTGCAAGTATACACTGTCCAAAAACAAGTAGTAAAAAGATCGAACCCACAGAGATTGAAAAACTCACTTTTAAATGATATAAAGTAATAAAGTGTAAAGTCACTAAGTAACAAAATAATTTTGGATTTTGTTTGATGATCACAACTAAGTTAGAAAGAAAGCAAGTAAAGAATGTTGATAGTGTGAAAGAGAAAAGCTAGTTGGAATGTCTTCATCAAGTAATTTACTTAAAAGTGTATGATGCGAAGATGTGATGCAAATGCTTTGAATCTTTATTGCATTAGCTATGTGCCTTTCGGTCACTTTCTTGAGTATCATTACCACTCTTATGATCCTTGTTCTATGCAAGTAAAGAAAGGGTGTTAGTGCCTATCTTGCCTCCTAACAAGTATTCATTTTGCTTAAGTGAATTCACTCTTGTATTTTAAGTACCCACAATTATCCTATGGACTATACTATCCTATGTCTAGGACTTAGCATGGTTTTCACAAAGTTTTCTTTATGTAAAACACTCACCCATATTAGTTCTTGAGTTCTTAATTGTAAGCCATGTCCGGTCATTTACAATTCATACTTATTCTAAGTGATCAAGTTTAAAATAAGTAATAAAAATATTATCAAGCAAGAACTAAAGTACAAACATACATACATGCAACATACTTACTTAAAAGCTCATTAAATGATTAGAACATTCCAACTAAGAAAGGTTTAGCTAACAAGAGACATTGCAAGATATATATAAACTGAATAGACCATGTTTATATATATAGAAATCACAAAAGAGAAACAACAAGAGTAAAGTTACAAATGTTGAAAACCTTTATATGAAGTCTTCTAGCAATGCACTAGCATTACTCCTTAGCACTATACAAACACTATGAAAATGAGTAAAGGAGGATTTGTCAATTCCTTCCTCTTCCTCTAAAAATATAAAAACTAACTATGTATATTGAAATTTTGATCTAACTTATGGATTGTGATATATTTCCAAATGAAGATGTGAGGTCCTTTTATAGCCTTCAAGTGAGGTGCTTCCTTCCTTCATGTTGAAGTCATCTTGAGTGGATCATAGCTGTAGTTGCTTTCCGAGGTTTATCCATGTTGAAATCTTTGACTTAATCATATAGGGCGGTTCCATGGTGTTAGAACAAGTGTCCCTATGTTGATGACTCTTCAAAGCTAAGCCTATAGCTATGTGTGAATGGTAGGCGCCTACTATACATTGTTGGATGGCATCGGGGAAGCGGCAGAGGTCATCACATTTGCATGTGGATGCATATGAAACAGTGCTTATTCACCAAGTTGCGCAGAATTGATGCGAGATCGGTCTGGGAGCATTGATGCGAGCGACGTTGAGACGCAGACCAACAAAAACATCAAACATACCACAATATATCCAAAATGGCCTATAACTAACTATAACCATTCAAATCACTCAAGATATCATATATCACACTAAATACTATATAAACTCTTTATTATTACTTGAAAGAGAGCAAATACTAAGTTTAAACATATGAAATACTCTATATAAATAGAGTTATCACACCCCAAACTTAAACCATTGCTTGTCCATAAGTAATGACAAAGACAAACTATTAAAAACTATAATTCTAGAAGATAGATCAGTTTGATTTGGATTTTTCATGAGGAGTTCCCTATGAACTTCATTTATCAACAACTTTTCTTGTGCCTTTATTTCTTCAAAACCACCAAAGTTATTCAAACTCTTTTGTGTGTGTGTGAACCCACTGAGTTGAGATTGGTTCCAAGACTAAGTGAAAAAATTTCCTCCTAGCCTTTGAAAGGATTGGTTCATCTTTAGTCACACCAAATTATTTTTCAAAAGAAAGTTTAGACTCACAAAATTTTCTCTCAAGTGTTGGGAGTTCTAAAATTCAAAGGACTTGATTGAATCTTTCAAAGCTTTTGAGCCAATGCAATTTTCTATTTTTTTATGTGGATCTTTTTGTGCAAATGCAATACTTCTTTGAAGTGTTTTTGTGCATTGATTTTTTTCTGCATTTTGCTTTTCTTGATCTGATTTACATTGATGCAAACACCTGATGATGCTTTTTCTTTTTCTAGCTCATACCTTCCTCACTGACCTCCAGATGCAAATGCACTTTGGCACATGTCTTTGACCTCCAGATGCATATATTTTTCTTTGCACTTTGCTACGAGTTCAGATTTATTGAACTATCCTCCGGATACATTTATTCCTGCATGGCACGGGTCTTTGACCTCCAGATGCATTCATGTACTTAGGCACAGGTATAATTTCAAAAGATTCAGGATATGGCTTGTCCACATTTTTGTTTTCTTTTTCTACATTGTTTACTCTTTACACTTTTGAAATTCAGCCTTTGTTTTCATAAAACACCCCCAAACTTAATTCTTTAAGCTCTTCTTTCTTTTTAGTAAAGCTTTGTTTTGACCTAAGCTTACCAAAAATTCCCCTTGCATCAGATTGATCTTTTAAATAGCAAGGTTCTTTTCACAAACTTAGTTTTGAAGTGTTGAAGTGAAAATAATTTTGGTTTTTCTGAGAAATAAGGCTTCTTTTTCTCTTTTTCATCATTGAAATTCCATCCATAGGGTTTTCACCATATTTTTGAAAAACTGATCTTTTCTAAAAAATATTTAGATACTACTTTGTTAAGTACATCTAATATTTAAACAAACTAAAAACTACTTTAAAACATATATATTTACTAAATAAAACATTTAATTTAAACACACAACATATTAGATAGAAACAAACATAATTAAACATAACATGCAAATCCCCCCCCAAACTTAAGGGGTTGCAGTGCCCTCACTGCAATTTGTTCAAAAAATAGAAACCATTTGTTCAAAATAGGGGTGAGGATTAGTACAACCAGGAAATAGTTATAAAGAAACAAAACAAGCATATAGCGATTGTAGGTGAAAGTTTGTAAATTGATACTCATGGTTTGGCTCCACTCCTAATTCAGTGCTATGTGCGCTTGAGGAGTGTGTTTCACCTTCTCGCTTCTTCTCCTTGGGCTTGCTTGGTGTTGCTTCAGAGGTGCGGATGCACCTCCTACTACGTGTGTAGTTGCGAGAATTTGTTCTTGAACCGATGCAGTGCATCGATCTTGACCGCATCGATTTCTTTCTCTTTGGAGTTAATTTTGCTGCGCTTCTGCAGTTGCTTGAAGAATTTCTGAGTATTGTGCAATGCTTCCCTTTCTGTTTAGCCATTTCTTCCGTAACCATTTTGATTGTTGCCTCATCATGCACGATTGTTATGTCATTTGTGATCTGCGGCAAAGTGATGCAGAGCATCACTCGCATTGCAACAGATTGAGTTCTCGTCTCCTTTGCGAGATGATTCTTCAATTTTATCTCCTTTGTCGAGTCCTTCTTCTTGTCTTTCCCGCACAATCTCTTTCTCAAGAGCGGATACAACATTAGAAATAATGTTGCTTGGGTCGAAGGTACTTGCAGTCTGCTGGCATAACGAGGGTTGATTGTTCTGTGTGAGTTGTTTCTTTTGGTTCATTTCTTGGAGAGGTGGTGGAGGGGTTGTTTGTGGTGGTGATTGTGATAGGATGGTGGATCATTGAGGGAGGGTAATGGTGATTTTGGAATGGAGGAGGATTCTTGGTTAGGTGAGATGATGGGTGTTTTGGTTCTTGGTGAAGTGATAGGGGTTTGTTGTTGGGTTGATGCGAGTTTGTTTGGCATATTTCGCCTAGCAATCTCTTCTAAGATCACACCTCTAGCCTGTTCCTCTTCTTCTTCATCAATTTCCTCATCACTCTCTTCTTCCTCTTCTTCTTCTAACTCCTTATCCATTTCTTTTAATTCCTCACTCTCAGCTTCAGATTCAGAGTCATACAATTCTTCCACAACAGGTTCTACCACAACCTTCTTCTGTACTTTGTATTGTTTCCTAGCCACTTTCTTCTTAGTGCTAGGTTCTCCTACCTTCTCCTTTCCTTTCCCTTCTTCTTCAACTTCTTTCTCTCTTCTTCTTCACCTTCGGATCTCGGTACCCAACTAGGAAATTGGGGGCATTCACTTGGCCCACAAGATCAAAGATCTTGTCAAAGACCAATGAAGCCGGTCATGTTGATCATTCTGAAATTTCCACACAGCCCTCTGCTCCTGCATGTAATGCTCTTGCATTGCAGGTGCAGGGCCTCTTACATTTCTCAACTTTTCCTTCACTTCAGCACTCAAATTACTAGGGGGAAATTTTCTTTGTTCATTAGCGCAATAGGGACTCCTTCTTTCATGCATAGCTCAAGAATAAGACAAGGAAAAACAGAAATCCTTTGACTTATTTGAACATGCAAGAATTTCCCTAGCAATCAATCTACCTATGTCTACATGTCCTTCAGAGAGAATTGTATCTAGCAAGATCAATCTCTCTTTTGGTCATAGCATATGTATGTGATGTAGGCAAAATTGAATTAGCTATGAACAGATGCCAATTACCTAATGCATTTACCAAATAGTTACTTCTAAGCTTAATCTCATTAGGTGTGAATTTTTCCCAAACAGACTCAGTATAGCAATCCTACTCCTTATTTCTTCCATTTCTTTCTTAAAGGCATTTGCCACTTTATTTTCAAATTCATTCCCATTATATTTCAAAGATATAATGTTCATTCAATTTCTTTGCATGGAAGTGTACAAGTTTACCTCTCACCATGGAAGTGTAGGAATGTTCTGCTCCTTCTTGTGGTGTGATGCCAAAGCATAGAATTCTCTCACTATGTCTTCAATATAGCCTCCTCTTGGTAGCACGAAGTGGTCCCAATTGAGATTGGCCACTTTGACATGATGAATGATGGGCTTGCCTTCTTCAAATCATACCTCTCTCTCGGCAATAGATGCATGTTCCATAGATGAACATTGTCATCGATTCGATTGATGATTCTTTGGCTTTCCTTTCCTTGATGATGATGATCCTGCATGCATGGCTTTCTTCTCTTTTGGGGAGTTTTGGCTGCTGCTGATGATTTGTCTTGATTTGCTTCTTCACCATTGTAATGAATTTCTAGGTTTTTGATTGCTTGTGTGTTTTGGAAAAGATTGGATTGAGAATGAGAAGATTGATTTGTGTTTCGAGATGAGAGAATTTGTGAGAATTTGCGAATGAAGGGAGTAATTGGTAACAATGAAGGCTTTATGTTTCGGGAAAGAGGAAGTTAGTGGAGTTATTAGGTAGCCGTTAGCATTGCGTGCTGCGCATGCATCTTGCCAAGTGTCTTGCTTTGGCTACCAATGTGTCATTTAATCTTGCTTAACCTCTTTTGATCTTCCTGAAGCCTTATGATTCACACTTAACCAATTTTCTTCAAGTTTATAAATTTCGATCACGGGGCACATTTTCCTTCAATGCAGTGCACTTGATGCACCAGCATTAGTTTCTGCATTTCTCGCAAAACAACTAAAAACATAAAATTGCACAAAAAAATAATTAAAAACAATGGGTTGCCTCCCATTAAGCGCTTGTTTTAAGAGTCTTGTCAGCTGACTACCTCTTTTCACTTAGAGATTTTGCAAATGGGTGGTGGTTTTGGCCTCTCACCACATGTTCACCATAGTACATTTTAACTCTCTGACCATTCACCTTGAAGACAGTATTTGAGGATTTATCAAATAAGTCTCTTTGCTCCATGTGGATAAACTTTTATCAACTTAAATGGTCCCGACCACCTTGACCTTAGTTTTCCAGAAATAGCTTCAACCTAGAGTTGTATAGCGTAACTAGTCCTCCTTCTTTCAATTCTCTTCTCGAGAATTTTCTTGTCATGCCATTTCTTAGTCTTAGCTTTGTAGATTTCAAATTCTCATAAGAGGTTTGCCTAATTTCTTCTAACTCATCAAGCTCTAACATTCTCTTTTACCCGCCTTGTTCAAATTGAAATTGAGCTTTTTGATAGCCCAATAAGATTTGTTTTCCAATTCTACAATAAATGGCATGTTTTTCCATAGACTAATTTGTAAGGGGACATTCCTAAGGGTGTTTTGAATGCTGTTCTATATGCCCATAAAGCATCATCCAAATGTAAAGACCAATCTTTCCTATTTGGACTTACCATTTTTTCTAGCATTCTCTTAATTTCCCTATTGGATAATTCTGCTTGTCCACTAGTTTGAGGATGGTAGGTCAGTAGCTATCTTATGCTTAACTCCATACTTAGCTAGAAGGTTTTCTATGATCTTATTGCAAAAGTGTGAACCTTCATCATTAATGATAGCTCTAGGAGTTCCAAATCTAGTGAATATATTTCTTAGAAGAAACTTACTCACTGATTTAGCATCATTATTAGGTAATGCTCTTTGCCTCTACCCATTTGGATACATAATCAACAACTACTAAGATATATAAATTGCCAAAAGAGGTGGAAAAGGTCCCATGAAATCCATGCCCCAAACATCAAATAATTCAATTTCTAAAATATTTGTTCTAGGCATTTCATGCTTATCAGAAATATTTCCTGCTCTTTGACATTTATCACAGTATTTGACCAATAAATATGAATCTTTAAATAAAGTAGGCCAAAAATAACCAGATCAGTAATACCTTAGCTGCTGTCCTAGTGCTTCCAAAGTGTCCTCCATAAGGTGCAGAATGGCAATGCAGAAGCACTGCTTGTTGCTCCTCTTCAGGTATGCATTTCCTTATTAATTGATCAGGACACATCTTGTAAAGGAATGGATCATCCCAATAGTATTGTTTAACCATGTGGAAGAACTTTCTCCTTTGTTGATATGTCATACTCACTGGTACTACTTTGCTTGCAAGGAAATTTACAATATCAAAGAAACCATGGTGCGGATGCATTTGATGCTCCCCAGCATTGCTTATAGCAAATGCATTTTCATGTTTTGCATTGATCATGATTGCCAATAGATTTTCATCCGAAAACTCTCCTTGATTTCTTCTCCTTGTATACCAAGTGATTCTCCTTCAATCCTTGATAAATGGTCTGCTACTTGATTTTCTACTCCTTTCTTGTCTCTAATTTCTAGATCAAATTCTTGTAGGAGTAAAATCCACCTTATCGACCTTGGCCTTGCATCCTTCTTTGAAATTAGATACTTAATGGCGAGTGATCGGTGTAGACAATAATTTTAGTGCCAACTAAGTATGATCTGAATTTTTCAAATGCAAATACCACAACTAATAATTCCTTTTACGTGGATGTAGTTCACTTGAGCTTCAATTAATGTTTTGCTAGCATAATATATGGAATGAAAGACCTTATCATACCTTTGCCCTCTAGAATCGCTCCTACTGCAAAGTCACTAGCATCACACATTAATTCAAATGGCCTCGCTCCAACTGAGTTACTATAATTGGTGCTGCTCACCAATGCCTTTTTAAGCTTGTCAAAAGCTTCTATACAAAAGTTATCAAAGATAAATTCTACATCATGTTGCGTAGCATACATAATGGTTTTGAGATTTTGGAAAAATCTTTGATAAACCTTCTATAGAAACCAAAGATGGCCTAAGAAGCTCCCGATACCTTTAATTGTATTGGGTGGTGGTAGATTCTCAATGACATCAACTTTAGCTTTGTCTACCTCTAGACCTTTCTTTGAAATCCTATGTCCTAGCACTATGCCTTCTTGTACCATGAAATGGCACTTTTCCCGATTTAAGACTAAATTTGTTTCTTCACATCTCTTGAGAATTTGTTCCAAGTTTGTTAAGCAAACTTGAAATGTCTCTCCAAAGATAGAGAAATCATCCATGAATACTTCCATTGATTGCTCAATGAAATCTGAGAATATAGACATCATGCATCTTTGGAATGTAGCAGTGCATTACATAAACCAAATGGCATTCTCCTAAAAGCAAAAGTACCATAAGGGCATGTAAAGGTGGTTTTGTGTTGATCCTTAGCTCAATGGCTATTTGATTATAGCTTTGAGTAGCCATCTAGGAAACAATAAAACTCTTTCCCTGCTAATCTATCTAACATTTGGTCTATGAATGGTAAAGGAAAGTGATCCTTTTGGTAGCTTTGTTGAGTTTTCTCGTAATCCATACTGCATTCTCCACCTGTGTGATTCTAGTTGGTATCAACTCATTCTTTTCATTGGCTATCACCGCTACACCCCCTTTCTTAGGTACACATTGGACGGGGCTTACCCAAGCACTTTATGCGATATAAGTATATGATTCCAACATCTAGCCACTTAATTATTTCCTTTTTCACAACCTCTTTCATGATAGGATTTAGTCTTCTTTGACTCTCTATGCTTTTTTTTGGAATTTTCTTCCAAAATGACTTTGTGCATGCATATAGAAGGACTAATTCCTTTGATATCTGCCATTTGCCAACCTATAGCTTTGGTATGCTTCTTGAGAGTACTAATGAGATCACTCTCTGCTTTGATGTTAAATCGAAAGCAATGATAACAGTAAAGTTTCATTTGTTCCTAAGAATGCATACTTAAGGTGTTCAGGCAGTATCTTCAATTCTAACTTAGGAGGTTGTTCTATTGAGGGTAAGTTCTTCTTGAGAGTTGGATCTTCAAGATTGAGTGGTTCATAAGTCCTAGCCCATACTTCCTTACAAGAGTTTTCTATTGGCAGATTCTCTTTTTCTAGTATTTCAGCATCTAGCAATGCAGCTGCATCTAATGCATCTGCATTGGCTAAGTGATCATACTGCTTGTAAAATTGTTTTTCTACCAATTGATCTAGAGAGAATAAGGATGAACACTCTTCTGTTTCCTCTGAAGGATACTTCATAGCATTCATTACATTGAATTTGATCTCTTGATCATTCACTCTCATAGTGAGTTCACCTTTCTGCACATCAATTATGGTTTTACCAGTTGCTAAAAATGGTCTACCTAGGATAATAGGCACTTCCTTATCTGCATCAAAATCAAGGATAACAAAATCTACAGGGAATACAAATTTGTCTACCTTAACTAGGATGTCTTCTATGATACCTTCAGGATAGGCTATTGATCTATCAGCTAATTGAAGTGTCACAGTGGTTGGTTTTGCATTTCCTATTTCTAACTGGTCAAAAATAGATTTAGGCATCAAGTTAATGCTTGCACCTAAATCACATAAAGCTTTACCAAAGATAGGATTTTCCTATAGAAAATGGAATTGTAAAACTACCGATCCTTCAATTTCCTAGGGATCTTATTTTGCATAAGCAAACTACAATCTTCTGTCATGGCAACTGTTTCAAACTCACCTAATCTTCTTCTCTTAGTAAGCACATCCTTCATGAATTTTGCATAATTTGGCATTTGTTGGAGGCTTCTACTAAGGGAACATTGATGTGTAATTGTTTTAGTACCTCTAGGAATTTACTAAACCGCTTCTCCTCATGTGCTTTTTTCAGGTCTTTGAGGATAAGGAGGAGGAGGGTATTCAGTACTAACTTAGGTAGTGGACTTTGAACTTCTTGTGATGCAGAGCACTAGATGCTTCGCATTGGTTTCTTTTTGATTTTTGGTTTTTCTCCCTTTTCTACACTTTCCTTCTCGCTTAACTCTACAAGATCCTTACCACTTCTCAATGAAATAGCCTTAACTCCTTCTTTTCCTTTGGTTTGAGAAGGTGTAGCTTCAGATTTGAAGGTAAGGCACCTTGTGGCCTTTGATACTGAGTCATGGCTAATTGACCAACTTGATTCTCTAAGTTCTTGATGGAAGCATCTTGGGTTTGTCTAGCGATTCTAGATTCACCTATGAATGCTTTAAGCATGTTTTCTAGAGAATTCTCGGTGGTAGGTTGAGAGTTTCTTTGGTTATTTTGAGTGGGAATCACGGTGGGTTGGTTTGTGTAGTTGGAGCGATTCTAGATGCAGTGCACTATTGTTGTTCCATCTAAAATTTGGGTGATCTTTCCAACCAGGATTATAAGTGTTGGAATAAGGGTTGTTATTCCTATTATATCCTACATAATTTACAGAGAGATAGGGTTGCTAGAACACTCCTCATACAAGTGACCTCCTCCACAAGACACACAACTAGGTGTGCACTGAAGGTACTTGTTCTCTCAGCTGCAGCAGTGGTGTGTCCAGTGATGCAAATTGCATTAGATGCGATAGCATTGCTGTAAGTGAAGTTTTTCATCAAATTAGCTAGAGTGGCTACTTGAGCGGATAGAGGCGAGATATATCATTAATTTCATGCACCCCGATGGTTTCTTTTGGGCACTTACCCTCTCAAGAGGCCAACTAGAGCTATTAGTCGCTATTCTATCAATTAATTCACATGCTTCATTGTATGACCATTTAATAACACTCCACCGGATGATGCATCAAGCATTATTCTAGTTTGAGGTTCTAAACCATTATAAAATGTTTCCATTTGAATAATAACAGTAAACCATGATGAGGACATTTTCTTAAAAGTTCCTTCCATCTTTCCCATGCTTCAAATAAAGACTCAAACTCTTTTTGTCTAAAAGATGTAATATCATTTCTTAACTCGGCATTTTTGATAGGTGGGAAATATTTTCCTAAAAATTTTTCAGCCATTTCATTCCATGAATGAATAGAGTTAGGTTCTAAAGAATTTAGCCAAGCCTTAGCTCTATCTCTCAAAGAATATGGAAATAACCTTAATCTAAATGCATTTTCACACTAACACCAGTAAAATAAAATTACTACATACTTCTAGAAATTGCCTTAAATGCAAATGAGGATCTTCATGAGGAGATCCTCCAAATTGACCAATAGTTTGAAGCATTTGAAACATCATAGGCTTAAATTCAAAATGCATGGCATCAATATGAGGTCTGTTTATACTAGTTTGCATGTTTTGATGATCAAATGAGCATAATCCTCATAGGTCTATCTCTATCATTAATCATACCTATGTGATCCATGTGGATGAGATTTTCTCTATGAACTTCTTCTTCATGAGCATCTTTGTGATCCAGGGCCTCCTCTCACTGAGTGTGGCCTTGAGCTTTGTTCTTCACTGAAAGACATGTTGCTGGCTTGTTGATTCTGTTTTTGGAGTCTTAGCAATCTCCTGAATTTTCTTTCTATTTCTAAATCTAAACTATATTCTGGAGTTCTGTTTCTGGTTCTGTACATATACTAAGTACCATGTACTGTGGTTGACAGAAACTCTAAAAACCAGAATTTATATACAACACTAAATTACTCAATATCAGAATTTTAAAAAGAATTTACTTCAATCCCCGGCAACGGCGCCAAAAACTTGGTGTGTGGAATATGCCACATACACTTGAGTGCAAGTATACACTGTCCAAAAACAAGTAGTAAAAAGATCGAACCCACAGAGATTGAAAAACTCACTTTTAAATGATATAAAGTAATAAAGTGTAAAGTCACTAAGTAACAAAATAATTTTGGATTTTGTTTGATGATCACAACTAAGTTAGAAAGAAAGCAAGTAAAGAATGTTGATAGTGTGAAAGAGAAAAGCTAGTTGGAATGTCTTCATCAAGTAATTTACTTAAAAGTGTATGATGCGAAGATGTGATGCAACAGACCTTTGAATCTTTGTTGCATTAGCTATGTGCCTTTCGGTCACTTTCTTGAGAGTATCATTACCAAATTTCTTATGATCCTTGTTCTATGCAAAGAAAGAAAGGGTGTTAGTGCCTATCTTGCCTCCTAACAAGTATTCATTTTGCTTAAGTGAATTCACTCTTGTATTTTAAGTACCCACAATTATCCTATGGACTATACTATCCTATGTCTAGGACTTAGCATGGTTTTCACAAAGTTTTCTTTATGTAAAACACTCACCCATATTAGTTCTTGAGTTCTTAATTGTAAGCCATGTCCGGTCATTTACAATTCATACTTATTCTAAGTGATCAAGTTTAAAATAAGTAATAAAAATATTATCAAGCAAGAACTAAAGTACAAACATACATACATGCAACATACTTACTTAAAAGCTCATTAAATGATTAGAACATTCCAACTAAGAAAGGTTTAGCTAACAAGAGACATTGCAAGATATATATAAACCGAATAGACCATGTTTATATATATAGAAATCACAAAAGAGAAACAACAAGAGTAAAGTTACAAATGTTGAAAACCTTTATATGAAGTCTTCTAGCAATGCACTAGCATTACTCCTTAGCACTATACAAACACTATGAAAATGAGTAAAGGAGGATTTGTCAATTCCTTCCTCTTCCTCTAAAAATATAAAAACTAACTATGTATATTGAAATTTTGATCTAACTTATGGATTGTGATATATTTCCAAATGAAGATGTGAGGTCCTTTTATAGCCTTCAAGTGAGGTGCTTCCTTCCTTCATGTTGAAGTCATCTTGAGTGGATCATAGCTGTAGTTGCTTTCCGAGGTTTATCCATGTTGAAATCTTTGACTTAATCATATAGGGCGGTTCCATGGTGTTAGAACAAGTGTCCCTATGTTGATGACTCTTCAAAGCTAAGCCTATAGCTATGTGTGAATGGTAGCGCCTACTATACATTGTTGGATGGCATCGGGAAGCGGCGGGAGGTCATCACATTGCATGTGGATGCATATGAAACAGTCGCTTATTCACCAAGTTGCGCAGAATTGATGCAGATCGGTCACGGAGCATTGATGCGATAAAGACGTGAGACGCAGCGAACAAAACATCAAACATACCACAATATATCCAAAATGGCCTATAACTAACTATAACCATTCAAATCACTCAAGATATCATATATCACACTAAATACTATATAAACTCTTTATTATTACTTGAAAGAGAGCAAATACTAAGTTTAAACATATGAAATACTCTATATAAAATAGAGTTATCAAGTAGCTGCACTGAACAAAAACATCAAACCTAACAAGATATGTGTATTTTGCCTAGTTCATTATCCTAACCTTTTTGAATCCATAGAATGTTGTTTCTTAATAAATAAGCTATATTTATATATTAATGTACTTAAAAATAAGTAATAACCTAAGTTAAAATAGATGAATAACTCTATATAAAATAGAGTTATCAATATTCCGCGTTAGTCACAGCATATATGGTTTCTTGACGAAACCGACATTATGGATCTTGCGTATCTTCTGCGAGATGAGGATGTAGATCCTCCTCCAGAAGATCCGCCAGATATGGTGTTAACACTTCCTTTGTCTGCAGTTTCGTGCTCACTGCGCTTGCCTCTTTCACCTTTCTTTGTCAGAGTGTTTGATTGCCGAGCCACCAGTTTTGGGGAAGCTGCTACCTTTTGGTTTCCTTGATCTTCCCCTGCCTTGACATATTTCTTTAGCTGACCTCGCTGTATGAGTTGCTCAATTTGTTGCTTGAGGGTCCAACAACTATCGGTGTCATGCCCCTCCGTTCTATGGCACATGCAATAAGAACGTGTACTCTTACCCATGACACCAGTGAAAGGTGACGGTCGCCAAATCAAACCCTCCTGGATCCTTTCCTCAAGAATAACTGATGGCCTCACTTTCAAAGGAGTGAAAGCCATATCTGAATTTGGAGGATGGCTGCAACGCCCCTTCGACTTCGCATTTGCATTTCTGTCGCGCCTATCATAGGGTGCATGCCGGTTTGGTGGAGACCGCCTCGGTGGTGTTGCACGTCCTGATGGCTTTCGAATGTCCCGTTCATCCTTACCAAGGGCCACGTCATCCGCCTCGATATGCTTTTATGCTCTCACCCGTATCTCATCCATAGTCCTCGGCTTCCACAAGGAGAGAGCTTCACTAAAAGTTTCATTGCGGATACCCTTCATGAAGGCCTTCACAAAGAAACGCTCGTCCGGGTCATCTACCAGGACAGTTGATTTGTTGAAACGCTCCAAATAAGCATTCAAAGATTCTCCGAACTCTTGCCGAACGTCAAACATGTCTTTAGTCATCATCTGTTTCTTCTTGTTAGCTGAGAACTGTTGAACAAACCGCCCGACCAAATCATCAAAGTTGGTCACCGAGCGTTCTGGTAACCCCTTGAACCATTTCAACGCTACATCAGCCAAGGTTCCAGCAAACATCTTACAGCTGATAGCATCATCTCCCCCGCTAATCATCATTTGCGTCGAAAGGCATCTAGTGGCTCGGAGGTCGCGGTGCCATCGTATGTAGCAATGGATGGCTCCACAAAACGAGCCTAAGATGATAACAACGGCTTGGATAACAAAGAGAAAATGGTTGAAATGCACGCAATGGAGTCCTAGTTGCATCAACTACTTGGGCAAAGTGTCTCATCTCGCATAAGTTGAGCTCGCAATCGCACTCTCTTGCCTCTAAAGCTTGAGAGCAAAGAACCCGCTCCTCATTCGCAATGCAGAGCCGATCGCATTTTGGGCTGCGCAGTGTTTGAATAAAGAAAGCAGCACCGCCAATCCGAGTCCGCAGATGCTAGATGAGGTGTAGAATGTGCCATGTTTCTGTGTTTACCATGATGATGATAAACTAAAGAAAATTCAAATGTGGGGCGTATGGAAATTTTACGGTGCCCCACGGTGGCGCCAATGTTCTCAAGTATTTCAAGACAGAATAATCAAGAACACAATGAACATTCTCGCGTGAATAGTAAAATTGTTCAACCCCTGTATTAGCCTCTTTGGGCGAGTTATATAGTAGTACAATCATTAATGCCTAATAATTGATAGCCGTTACATAATAATGGTATTAGTTACATAATAATATGACAGTTACATTAAGTATCCCCGGTCACTGGGTGAACCAAGTGTTCTAGCAGAGCCGATCTCAAAGACCTGACCGAGTGTTTGAGCGATCCCAAGGTAAGCTTGGGCTCAGTCCCTCAGGCTTTGCCTGGTGCCCGCGGTAATAGAGCAACGCTCGGCATGGTCGTGAACCACTACAATACATAGTTTTTTTTTTTTGACATCATTACAATACATAGATGCCCATAATTAAAATTTGTTTAGTAATCACATGATCACTTAAAAACGTCATAGGACTTTTTGTTCAAATCTTAATTATTTATGATTTAGTCTACAAGTATGATTTATAATCCACTTTGTGTTTTAATGCAATATTTTAATTAATGGTTGGTGCAACTTGTTTAGAATTGATTATATCATTAAACAATCCTTAACTTATATTATTATGTTTTTTCAAAAATCTAAATTTTTTAATAGACTCATGAGATAGATATACAATAAACATTTTAAATACATTTATATTTTTAATTAGGTAATTATTTTTCCATAAAAAATAGGTGACTATTTTATTTAAAAAATTCTAGTAAATTGATAATTTAAAATATCAAAGATCTAGAATTTTTGAGCTTTTCGAAAAAAAATTATTTTTATTTTTATTCACTACGAGTCGAGCTACCTGCGAGCTTGAGTCGAGCTTAACCAAATTTGACTCAACTCAACTCATTTTTAGCCCCAATGAAAGGAGACAACGACATGATCTATACACATGGATTTCAACAATAGGTTTTATTTATGGATACATTTATTTATAAAATCGTGTACTTTTGAAATACACTTGTTTGTAAAATTAAATTTTATATGTGTGTCTGTATTTGGCTTGGGTAATGTTCTCGGCAAGTTTAGTGACAAATCGTGTTATGGAATAAAAATAATAATAAAATGATGTGTTTATCAAGATTGCATGAATTCCATAGTCTTAAAGGACGATATATATTATATAATATTATTGGGGTTCTCGCCATATATTACCGTATTCAATGATTACACCTCTTTTCTATGGTAGTGAATCGCTTCCCGAGACTCTCAATACCCTGCTATTCAACTTACCAAACTGTTAATTTCGAAACCATGTATATGAAGATTTGTAAACTTTACCGTTAGAGAGAAAAATTACATAGAGATTTATTGTGAATTTTTTGAAAAGAAACAAAAAAACACATTTGAAGTTGAAAAATACTTTCTACAGTCTCGTTTACAAGAAACAAAACACTTTTTAGGTTCATCCATATCTGATATATATTATAGACTAGATATATCAATTATATAACAATTTTTTTTTGACAATAATTATATAACAAATTTAAAAAGTGGTTATTTGCTTATAAGTAAATGAGAATGGAGTTGTATTGAAGAAGCATTATTTAATTATCTTATTTATGTAGTTTGTGCCATCTACTTACAACAAAGACGCTTTGGCCGAGTGGTTAAGGCGTGTGCCTGCTAAGTACATGGGGTTTCCCCGCGAGAGTTCGAATCTCTCAGGCGTCGTTTTAAACTTTTTAATGTTTTCATTATTCGTCTTGCTGCCTTTTCAAATTCACGCATGTTGGCTGGCACCTATCGATTCCGAGAACACGACAATTGATAACAAACACTCGCTATTTTTGGTAGTACAATGAAACAATGTCACTTTACCAACATTAATATATGTTGTTCGCAATTGAATTACTAAATTAAAATCAAAGGTCATGAATCATGATTAATGGCTGCTGCGTTGCACATTCAGACTCTTCTAGACATTGTTAAAAATCAAAGGTCGTGCTCCAGATGTCTTTTCCAAGGCCGCTCGGGCATGCTCCAAATGTTTGTTCCTAGGCATGAGGTGTGTGTGTTAAGAGTCTCACATCGGATGTGATATGACGCGAAAAAGAGTTTATAAATGGATAAAGAACCTCATCTTATGTTCGATTTTATGGGGTTGAGTTAGTCTAAACCACATTTTAAGATGATATCGTAGTCTATCCTAAATCCTTCTACCACCCACAATTATTATCCACGTCTTAAGCTCATAGTAGTGTTGGGCGTGAGGGGGTGTATTGGAAAAACACAAGTCCCGGATTGACTGTAGAGATATAGTGCCAAAAGAGTTTATAAGAAAGATATCAATCACTTCTATGTTCGATTTTGTAGGGTTGAGTTAAGCCTACCACATTCTAAGAAAGAGATCTGCATGAAAACCAATCAATTAAGTTTGGATTATCATCAAGTTCCCAATTTTGTTTGATCAGCATCTAATCTCTCACTGTGGATTGTTGGATATCATCATCACATTGATATTTATTGTAATCGCCGAGTTACCTAAAATAAATAAATAAAAAGTCCTAAGTAAATAGATTAGTTGTCGAGTTAAGGAACATAAAAAGAGTATGAAAATGAGATATAGGGTTCAAATTAGAGTCAAAAATGAACTCGATCCAACTGTGTGGCCCAATACATTTTTTGATAAAATAGGTGAGTTGGGCCAGAAAAATATGAGATTAACAACTTTTGGCCGACCCGGCTCGGCCTCCAAAACTATTGACTCGTTGTGGGCTAACCTGTTATGGGTTGGGCTAGCCCGCTAGCCAAATACTTTTACAAATTAGTGCAAGTATTTTTGAGAAGTATTTCATTTTATAAATCTGGGCCAATTCCTAATTACCAAACCTACCTTTAACCCAACTTTCAAAGGCTTGTTGCAATCTCTCCTTCCTGATCAGTTTGTAGTTGCCTAAACCCTATCACAGTTCTCATTTGAAAAAATATTGTCTAACTTTTTTTCAGAAAATGTAGAGTAACTTTGGGCAAAAAGTGAGACAATATATAGGGAGAATGTGGTAATTTAGAACGGGGAGAGAAAGGAAATGAAGAGGGAGTAGAGCGGAAGGTAGAAAGGTGGGGATACCAAAGTTAGACAATCCATACCCGTTCTCATTCTCACTAAGGCTTATTACGGTCATTGCTTCGTCACTCTCGAAATCGTAATCACCAAACTCTATCCCTATTCTAATATTCTCACTAAGGCTTGTAGCGATCACTTCTTCTGATCACTCTGTAATCACCAAAACCCTATCGTTGTTCTCCTCCAAATCAGTTCTCAATTTTAACACCCACACTCTCAGTTTGCATTTCAACTTGTCGGTCTGAAACACACTTCAAGTCGTTGTCGCCGCCATCCTAGTTCAACTCGACGTCACTGCCATCCTAGTTCAACTCGCTGTGCGTTCATGTTCAGGTCTGAACCACACTTCAACTCACCACAAACACCATCGATCTAATTAGCTCGCGCTACACCTCTGTTCTTCAATGTAATACATAGAGTTTTGTTGAACAGCCTTCCTAGTTCAACTTCCTTAATTTTAGATTAATGAAATGTTAGGTTCATGCACAAAATTTATTATTTATACCTTTAAGAAACAATGATGTTTAAACTTTAAACAAGAGATTTTTTTTTTGTCAACACAGAAGGATAACTTAGGAGCTTCCACAAAAGAGAATATAGGAGCCCATTTGGTCCTAGGCCCGGATAGGGCTGGAATGAGCCAACCCAAAATGGTCTTAGGCCCGGGCTCTATTATAAAATCTTAAAATCAACATTTTCTTCTCCTCGCAAAAATTAACTTATAAAAAGCAACACAATTTCATTCGATATTCCAAATGGGAAATGATTTGTGAAGTAGTACTCTTCACTCTCCTTCCACAACTTGTCATTTCAAATAAAGATGCTTAAATTTCACTTCATGATAACAATTCTGTATAAATTTCTAGTTGCACTGATTATTTGACACGACAATCATATTTAGGTACCTTTTATAGTTGAAAACAAAGCTGGAGTTATAATTACTCTTGGAACTCAACCGTTTTAGTTTAAACTAACTTTCATGTTGTGTAATATGATGAGAAGAGAATTCACAAATCATTTAAAAATTAATCCAATTAAGCGTCCATTACCCGTGATTCATTCTTGCATATCATAATATCTGGTTGGCATATTTTTATGGTTAATTTTTTTTACTCATATTTTTATGGTTAGGTAATCCCTCCATATTTATACACAGAAATATGTAAGGGTTGAAGATTATATCCGATTCCAAACCCAATCCAAGCAAAATAGAAAATTGATAAAAACAAAATGAACAAAACATATTTTAATTTATCGAATGTGATTATGCTCATGTAGTGGCATCTTACAAGTTCTCTGGTTTAGTTCCATAGAGACTAAGAAATAGATGGCGTAATTGCATTACTATAACCAAGAGGATGGATTTCCTGATTTCTCATATCTATAGAGAAGAAAATTCTTGTGCCGATAAGCTAGCTAATTATTGCTTTATTAGTCAGGATTTCAATTGGTAGGAGTTGCTGCCTAATTTTGTTTTAGAGTAATAGGCTAGGTCTTTTGTATTACCATTTTCGTTGACGTTATTTTTCTCGCTGTAGGTTTTTGGTCTAGTCTCCCATTGGACTCTCTGTTACTCTCTTTCATTTTTTCTATTTTTTTTAATGATAACAGGGGGGACACTCTTTCTTTTTAGATGATTTTCCCTTAGGAGAGTTTGCATCAAAAGGTTTTAACGAGACTCTCTTTCTTCTTTGCTTAAAAAAAATAACACCTCTTTTTATGAAATAGATTGGATTAGCCTTCAGTTTCAATTCTTTTTTTGTTTGGATCATTTACTGGCTACCCACAGAGTGTTCCAGCGCTAATCTTCGGCACTACACTTGTGCTTAATTAGGATTAAATTTGGCACTGGTTAACAATGTTAAAAAATTTAATACTTATTTATTCTATTATTAGTATACATGTTATATTAATATATTAGTTATTGATTTTTTATTTTATTTCCGAACCAACAACATTTATTATTTTAAGCAGCATGTATAATTTTCTAGTATAAGTGCTAGTAACACTCTCATTTACACACACTCTCTAACACTCACTTTATAATTGGGTAAAATTCATGTGATCCCACTAAATTAATGGGTATCATTTCAAAAAATGGTGAGATCCACGTAAATTTTAACCAATCAACGAGTGAATGTTGGAGATAATATCTAAAAGAGAGTGTTGCTAGACTTTCTTATTTTATTCCAAACATAAATTGTGTTCGTTACTTCACAAATTTTAGCATGTTATACATTATAGATGTTGACATTAAAGTTATTTAGTTACTTTGGCATCTCCTAAAGAGCAAAGATAAGATCATATTCTAGAGATAATAAGGGAGGTGGATGCAAGAAGGCGATGCTAAATAACAGTGGCGGAGCTAGCATGTTTTTTACGGGGTGGTGAAATATAAATGTAATTTTATGAGAGGGCTAAATATAGAGGTTTATTTTGTCCCACAATTTTTTCGATTAGCAAGTTTAATTAGTAATTTTATTTTAATTTTGGCCATGTTGCTCTCCTAATTTGGTAATTTTAGTCTATGTTTTTTTCATTGCATTGTTGATCCTAAAAATTGTGGATTGTGTCATTATGGTCATCTATTTTCTCAAAGTCCAAAAGATTTCCGAGTATCAAAAAGTGCAAATTGTTCATAACTTTAAGGAACTAAAATGCAATTAAAAAGTATGAGCACAAAATTTGTCAAATTAAGAAAATTAGGGACCAAAATTGTCTAAATTAAAATAGAGAAACCAAAATCACCATGTTGATAAAAATCACCAAATTTGTTTAAGTTAATAAAAGACTAATAGACTTATTGTTTTTTATCTCCATTTAAAAAAAATAAACTTGGGGTAGCTAAATATATTTATATACCTAGTTATACAAATATATCTATTTTTTTGGGGTAGCATTGGCTAATAACAATACCACCCTCCGCCCCTGGGCTAAATACGACCTACTTTCCATATAGTGTAAAGTCAGAGCTCAATACCATTTTGGTGCCTTGAAGTGTGAGGTGTTTGCGTGGGGATGTCAGACATATTTGACAAGAGGTTATTAGATATATTAAAATATAGATTAATCTTTTCTAAGTCTTACCCTCCACTCCCTTCTCAATATCCCCTCCCAAACATACCCTTAAGCTATTAAAATAATTCTTCAATACTTCAAGTTCACCTTGGGCTCGAAGGTCAACTTATTGAAGAGTATTCTTTTAGGAGTTCATGCGGGGAAATCTTTTGTGGTTGAATTCCATATTTTTACACCGGTGTTTGTTGTCATCAAACGCTTCAATCGTAGTCGTGGGATCGGCCAGAGGTTTGGACAGTTCGTGATTCCTCTATTCTTCAAGCTTGCGTTGAGGAAGGAACTATGTTCCTCGACTATATATAAGTTCCTTAACTCCTCCAAAGAGTGTTAGGTTGGGTGTGAGAGGGACGCGTGGCTTGGATTATCTATAAACTAAGAAAACATAAGAAAAACAGTAAAGATAAAGATGAAGTAAAATGCGTTGAAAAAATAGTAGTTTAATTGAATATTGATTGATGCGTTCTAAATGTACAAGTGCTACTATATATATATATACGAGCCTTCATTGGCCACTATCCGAGCCTACATCTGCTCACTGTTGAATTAACCAATATCATCGATTATAATTAGCCTATCCCCTAGAAATTCAGAGTTTTTTCTCTCCACGACTCATTAGCACGGGTTAGCGGGGTAAACCCTAGTCACTCCTATTTCCACGATGTCTTCTATTCCTTGATATTAACTGCTCCAACGTTGTATGTCCACGTGCATTGAATACTTGCGCTCAGAGCAATTATTCCTCGCCTCGGCCACATCTTTCCTCAGTCATGTCTCATTTTCGGCCTTCAGCCCTTGGTGTTTTAACCGAGTCACCTCGTGATCGAGGCACCTCGATGATTCTTCTCATTTCCTCGGGGTTCAGTCTTGTTAAAATATTTGTCTTCATGTTCCCAAACTGAGCTTTCCCTGTGTTGTGGCAAGTATTACATTATCTCTGTCCTAATGCCATTATGGCTGCCTCGGTCATGTTATAGCCTTGAATTCCCCCTTTTCTCCTCGGCCAACAATTTAATTTATTTTAGGGGTTTAACAGTGTCATAAGTTGGCACCCTTCAATATATCTACTATCTATCATACATGAGGAAACCATGAGGGTGAAGGACAACCTGATGAAAATTCAAAGAAGGTTTTCTTTGGAGGGAGCTATCTGGAAAAAACGGAAATGAGATAATCTTCTAAAATAAAATCAGTATAAATATAACTAATAAAAGTAGAAGTATTTTCCACACAATAATTGAACTGAAAAATATTGTTTAACAATAGATATATATCTATTGATCATGACATCTCTTTCCACAAGTATGTATTATATGTATGTATGATTGTATTAAACAACACTGGCTCTTGGGATACAATTTGACAAATTTGGAAGACTGCTAATTTACATGATCACCAATCTAGATATACATGATTGACTTTTATTTCATGCCTGTACGTACCTTGTTAATCAATCATTGAATTTGCTCCTCCAATGGCAAAACTACAAATATTACAAGGTTTTTAAGGAGAATATAATCCAGTGTGTACCACCTAATAAGATATGCACTATATATCCAATGAGATATATATCCCTCAAAAGAACTTGAAAAAGAAAGAAAATGAGAGCAGCTAGGTTGTTGGATCAGTTTGAAAAATCAAGAAAGGGAAAAGATGAAACATCTTTCATCAATTCCTCCAAGTCCCACTCTCCCACTGTTTCAAATAAATTCTCCACCTGATCAGCTCTACTTTCACTTCTCTTAATATTATTGCAGTTGTAATTAACAATATTGTTAATGTCATCAAAGTAACTATTAATATTGTTAGTAATAATAGTATCTTTATCTCCATTGCATCCACTCTCCATTTTTAGGTTATGGTCAGAAATATTATTGCTAACACTCTCTAAAGGAGGAACATAAATCTCTCCTTCACCACCAAATACTCCATTTTCCAAATAAAAACCTTTGCTGTCAAATCCATTCTGTGACGAAAAGCATGGTCCTGTAGTACTATTGAAGAATCCACCACTATTTGAAGGTTGGAAATTTATTCCATATGATATTTGTTGTGATGGTGATGAATTGAACATAGGCATAAAATGTTGATCTTGTGTAGTAGTAGAAGTAATTAAATTTAACCCTCCAATGTTAAGGTCTTTGTTAGGTTCATATGAAGATTGATCACTTGCATTTGGTGAAGTTGTTGATGACATGTTCTTGAGTCTTTTCTTTACTGTTGAATTCCAAAAATTCTTAATTTCATTGTCTGTTCTTCCAGGTAAGCGAGCTGCTATTTGAGACCATCTTTGAAATTGAAAATAAAAACAATTGAAAATTAAATAATTTATATTGAATGCATATGCTTTGCATGGAAGCTAAAATAAAATAAAAAATGAAAGTCTTTAGCTTGAAGTCCAGATAAAGATGAATGAGAGGGTCTATGTATGTGTTGTTTTCAGATGTTCTTTTGTCTTCTACAAGGAGCCGTATAAACATGAATTTATTAATAATATAATATTATATTTGATGCAGCATGTTATGCATGTATTTTTTTAACTTTGAAATTTTTGTGCTATATCTTAGACTAATTCAAGAGAACTATCTAGATTTTGACAGCCGAAGACTTGTAACAGTTCCTTTTAGAAAATTGTCTGTAAATGCAAGGTATGTAGAAAAAGTACTGTTGTATAGTTGCTTCTTCAAAAAAGTATCTTAGGATTTGGACTTTTATCATAATTCTATATGTTTTATAGGCATATGTATGTTCTCTTTTTCCATGGGAAAGTGGAATTTACCTCCTACGGTAAAATAAAATATCTCAATCATTAACATATAAAAAAAAATTGATGGTTGATATTGTTTTTTTTTAAAAGCAAAATTATATTAATATTGTGTATTAAGGCTACCTCAAATTTCAATTTATATATCTTCATAAAATTCAGTGGGATAAAACCAATATATATATATTGTCACGAGACGACACACACCACAAAATCATGATAGCTTCTATTTTCCTGAGATACACTTTTATTTTGCTATATATATAAATTTTTGTTGTGTTAATTAATTGGTGATGTAATAATTTTCTAATTTACAGTTGAAATCTCTCTCACTTTACACCATGCATCTAAAGTGATTTGCTTATTTTAGATGAAGTCAATGGGAAAATGATGGATGACATTGAATTTGATAGTTTTTCACAAATTATTCACACATTTCATCAACACCACACCCTAATTAACCTGCACCTAATGGCTAATATAATTAACATTACAGAATTTTATTTTATGTTCAAAACATTAATCATGCATCCATGCTCTATCACTCTTTCACTTTTTTGAGATATATACAGATGATGGGAATGAGCTAGTAGATGTTAGAGATGGACATGCATGTATAGGAAGAAGATAAGATAATCACCTGTTTCCAAGAAGGGAATGCAAATGGATGATGAGTTCTTCTTCTTGTGGTGAAAAAGCACCACGTTTAAGGTCAGGGCGCAAATAATTGATCCAACGAAGGCGACAACTTTTGCCACACCTTTGCAACCCAGCATTTCTAGCAACATCACTCCAACAACCTTGTCCACTGTTTACCATGTACTTCATCAGCTTCTCATCTTCTTCTGGTGACCATAACCCCTTTCTTAGCTTAATGGTAGAGTTGTTGTTTTTTCCAGATGCTTCTGGTTTCCTCATTGTACAAATATATTTCCCTCTCTATCAGATCTTCCCCAACTAGTCTGATGTAGATATAAGAAAAGGATTTATATATATAGAGAGAGATATATAAATCAGTACTTGAAATATGACAGAAGCTTCATAGGGTGGGAATGATGATTATAATGATGATGGTGATGGTTGTGGGGTTTGCTTACAATTTAGGGAAGAGTTTTAGAGAGAGAGAGAGAGAGAGAATGGTTGGTTGATGAGTCTAGTAGAAAACGGTTTGGAGAGAGACATGAGGGGATTGAGAAATTAAGGATGTATGTGTGTGTCTTCTTGTCTTTGACTCCATGGCCTTGTTGTCTTTTTATTTTTCTATTTTTTTTTCTTCACTCACAAGGTAATGATCATATATACATGAATCACAGGGTGACAGATAAAAAAAAGTATATATTTATTTATTTATTTATTTATTTATACACAGACATACGAGTTTGTTTTATAACGAAGCTAGCCAAGTTATTTGCTTCCACTTCACATTAACTCTCCCTCTCTACCCCCACACGTGTAGTTGAAGATAATATTGATCGAGCTTAAGATAATAATTAAGAATAAAAGCAAAGACGGCAGATACTGGATCATAATGTGTATGCATATATGTTTTTTGTTATATATATATTTCTTTTGCATATACTAGATCCATTGTTTATGCTTCATTCCACAAAGAAGTAAAGTAAACTCAATATGTATATGAACATACATACATACTATATGTATGTACGCCTCTTTTGGAACACATATCTAAGTGACTGCTGTGTTAGTTGACTATTAGTCAATTCCGTGAACATACATAAACATATATGCAGCATATATATGTAATTTTTCAGGGAATGCTAACAAAAGAGTTAGTTTATAAGTAAATTGTGATTGAAGAAAGTGATTCACTTTAACCTTGTTTGGTTTTCATCATGCATATTCTTTTCCAAACAAAGGTGAATCACATGCTAGAGAAAAAAAAGAAAGAAATGGTGCAACAAATCTTGACTTTTCAGGCTATATCTTTTCAAATCAAGGACAATTTCCTTATAGAACTACTAACATTGCAACCTGCAACAACTTGAATTGGAGAACCAAAATTCAACTTTGTTTATGAAGTTTAATTAATTAATTAATTACTACATCCTGCTGACGTACTAATGATAATATCTTGCATTTGGGTCAGCTTAATTAATTGTTTTTCTTATTCTAATTAAATCAACTTAGAGACATTAAATCTGGTATATAGAACAGAAAGAAGGACTTGGTGTGGTAGTTAAAGTGGTAGATATGGATGTTGATCGCCTAAACACTTGTCTAAAGCGCATTAGATGATTAGATTTGAAGAACAATAAAATGACCCTCCTCCACTGCTGTGTAACTGGTTTAAGCACTAACTATGAATTAAATTAATGTGTATCAAAATGAAACTGCCACAATCTTTGTAATTGTAATAAGTAATAAAGTAACCCCACTCCTGCACCAGTAAAATAAGACTAAATTTGAATTACTCGAGAGCGTTCCGATGAGATGGTTTGAATCTCTTATAGCTTATCCAAGGTCCTAAGTTAGAATCTAGCATTCAAAATGCAGTAGCGATAAAACTCTGAAGGGAGAGTTTTGTTGAATGATTAGTCTCTGCAATTGCGCACAGAAGATACCTGGTGAAAAGAAAAAAGACTCAATTTGAATAATAAGGATCATGGCAGCCCCTAGACTCACGCTGTAGATATTTTTTATGATTGTTCTCCTTCATTAAACCACGTTATAAATTCCACAGACTTAGAAAAGTTGTCAAAAAGTTGCAAGATAGTACAAGGAAAAGTTAAAAGAAACCAATCAATCTAATAAATCAGCAACACCTAGAGGGACCAACTGGGCTAAAGAGGAAGATGGATGATATATTCTGTCCTCATTAAAATGATCATCATGTGTTTGTGGAACTACATAGGTAGAAAAAAAAATACCATTTAATTTGTCCACCTCACTGTTCCAATTTCATGTCGTTAACAAAACATCATGTTGCTTTGACTTCAATTATTATAATGATTAATCACAAATTTAGTAGATGCTTGTAGGCACTAGTGAAAGGAATTCGTGTCCACAAATCCTAAAATCTTGAGATAAATACACTTGATAACAATTGACCAATGCTTGAAGTTGCTTCAAAATGCATCTTTAATCAATAAAAAGGGTAGAAAAGTATAATGTAAGTAGAGATAAGGGCCTGGAAAACCAGAAAGCATAATAAGGGACATATATATATATATATATATATATATATATATATACACGCACATTTTTGGATATTACGATGGTTAGATTTCTAAAATTAGTGATAAAACATCCAAACTTCGAAGGCATCGATCAGCTTTTTGTATGCTTTCTATGTACTGCATGTTCTATTGGAAGAGTTTAGCCTAGCATAATACTTACTTGTGTTGATTACCTCATAAATAAGCAAGCATGACTTTAGTTAGATAAGAGGGGTCCTACCAACAACAACTTTCCAATACAAACCTAGCAATAATAAATTAAGAAAGTGCAACCACCAGAATAACTAACTCTCTAAAGGCAGTGGGATGCATATTATATAGGGAATGTTTTATAGAAGAGCTACGAGGAATATGTGGCAAGTGTCCCGGTCTAGAATTCTAGGAGATGCCACGATTGAGCGATGATGGAGAGGACTTTGTCGATTGGAGGTGAAGTCCTGCTAGGTGTACCTGCAAAGCCACTATGACGAGCAAGTCAAGCCTCCCTCTAGTATTTTAGTAGGATTTTAGGCATACCTAGAGAGTGAGGGTGAGACCCCTTATATAGTTGTTAAATGGGCTTGAGAGTATTGGGCTTAGTTGATCGGTCAGGCCAACCCATAATTTTTGGTTGGAACATAGTCCTTCGAACGGCGAGCGTGTAGCGCGTAGAGCGGAGGCATTCAAATGTTGAGTCCTTCTACCACCCGACTCTTTGTGTTACTTAGTCCTTCTAGAGTTAATCCTATAAGACAAAATTGGTTAATTATCAAAATAATAGAAATTGGTTTTACTAGTCATTCAAGTGTTTGTTTTGAAGTCGTTTGGCATTTCCTCTGACGGTCAAATGGTTCTCCTCCTTCGGCCAAGGTGATCTGCTTGGAGGCTTTTTCGAGTGCAAAGCACAATCGGTCGGAAACTCCCTTGTTGGTGTTTTTTTTTATTGGTGAATTTTCCATGTAAAAAGTTAAATATGCATACAAAAAATAATGAATATAGTTTTTCTTTTTTTATCATAAGTCACTACAAAAAAAGGCTCATTAGCGACAAAAATTTTCCTCACTAAAGCATATTTGCGACGACCATATTATATCGCTAAAACGGTCATCGCTAACCCGTAGCGAGGGAATTTTGAATCCGTCTCTAACTATTAGCGAGGGAAAACTCTGTCGCTAATCACCTCGTAATTTATGTTTTTTTTTCCCAAAATCCTGCTCAAATTAGCAGGGAATTTCCGTCGCTAATTCTCTCGCTAATCACCTCATAATCCATTTTTTTCAGAATCCCACTTAAAATTAGCTAGTATACTTTTAAATTTTTTTAAAGATGTTTTTTATATTTATTATACTATTATTAATAAATATTGTATTATTAAATTATTATTAGAAATCGAAGGGGTGAAATATGGTGGTGGTGGTAGAGGTGAAATATGGGAAGGGGGTTTGTGTAGAGAGAGAGAATGACAGTTAGAGAGAGGGGGGACGGTTAGAGATCTAGAGAGAGAGAGAGTGAGAGAGGAGGGAGGGTGGAAGTTAATTTTGTGGTGGGGGTGAAGAGGGTTTGTGTAGAGAGCGAGAGAGAGAGAGAGTGTGAGGATGATGTGGTGGTGGTGGTGAAGGGTGGGTTTAGGTAGAGAGAGAACAGAAAGAGAGTGAAGTGTGAGAAATGGAGAAGTGTGGTTTAGAGAAGAAGGGAGAATAGGAGAGAAAGTGAGAGAAGAGAGAATAAGAGGAAATGAGCTTATCTAAAAAAAAGAATAAGAGGAAATGAGAGTGTTTTGGTCAAATATAAAAAAACTTAAAATTAACGAAGGAATATTCCATCGCTAATCACCTCGTAATCTGTTTTCCTTCAAAATCCCACTTAAAATTAGCGAGGGAGTTTCCGTCGCTAATTCCTTCGCTAATCAACTCGTAATATGTGTTTCTTCTTCTTCAAAATCATGCTTAAAATTAGCGAGGAAATTTTTGTTGCTAAACCCACCCACATCCGTCGCTAACTGAAGCCGAAACTACAATCCATCTGTCGCTAAATCCATCGCTACCAACTATTTTAGCGACTAAATATGATTCGTCGCTAATTTTTGTCGCTAATGAGCCTTTTTTTGTAGTGAGCGTCTTTTCGCATCGTTCTACTCGGTTGTCCCTTTCACCGAGCCTTATGATTTTTATGGCTGATAGTTACTTACTTGCACAACATTCCTCTGATCTATTGGGCCTTCAGTGTCTTTCTTGCTTGAGGCCGATGATGCTTTGTTTGCTGGACTCATTTTTGTTTAAGGTAAGTTTTTGACAAGCGTGTTCGCTTTGTCTTTACTGACCGAGTTTGTTTTGCCAAGGGTGTATGTCGAATTTTGCCCGGTTTTCATATGTCGGGCCTTTATTTGTGATGGGCATAAGGATATATGTCAGTGCTACCACAATCTATACTTGTAGGGACTTAGATTGTTTGCCTCTTGGTGCAACCAACGTGTTTCGTTGCAGTGAGCGTGTTAGCATTGTTTGTTTGCCAAAGAGGATCCTCTTGGTGTGACAAGCGCATTAGCTTTGCTTTTTCCCGAAAGGTTTTTCCCAAGCGCGGCGTGTGAATTTGTTGTTAGGATCTTGGCAAGTGTGTCGGATCGTTGCAAATGATAAAATCGGTAATACCGAGTGGCAAACTCAAGGATCGTAGTTAATTATCAATTTAATAGATTAAAAATTTTCAAAATAAGGAGTGATTTTTAGTAACCGAAAATAGATTATATGTGAATAAAATTCAAGAATAAAAGTGGCTAAGAATCTAATCCTCTCCCCTATACTATCATGCACTAGACCATTGATCGATTCCAATTTAATTACCCAATTAAAATATTCAATTCAATTATTAAAGATTTAGGGCAATCCCTTGCCTCAAAACCCCTTTTATCTAATCTCAAACCCTAATTCCTTAAGTGTATCGCCACTAAACAAACCATTAAACACGGAGAATTAACAGAATTCATGATAGTAGTGTCATATTCTTATAATCATCACACTCATGATGACCTTAAACCCCAATATCCGAAAAACATAATCCATTTCCCAATATGAAAGTAAATCCTAATTCATCACAACAACAACAACAATCATTTTAAAGCAATAAGAATGGAGGTAAAGACATATTTAAAATGACAACTAGATTGTATTCATCATAACAATGCAATCACATGATAGTTTTGGAGATTCTTCTCTTCTTAATCTTAAGAAACTAGCTACTCATGTTCAAAGAATTGAAATAAAAGGTAAAAGAGAAATTACACAAAGATGAGTGCATTGGATCCTTCAATTCCTTGTTCCCAAGGGTGGAGAAGTTATATTTTTCCTCTTTTTGCAGCTTCCCAAAACCTATTATGCTTCAAAAATTCCAACTTTTCACTTAAATTGCTGTCAAAAGTGCAATTGATCGCGATGGGACTCAATTGCGACGCAATCTTATATGTTCGAGATGCAAAACTGCACAAATTAGCATACCATTACACACTTCAACACATCAAAAGTCGTCATCTAGCATAGTGTCCAACGATTAGCAAGACAAACCAAATGGGAAAACACAAGTTCTGCAAAATAAGTACAAATTAAGTACAAATTCAAGTTCTGCAAAATAACACATGCAGATTAATGCAGGGAATGCCCACACAGTCAACAAATCATAAGTGTTTAGAATGAAGATTAGCTGGGTAGTTGACCCTCTTAGTTCGTTGTTCTTGCAAAATTTAGGGCATAATTTTTTTTTATTTGAAATTTTTCCCGCTTAATGGATAACCATTTGTTACCAATGGGAAAGTGCTTTTGTTTGGCAAGCTGCTATAAGTTTTCGCTAAGATCTTGAATAATGTCCTAAAAAAATTCAGAATTTATTCGAAAACAAAAATTCCAACATTTCAAAAGTTTATAAAATCAGATAAGTCTTACAGTGTGAATACTTGATTCCAATATTGAAATTTTTTGTAATAGTAATTATTGGTAATGATTATATAAAGGTTGGACTCTTACTACAAATCAATTTCCTAATTTTTTTTCTTTCCTTGAAATCACTGTATTTATTCTAAATTTAGTATCAAAAGAAACATAATTTGAAATAGAAGAGAATATATTCTCTTTCTCTGTGCTTTTTTAATAATCTTGGAGAAAAAACTTACGGTTTTAACACTTGTGGAACACAAGTGGAATCATATCTTGATATTTATTTCCCCAATCCATTTTCATTTTTGGGTCTCATTTTTAAAAAAATTAAAAAACAATTGACAAAAAATTTCAAAAATCGTTTTTTTAGATCTACAAGTTTTAAAGAAAAGAAAAAAATGGTTTGGAACTATCTTAAAAGAAATAGGAAAATGGAACATCAAAAGTATTCTATTTAGATTCAAAAATATATATGAATCGAGTGAAAACAACAAAAAATCAACAATATTGGTATTGTTGAAACTAGCTTGAACATAAATAACACCCTTTGGTATTTTACGAGGATGCTTACGCGAACCAATACGTCCATTTTTATGTGAACCAATTTTTGGTATAGGTTTTGCCATATTTTATTATTTTAAAAATTAAAAAATATAAGTCCGAAACATATGGATATATCCATTTCCTGTCAAAAACGGATTCTTTACTATTTTCTATCTTAATTGTATTCTATTTCTACTAACTAAGATAGATTTGAAATATAAAGCAATAGATAATATTTGTTATAATACATATAACATAGAATAGATTCTAATATAGAATCTATACTATATTTTTGTTTTGATTTAATATTTAAGTGAATTAACTATTAATATAAGACGATTTTTTTATTTAAATATTTATTGATTAATTCACCTGCCATTACTTCATCAAGACCATAAACACGAGCAATGCCATCGCCTACTTGAAGTACAGTATCTGTATTTACAATTTTAACTTCGGTATTATATTGCTCAATACATTCACGGATAATTTTACTAATTTCATCTGCACGAATGCTTACCATGAATATTTCTTAATTTGCTTCTTTTTAGAACAAAAAAAATGCCTATACTCTAGATTATAGTAGAACGACTAATCAGTTCTTTTTGTCGTTCATTTAAATTTATCTAGACGTTTATTTTGATTAGCAAAATTCTGAAAAATCATTGATTCATCTGGTGTATAAATATATGATTCATTTACGAGTTTACTAGATCGATAATTTTCATTTTTGATGTTCAAAAATTACTATAGATACAATGTCACATTCAGTAAAGATTTATGATACATATATAAGCTCAAACCTCACAACTGGGTTTTTAAGAGATTGAACTATGAGAAGCTTGCCAACATATGATCCAGGTTTTCCACAACATTTATCTTACCCAGATAACAATACAAGATGATTAAGATTTGATGTGAAAGTGACCAAATGGTAAGATGCAAAACATATCAGAGCTAAACAACCACAATAATAATCATTGAGAGTGCAATTATGAGTTCGAAGTTGTGGTGAATCATAATCAATGTAGCAGTCAAATCAGCGTAGTACAAACCAAAATGCAAAAAGGAAAATCCAAACAAAGGGAAAGATAAGAACCCAAAAAGTGCCTCAAAAAGAGAAAAGTGACAGTGAACCATCCCACTCAAGGAAATGAGATATGATTCTCAATGTAGTCATCTCCACATAGTAAAGGATCATGTGTCTCCTGCGACTCCTTTGCTGCTGATGATGAGGATGATGGTCCTGAAACACGGGCACCTCTATGATGAGGAGCGAGTCATTGGTACTCTCCCCACATTCCTTCGAGAGTGGCCAATTTTGTTTGCTTTTCGCATTTATAACCTGTAAAGAATTCCTGCAACATTCCTGTAAGTTCTCAGGGAACTCATTGAAATAGCTTCCACTCAAACAAATTTAAACACAAGGTTCAGAAACAGAGCAGTTCTCCAATAAAATGGAATCATTTATTCGCAGACCAACAATGGAGCATGGCATCAAAATTTGAGACTAAAGTTTTTTAAATTTTGAAACAATTCCCAAATAATGTCACTTCTACCAAAAATTTGGGTCATCTTCAGACCAAATTTTTTCATAGCAGATCGCGTCACAAGCTGGGTTGGCTACGCCGCGATGTTGATCAAACCTGTTCTCTCTTTTTCTTTTAACAGATAGCAATACAATGGAGCATTTATCCTCTTTTTTTGGATAAAACAACTTAAAGAAAGACAAAACCATAGATTAAATTAAAAACTTGTTACCTCTACCATGAGTTGCCTCACAAGAAGCAATTCTTTACCGTCACTAGCTTGACGCTGCAATTCCAATATCAAGGTGGAATATATGACACAAAGAACATATCATCCTTCTTCTTTCGTTTGTGGGACAAGAACTTCATGAACTTGAAGTATAATTGCAGATGCTTCCATACCCTCTCAAGGTGGAGGATGACGAACAAGGCATAAAAGGAGTCTAAAAATCGATCAAGCTCTTCGCTTCTATCTTCCTTGTTGGTCGAAAGATGAGGGGGGAAAATGATTTGGGACTACCCTGGTTAGCAATTTAAATTGACTTCATATTTTTTTTTTGACAGAAAATTGACTTCATTTTTACTTTCACATATTTTTGTGTCTAGAACTTGAATGGGCGGGCTGCAAAGTAAAACCACACACCAACCACTAAAATAACCACCACGTTTTGTGTGTATGTTTGGTTCTGTGGTGGTGAGAATTGATTTTGGTAGAATTGATTTTGCAAAATTGATTTTAGTTAAAAGTGTGTTGAACGTGACATGATTTTTGTTTGGATACATGTACAAAAAAGTGATTTTTACCAATTATTGTTGTTTGGGTATGTTGAATCAAAATTGCTTTTAAGTATGAATTACCAAAATAGGCCTCAATTTAAAATTAGATTAGTAACTTCTTTTGACAAAAATTATACTAGTAACTTACTATTTGATAGAATAGACAAAAAATAATAAACAAATGTTTTGTTTACCTAATTTATTTATTCTTGTGAATTCTTAAGATTATAGGTATAAAGTAATAATAAACATCGTATTCTTTGTATAAATATACTCGGATAAAATTTAATTACAACACATCTTTCAAGTTGATAAGAAATGAAATTTAATAACTTTAAAATATTTTCTTCAATTGAAAATTTTTATCGTTAGGTAATTATCAATCATCTAAAAATAATGTAGCTCCAATGGCGAATAAATACACGAAATACATAAAATAATTAGTCAAACAATGTGCAATGTTTACCCGTTAACGTGTAATGTTTTCCCATAAGAAATCAAAAGTAATGAAATTATACTAACCACATATAACGTTTACCCGTTAACACACAAAGTATTAGATAAAAAATTATAAAAATTAAAATATTCATTTATAAAAATAAAGATGTTTTCCCGTCTAATATTTCATCAAAATTAAATTGAAGAAAAAAATAGAGATATTTAATATTGTGTGTTTTGATTAAAAAGATTTAAAAAGGTTTAAAAAAATAGAAATGTGAAGAGAGGGAGAGTAGAGGGGAGAGAGGTAGAGAGAAAATTGAGAAAGATAAGAGTGAGAGAGGAAAGAGAAAATTAAGTTTTAAATGTGAGAAAGTGGAACCCACAAAAAATAAAAAGTGAAATAGAAAAGTTGTGAATGACATATTTGTCCTTAAAAAGTGAGTTTTGGAAAGGATAGATTAGTAATTTTGGTAGTGGTGTTTTGATAATAATTATTATAGTTGATTGATTATAGTTGATGATTACTTGTTGAAAACACGTTAACGGTTTTTTTTATCAAAAAAACAAGTAGGGTTTTTTTTTAATACCCCCACCCCATCCCCTCCCACCCCCACCCATTACTGTTATTCCAATTTTACCCCTGTCATAATTCCAATTTTGACTTTCATTAATTTCACTCGACCGGGACCCACAGTTAACGCATCGTATATACCTCCATGGAAGGTATATACGATTACATTAATCAATCAACGCCGACTGAAAACTACTCATCGTATATATGTCCTTCAAGACATATATACGATTGCACTATTTAATGCTTCGTTGACTACCCATCGTATATATGTCCTTTAAGACATATATACGATTGCATTATTAAATGCTTCGTTGACTACCCATCGTATATAGGTTATATACGAGTGGGCTTTGAAGATCCAATCGTATATACATCTGGGCCATGTATATACGATGTGAAAAAAATACCCATCGTATATACATGGTTGAGGAGGTATATACGACTGGGCTATTTTTTTCGTTTTTTACTGAGTTGCTATCTGTTTTGTTGGAACAGATATTGACCCGCCTACAAAGACGGAGATCTGCCGACTCTCAGTTGGCTCCTGTTGATATTGATACTACATTGACTTTCACGACGGATACGGTATATTTTTGTTACTCAAGTTTGGTAAATGGAATTAATTTACTTAAGTACTTAGTAAATTATATATTTTGTAGATATTTTCTACACGCGAGGTGTGGAGGAGTGGGCCACAAATTGTTGGTAGAACTATCGGTGTAGTTGTTGTTATTGTGAGATCCGAGAAAGCAAATGGAAAGAGTGGAAGCGAGATAAGATTGTTTTTGGTCACGACAAACAAGGCGGGTTACTAATGATTCAAGGGTTTTCGGTTCTAAAAGGAGAGGTCATCCTTTTAGATTGAAAGCTACTTGCACTCTTCGTCGTGGGGTTGGTGTGTGAGAGTTAAATGTGGTAGACACACGCATAGAGTTGCTCAAAACTTCCATTGGTACTTGTTTTTTTGGGCATCCGCTCTGGGGCGCAAAAGGATCAGTTAACCAAAGATGATCTTGATGTGGGACCAAAAGCTACTATTATTGCTTTGAAGAAGCTAGATCCGGAGAATGTGACTAGTCTTCGTCAAGTTTATAGGCGCGCAGCACAAACACCTGGTCTACAAAGAGGGTCCTAGAACGGACATTCGTGAGGTGTTGAGATTGATTGAATCCCATAATTATCTATGTTGGTCTAGAAAGATTCCGCAATCGATGTCGTCGGTGATATCATGTGGGCTCATCCCACTTCTATAAAGTTGCTCGTGTTGTTTCCCAAAGTTCTCATTCTTGACTCAACCTACAAGACCAACAGATATAATTTGCCTCTTCTACAGTTGTGGGAGTCACAAACACCGAGATAAGCTTCCACGTTGCATTTGCTTATATTGGGCGGGAGCTTGCTATTAATTTTTCTTGGGTATTGGAGCAATGCGAGGTATATGTGAGTTGCATTCTATTCATCCTCGAGTTTTCTTGATGCATGCAGAGATCTCTTTGTATGTCCGCTATTCTTGATGTCTTTCCTGCTTTGCTACAAATTTATTGTGTCATTGGCATGTTACAAAAAATGTCAAAGCCAAGATTAAGGAGTTGGTTCACAAGGATAGACGGGAGGAGGTCGAATCTCTCTGGCTATGGATTATTGATTCTGTTGATGAGTCACACTATCTATCTAATCTGAAGTTTTTTGAGGCTGCTTGCTCTGATAAACCTGCTCTCATTAAATACGTGCACGACACATGGTTGACACCGCATAAGGAGCGATTTATCTCAGCATGGACTAACCAGATCCCACACTTGGGGAATTGCACGACCAACAGGTATTTCTATCCGTTACTCGAATTTCTTTGACACTTGTTTATTATTTATATCCGTTACTTGATTTTTTTTGACACGTGGACATATTTTTTTTCGTCGATTAAATTTCTTTGACACTTGTTTATTATTTATATCCGTTACTTGATTTTTTTTGACACGTGGACATATTTTTTTTCGTCGATTAAATTTCTTTGACACTTGTTTATTATTTATATTCGTTACTTGATTTTTTTGACACGTGGACATATTTTTTTCGTCGATTAAATTTCTTTGACACTTGTTTATTATTTATATCCGTTACTTGATTTTTTTGACACGTGGACATATTTTTTTAAATCGATTAAATTTCTTTAACACTTGTTTATTATTTCTATCCGTTACTCGATTTTTTTGACACTTGTTTATTATTTGAGCGGAATCCTTGCATTGGTCTTTGAAAAAGCGATTGAAGACTTCAAAGGGTGATTTATCAAAATGTTTGGTATCTATTGATGACATCTTGGCAATACATTTTGATCAAATTATCGCTTCTTTTCAACGAAGCATCAACAGAATTGAAGTCAAGTCCAATATTCCACTTTGTTTAAAAATCTTCAAGGACTTGTTTCTTTATCTGCCTTTGAGACACATGGTTAAGGAGTTTGAAAGATCGAAATGCGGGGTTGGATACGACAAAGGGCGATCTTGGGTGCATTCAAAGGAAGACACATCTACTTCCTTGTGCTTGTGAGATAGGTATTTTTCATGCTTCCAGGTAATTCTATTCCGCTCAATGTTGTTGATGATCACTTTGAAACATTTGAGCTTGGATGCGATAGATGATAAATCCACTCGGGATAAATCATCTACCCGTGATATTTCTTACCGATTCGATGCTATCCGGCGCGGATTTGATAAAGTGAGTGAGGAGGAGAAATTTCTTATCAAGAGGCGGTGAATGAGATAGCTTTCCACTTCTACTTCTTCTATGGTTGCACCTAAATCAAAAGTCGAGCGAAAGGTGCACCAAAGAAGAAAAAGGGAAATTTTTGATGCTAAGCGGGATCCTTCGGGTGGGAGCACGTGGATGAGAGGTAAAACAGATGAAGAAACCGGGGCTTCCAAAATTCCTACACAAATGGTCAACCAAATTATCTCGGGGTGCTTCTAGAGTATTATCACGAGCGGTGAGACTAAAATCCACTTACCGTTTCTTCCAAAGACACGTGCGCAACTATGTTGAAAAAATTGTTGATGTTGAAGGTGACGGTAATCTGCGCTTTTAGAGCGATCGGGGTTGGACTTGACATGGGTGAGGACTCACGGCCTCGATTAGGCAAGCTTTGATTCGAAACAAAGGGCGGAAACCTTGTATTCGGATATGTTTGGGAAGAACCGATCGTTAGAGCTTTATAAAGCTTTAACTATTGAGTCATACGGACGTCACCGAGTCAAAGTGGTTTGATTTGCACGAGATGGGGTATATGGTTGCAACCGTATATAATGTTGCATTGGTTGATTTTCTTTATCTATGAATTTCACTTATCCGCCTTTGAGAGAATGCACGTCTACAGTTCATCTAAGTTGAAAATCATATCTGCTTACGAACGAGCAAAATGTACACTGGTTGAATCTTTCAATCTCTCCCACTTGTCCATTGACTCTATTGCCCAGCGCAAATGTACCAAAGACTACTTACCAGAGTCTGCTTCATGGTTGCATCCGTATGCCGGACGTTTTACCCTATGGCAGTCTATGTGTCCTCCCGTGCAGCCTCTCACTCACACTGATGCGTCTAGATGTATAGATTTAGCCGATGATTCTATTGACGGCTTGTAGATAGATTCACACATTTTTGTATTACACGTGTATATATGATTATAAGCGCGTTTTTGTAATTATACGCGTTTATTTTATCCAATATATGTGCTGCGTTTATTCAAATCACGAGATCAGAAATTATAATCTGTTAATAAAATGTAATCGTTAACCAAAAAAAAGCCCATCGTATATATCTCGTTTGGGGCATATATACGATGTGCATTTTTAACGCATCGTAAATAGGTTCCTCGGGGTATATACGATTGACTTAAAACGCATCAATCGTATATACGCCCCATGAACATATCTACGATGGTAAAAATTGTACCCATCGTATATAGGCCCCAAAAAAGATATATACGATGGGTGTAATTTTGTGAAAAAAGCAATTTTTGAAGGGCATTTTGGGAATTACAGTGTGTGGGTGGGGGTATAAGGGAGAGGGTGGGGTACCAAAAAAAAAACCCAAACAAGTATACTGCTAAAACAAATAAAAAAGGAAGGCTATTGCTTTTCCCACACCCTCCTACTCAAATCACACCCCACAAGGGGTGTGTGAAAAAAGCCAGCGCCAGAAAAACCTCTTTTTTTCACGAAATTTCACTGTTCGAACACGGGCCTTGAGCGAGTTCGAATGACATCGTTCGAGTGTGTTAAATTTTGACTTCACACTCTCTTTTTGGCGTTTTTCACTGTTGCATTCGCGTGAAGTCATTCGAGCGATTCGCATGACGCTTGTTCGAACACGTTCGAACGACATCGCTCGAGTGTGTTAAATATTGACTTCACACCCTTTTGTGCGTAATTTCACCTGTTGAGCGAGTCGTTCGAGCGTGTTGAAACAAGTCGTTCGACGATCATAAAACACGTCCTCAGCGCTTTCACGCGAGGTTATTTTGGAATAAAATTTGTTAAGGGGTGTGAAATAGTAGGAGGGGGTGTGGGAAAAGTAATACCCAAAAGGAAGAGGTAAGTAACATTCCCAAAAAGCCCAATAGACAAAATTGAAGCCCAATTCCCTGTCATCCCTAACCTAGAGGAATTTTAGAAAACCAGTACCGCCTCCTCTGTAAAAGTGGAACAGAAATGTGAATATTGAAGGGCAAAAGTGAGAATTAATAGAAAAAACAACACTGCTCCTCTGTAAAATTGATTTTAGCAAACGCAGAAGCAACAAGATGTAGCTTCTAGTAAAATCGATTCCAGCAAGGAGAATCAATATTTCAACCATGAGCCAAACATGTTATTTCCTGCTAAAATCACCAAACTCTATCACACATTCATTTTGAAGCAGAACATCATCACACACAAGAGCAAGAGGAGTAACGTAAAGAATTGAGGTGAGATACGAAAGATGTTGAAGGTGGCGGTTCAATTGAATTGGAGACCACTATATTATTCTCTCCCTCTAATTCGCTTCACTCACCGAAAGCTCCACACATTGAACCCTAATCTTCGATTCTTTTGCTCCACTGTTGCTCAAACCTCACCTTCTCTCAATGGCAACCTGGACCCCTACCTCCGCTGTTCCATGCCGCAGAAGCCACGCCGAGTTGCCGTTCTTGTCAGTGGAGGCGTCGATAGCAGTGTTGCTCTCCGGTTACTTCATGCTGCTGGTCATTCCTGTACCGCCTTCTACCTTAAGATATGGTTCCAAGTATGCCTCCCTTCCTTTCACCAACCAAACGCTAATTCCACAATTCCTCTTACGCTTTTTCGTTTTCTAATTACAGTAATTGGTATTCGTGGTTTTTTGTAGGAGGATTTTGAGAACTTCTGGTCGGAATGCCCCTGGGAAGAGGATTTAAAGTATGCTAAAGCTGTTTGCAATCAGGTCTCTTTCTTATCATACATTTTTATTGCTTGTCATGCTTACCATTGTATTACCAATGTGAATTCAGACGGTGTTTGTATTTTAATTGAAGGTTGAAGTACCATTAGAAGTTGTTCATTTGACCGATGAATACTGGAAAAATGTGGTATGCTATACCTCCTACAGCCACTTTCTGTCTAATCTTCATTCATTTTCCCTTTAAACTTGACTACTAGCATTGCCTGCTATTTAGGTAACTAGAGTTTGAAGTTAATAAATACATGCAATGCCAGTATTAAAGAGCATAGCCATAGTTCACTATGGCTCTTCCTCCTATTTGACTTACTGTCCTGTTTATCAGGTTTCTTACATCATTGAAGAGTATCGGTGTGGCCGAACTCCAAACCCTGATGTTCTCTGCAATACGAGAATAAAGTTTGGTATGCATCTTGTCAAATGCATTGAATCCAATCTAACTATGCTGTAGTTTATTTCGTGTGTTTTTTACTGTTCACTTTTAGTAATCAACAAGTGCTTTTTTTGTTAGGTGCATTTTTGGATGCAATTGGTGGAATGGGTTTTGACTATGTTGCCTCGGGTCATTATGCTAAGGTTGTCCACCCATTTGCGGATCAGATGAATGAGTCTTCGGTTCTGGAGCTATCACAAGACATGGTACCAATATGAGATACACTTCTGTGGTTACAAGATGTTGTTTGCATTTGTGGTTTATAGGTTATATTTCTTTACTTCCAGCTCTTTTTAAAGAATCTTCACAGATTAACCTATATTAAATTGCTTATAGTAATTTTAAGTTCTGCACATGTATTTGCTTGCCTGTTGTTGGGAAAATATTGTTGAGCGTTGTAAGTTTCTAATGTTGTTTTAAATTTTAGGTAAAGGATCAAACATACTTCCTTTCACACCTATCACAATCCCAGCTGAAGCGGCTTCTTTTTCCGCTTGGTTGTATTTCCAAGGTTTGTTGTGACCAGAACCAATTTCAATGCTGAAATGTCATTTAATATCATCAGTGGTTTAGTCATTTTATGATGTTTAACATGAGAACGCGGGCTGGATGCATTCAGAAAATGTTTGTTAAAATTTTCAGTTCTTTTAGTTGTTGTTTGGGATTGAAAATTGAATGCTGCTTTGCAGTAACCATTTGTAAAGGCCAGCAAAATTATTTTGCTCTATATAATTTTTTTTGTGACTAACATTTTCTTACTTTAAAACTTCACTTGCTATCCAGTTTTTATGAGGCCTGACTTAAGAACTCACATTTTCTTCCTTTAAAACTTCACTTGCTATCCAGTTTTTATGAAGCCTGACTTAAGAACTCAGGCAATGTATTTTCAGAAAATATTTGTTAAACAAGTTCAGTGCCCTTAGTTATAGCTTGAGGTTTTAATCTGGTTGCTACTTTGAAGCATTGTTGTCAATTTGCGGGTATAGCATTGTGGAATTTAAACAAACTGTTATTGTCTGCGATCCACGATCTGCCCATTAGTGCTCTCAAACAGCAACTATAACGCTATAGCATATCGGAATTTAAACAAATTGCTATCTTTTCGCTGATCACGGTTGACAAACTGCTTTGAAGTAACCATGCATAAAGGTCAAAAAGTTATCTTCTTCGATTTTGTAATGTGTGCATGAAGTCAATTTTTTTTATAGCACTACGTGATGTAATGAAGAAATTTTCACTCTAATTTTTGTTTCCTGCCTAATCATCTGCAGGATGAAGTTCGTAGGCTTGCCACACAATTTAATCTTCCAAATAAGGATAGAAAGGATTCCCAGGGAATATGCTTTTTGGGCAAGGTATTAGTGATGAACAGCTCTTTTATTTCATATCTATTTCAATCTGGTGAGAAATTTATTACAAATACTCAGGATTTTCCTAACAGTTTTAAGAGGCTGATAATACTTACAATAATCTATAAACTAATATTATAACTATTCTCTAATTTTCTTTTTTAATTTTTGAAACTTCAATGCCATCACTTTGTTTATAGTTGTGTTATTGTTTTGAATCAAATCTTGAAGATGGTTTTCTTCTAAAGTTCTATCTTTGTGCACTTTTTGAATCATAGATTAAATTCAGTGAATTTGTTGCAAAACATATTGGGGAGAAAGAAGGTATCATACTGGAAGCTGAGACAGGAGATTTCCTTGGCAAGCATCGGGCTTCTGGTTTTATACTATTGGTCAGCGCCAGGGTTTACGGCTACCTGGAGGCCCATGGTTTGTTTCCCTCTCTAGTCTCTGTTTCTCTCTGGCATTCATCGTAGTATCTGATAAATATCCTATCACATTTTATATCCAAGATGGATCCACATTATATATGGAAATATGAATCTATGTGTTTTCTGCATTGCAATTTTTAACTCATGATCATTCATATGTCAAAGGTTGCAATTTCTAGTCTCTACCTTGGGTAATTCTCATTTGAAACTTTTCTTTCATTGCATTCCTATACTCAACTTTGGGCATGTTAAAAAAAATCCCTTTTGTCACCTTATGCAGGTATGTTGTTGAGAAGGATGTTAAAAACAATGTAGTATTTGTGTCGAGAAATTACTTTTCCCTTGACAAAAGAAGGCGCATATTCCGTGTTGGCTCTTTCAAATGGCTTAGTCGTCCCCCTAGCCAGACTAGTCAGCTCCGATGCAAGGTGGATGTATACCGTAAATATCAATTTCTTCTACCAGTTAATACAGACGTTTTCCATCTTTACTATATCTTAACCTTTTCAGGTGAGACATGGTCCTGGATTCTATGATTGTAGCTTGCAAATGGAAGATGAAGGAGATGACTTAGGTAACTATGCTGTTGTCCGCATATCAGAAGATGATCAAGGCCTAGCAGCTGGGCAGTTCACAGCCTTCTATGAGGGGCGAACTTGTATTGGTTCTGGTGTGATTTTGGAGTCTTGGGATGATCAAAGTTTTCCAGTATGTGCAAAAGCTTTAGAAATTGCAAGAATGGAAGATAAATCAAAGATTGGAAATCCAGTTAAGATAAAAGTTAAAGCAGATAACCCGCAAGAAGTGTGTGATTCCAAGGAGTTGGTAAGTCAAGCCTCATAAGGAAGTAGGTGCTGCCACAGAACCAAACAGGCAATCTTGTTGGAGGAATGCAGTTTCCATATTCCCTGTCAATGCTTCAGAAAATGGGTAGACAGGGATATACATATACATGGGGTCTGTTTGGATAAATAACTTAATTAAGCGCTTATGGCATAAGCGCTTATCTTATAAGTGCTTATGCATAAGCTGTTTATTTAATAAAAGATAAAATAATGTTAAACTATTTTTCTATAAGCCATAAGTTGTTTACATAAGCAATCCTTTGGAGCTTATGGAAATTAGCTGAAAACAATTTATGAACATGTCATAAGCTGTTTCCATAAACTCGCAAAAACAGTTTTGCAAGTGCTTATGTCAGTAGATAAGCTCAAATAAGTCCATCCAAACGGGCCCATGTTAAGGAAATCAGAAGTATCTTTTGGAGGGAGGGGTGCTCCATTCAATTACAATGCAAGGAAGTTGGAGCTTCTATCATTGGAGCTTTTAAATTTAATATGTAATAATAGCCTGGACATGGTTTAGAAGGTATTGACAAGATACCTTAAGATACTATTCAGTTCTTACCAAAAGTATTATTAAATGATTAAATTATTAACTTAGATTCATTCAAATAAAAAAGAAGCGTCATGGCAGGGACGAAGTAAACTTGCATGGCATCATTTGAAAGCCTTAGCTTAAGCCTACCAAACTGTATTATGCTGAGGTTGTCCCTCTGAAGTGTCTAAAAAAGTGAAGCTTATGTAGACTAATCATCACTTTTTTTTTCTTTTTTTTTTTGTTGAGTTGTTTACTTTCTTGCATGGATACATACTATGCCAATATTTTCTTATAAAAAACAAAATTCTATGCCAAATTGTTTTCGATGTTTTACTAAAGTTGTATAATTAAACAATATGGAAGTACATAATTTCTTGGAAATCTTATTTGTAAACCACATTCTTGACAATAGAGCATGCCTCTCTATCATTGTTACCGGTTAAAATTTTCAAACAACTTTTGCATTTCACCCTAGACATATCATCAACCTATTATTGATCGTAAAATACCGGATGTAGCAATTATAACCCAACATGAGATAATGTTTGCACTTGACTTTTATTGATAGTCATCGCAAAACACATAATCAATGGGGATTGTCGTATTTGAAATGGAAAAGGAATTCCAGAATTGGAAGGGATTAAGTTCATCCTTGGTGCTTCAAAAAAAAAAGTTCATCCTTGGGATATAAACTTTTGCCCCCAACATGATTACCAGTAGCCACCTTAGCTCCAATGACCATGAAACCTAATTCAGTTATAATTAATCTTGCCCCATTGCATAAATCAGAAGATTGGTCAATATTCCTCATCAACATAATATGAACACATACTCTCAATACTACTTTATGATAAGGGAGAATCGAACATGTGATTTTGTTGAGAAACTCGTGAGCTAACCAATCAAAATTGATTCAATAACTTCCTTCATTTTAGAAATACAATCAGAGCTAAGATACTCCACTTCCACACCAAGCACTAATCACAACACATAATTATTGACCCTTCGAACAATTTCCAACGTCGGCACCAATATTGCCATATCCTCAAAAAACCTAAAATCACTCATACTATGTAGCAAATTAGGGTAAGTAGAAGGCACAATGCTTACAATATGGTCTGAAGAATGTAGAATGAAAAGAAATTATGGAATGTCAACTTCAGCTTCACCATCATTATCAATTCCAAATTTCCACTATTATCAATAGAGTTGCAATTTACAACTAAGAGTAAAAAATAAAGAATATTTTCTAAAATTAGAAAAATACTATATTCGAAAGTATTTTTAGAAAATACTATTACTTCACTCGTATATAAACAATAAAAACAACTTTTTATATATAGTTCAGATACATAACTTTTTTAATAAAATTTAAAAAGTATAGAAGTGCGGAGGGAGTCCTTTGGAAAAAAAAAGTGGTTAATAAGAATAGGATATTTGTTGTAGTGAAAATAAGATATTTGATTGAAACGAATTTGGTTGGCACACCGTATGGAAAAAGTGAGTTGAGGAGCATAAGAAAAGGGATAAACCGCGCCAAATGTTGAATCCTTAGAACAGAGATAGATAGATATAGTTTCACTCCACTTCCTCCCGATGACATCTCTTTTCCGGCTACATTTTCCCACACCCATCTCTTTCTGCACTCTCGCTAAAACCCCAAACCCCAATTTCAAACTTAACAACACACTCCCCTTATTCCCTTCACTAATTTCCTCCCTTTCTCACCGAAAATTCATCTCACTCCCTCACCGGAATCTCTCCCGCTCTATAATACGTTTTAGCGCCGGGGAATTCTCAGGCACTGTGGACGATGAACTATCAGAGGAGGAACTGGACCACGAGGTTGATTATTCAGACGACGATGATGACATTGATGTCATGGCGTTAGAGCACGAAGCCAAGGAGGCCGTACTGGAATATTCAAGTTCTCTGTCTAGCATTTTGAGTATTGGTGAGTCTTTGTTTCAAACTGTTTGGTGTTCGTTGAGTTTTGTTTTTTTCTTAAAATCTTTGCAGTCTTCATTAACTATCTTTATGTGTTTGATAATTTCAGATGATGAGAAAATTGATGTCAAGGAAACATCTCGAACTTCCAAGAGGAGTAAACCGAAGAAAAAAATTGTGAGTATAACATTCAACTTGGCAACTTCTGTAACTTTATTCAATGTAGAAGAATTCGGGATATTGATGTGTTAAATGGTAACGGGATCCCCCAAAACACTGAAGACCTTTGTTCTAAGTGACAGATTATGATAGTATGATTGGATTAATGACATCATATCTTGGAGGCAACCAATTTTTGTTTGTAACTAGTTAGGACTTGAGTTATTATTTTCCAGAGATTAATGTTAATTAGGGTCATTTGCTGAACCTGACTATTTTGAATGGCAGATCCCCGACAATCTTCTTCCCAGGGTTGCTATAGTTGGAAGACCGAATGTTGGCAAGTCAGCTTTATTCAATCGTCTTGTTGGGGTATTTAATGATTCTTTTAGCTTTCTTTTTTTTCTTATTGATGCTTTCATGTTCTAGGGAAATAATATTGAAAATTTCAACACGTCTGAACTTTGAATAGTTAAATTGATTCCGTATGAAATATGATAGTTCTTTTTTTGCTTAAATCGCAGGGAAACAGGGCAATTGTGGTGGATGAACCTGGGGTTACCCGGGATCGTTTATATGGCCGATCATTTTGGGGACAACATGAATTCATGGTGGTAGACACCGGTGGTGTTCTCACTATTTCAAAATCACAAACTACTGTTATGGAAGATCTGGATATTACTACAACCATCGGTATGGATGGTATTCCCCTTGCCACTAGAGAGGCAGCTATTGCCAGGATGCCATCAATGATTGAGAAACAAGCAATTGCAGCTGTGGAAGAATCACCTGTTGTTATTTTCCTGGTTGATGGTCAGGTATTTGTTTCCTTGCATACAATAACTTCTATTTATTCCACCTCTTCCAAGTCCCTATCTTTTTTTGTCTTGATTATTATTGTAATTGGATTATTGGAATATCATAAATATATAGAAAGGATAACAAGATATATAAACAAGTGGTATATACTTGTATTGAGTTTGGACGAGTTATCTGGTTAATTCCTCCCAGTCCACCTCCATAATTACACATTTTATGGTATTTCTGGAGTCTGACTGAATCTTGGAAGCTTTTTGTTGTTTTTTCCATTACATTAAATTATTTCTGGTGCCAATCTGGCTACAATTAACATAGTTGTATACGTTTTTTTGAAAGGCAACATAGTTGTATACTATCAACATGAGATATCATTTTTTTTTGTTCTTATGCTTATTTCAAGTGCATGATGTGACCAACTGTTTCTTGAAGCTTCTCCTAATCATAACCTGAAGACAGTAACGATAATTATGCTGAACAGGCAGGTCTAACAGCAGCGGATGTAGAGATTGCCAATTGGCTGCGTAAACACTACTCAGATAAACGTGTCATTCTTGCGGTTAACAAATGTGAATCTCCGCAGAAAAGAATCATGCAGGCATCTGAGTTTTGGTCCCTTGGGTAAGCTATATTGGCTGAGGATACATGTCTGAGGTGTGGCTAAATCCATTAGAACATGGTCATGATACTCAATTTAATAAAGATGCACTTATTCCGATGTTTTCTTGACATGGATATCTAGGAGTAAAACTTGATCTATGGTCTCTTATTTTTGATGTGAAATTCATGGATATGATTTGTAGTTGTACCTCGACAAGCATGAAATGCGTGTGCACCAGTTCTAAGATACTATTGAGGTAAAAGGTGGTGTTGAATACACTTAAGATACTATTAGGTCAAAGGTGGTGTTGAATACACTACCCTACATTTACCAATATCTAAGTTAATAATCTAGAGGAATCACTTTAACCACTATGTTAATGCAAATGAAGTGGTTAATTTTTCAATAAATAGCTAGTTCAAGTGGTTAATTTAATTGTGATGTGGTTAATGGCAAACAAAATTTATTTAATTCAACTTAAATATGGATCAATTCAAAAATTTTATAGAATCACCCTCATCTGTTAAAATTTTTACTAGGTGGATGTTTCCTCTTAGTAGTTTGCATGAGTATTTGCAAGTAGGGAATGACTATGGTCAGACATAAGATTTTGGTTCTTATGTAGTTCTATATATTTATGGGATGAAGATATCTTAGCAATTACACATTTAAAGGAACTTCATTTCTCTTATTTTGACCTTTGGGGAATCATGAATTTGTTGAGGATTGACATCTTGATACATCTAGAATATATTGAAAGATAAGTATAAGAGAAAAACACTGTCTCGCATTTTTTCTGATAATTAAATTTGTGTTTGGATGAACAATTGTAAAACTTGATTTTGGATTATATTAATTTTTACAAAATTGATTTTGGTGAATGATTGAGTTATAAGTGAAGTTTCTAATAAAATTTGGTGCAAAACTCTCGGCTCAATGCAAAAGTAGCATGTTTTCACTCTACACAAATATGGTTTTGCGGACAGACCTGATTTTGATATAAAACGTCCAATCATGATTTTTCCCAGAAAACTATGTTTTATGCTTTCGAAACCATGGTTGAGTAGTTCTACTGCCAATCCATAAATATAATGCAAATTTCCGCGTCATGTTTTTTTATTGATGCTTCCCTAAGGGTGTTTGATTTGAAGTTATAAGAACTTACTCCTAGGAATAGCAAGCCAAGGAATATAATGATAGGAATAATAGTCATGGGTATTCTTTGATATAAGTGTTTGGTAAACCTTTAAACATTCCTAGAAATAAAGTAGTTATAGGAATTAAAAATAAATTACATTTATCTTTCATTATTATCCTCATGGGAATCCATATTTTCAACCTCTTTCATTGGAATTATGGATGTTATTTTTTGCCTAGGAATCTTCTATACCCAGAAATAACTTTTTTAAACATGTAACGAACATGAGAACACCCATTTGTCATCCATAGATTAGCAGGAATGTGTTTCGAATCCTTGAAAGCAACACCCCACGAGTGTCATGCGTTCTCATCAACAAGTCGTTTTCTGTGGTTATTACTATATCAGGTTTGAACCAATTCCTATATCAGCTATATCAGGGACAGGAACTGGAGAGCTTCTTGACCTTGTTTGTTCAGAAATACTGAAAGTGGAGGTTTGTTTTCCATAAATATTGAATTCTCTTCTCTTCTGTATGCATCAAAGACATTGAGTAACTTTAGGTGCTACTTTTTAATTGTGTTGCAAGCAAGTTGTTTTGACAATATTATACATTCACCCACCAATAATAAATCATTGGTTCATTTGGTAGCATTCTTGATCACCATACAACCAGGGACCAATTTGTTTTAATCTTATTTTGAAACCCTTGATTTTTTGACTTATAATTTATTTTGTGCTAAACAACAGGAGCCAGAGAATCTTGTTGAAGAAGATTATGTTCCTGCAATTTCAATAGTTGGTAGACCAAATGTTGGCAAAAGTAGCATTTTGAATGCACTGGTTGGTGAGGACAGAACAATAGTCAGCCCCATCAGTGGCACTACACGTGATGCTATTGATACTGAATTTATTGGAGCAGATGGTCAGGTCTGATTCTTTTGGTGACTAACTAATTACTACTTGGTCTGGAGTGCCACTGCAAAACCAGTGACTACTAAAATGCTTTAGCATAGGCTGTGAGATTTTTTTTTTTTTAAAAAAGGATTAGTTGGTTATTAGATTTTCCCCATCCAAACTTTGTTGGTTTATGACCGTATATTTTTGGACCATACCAGATTGTATGCATTTTGGTGAGCTTTTTGATTCAGCATGGTAATTATTTTCTTATTTTCTTTCTCTAGAAGTTCCATCTCATTGATACTGCTGGAATCAGAAAAAGGACAGCCGTAGCCTCAGCTGGAAGTACAACAGAGGCTTTGTCAGTAAATCGAGCATTTCGTGCTATCCGTCGTTCTGATGTTGTTGCTCTTGTCGTTGAGGCCCTGGCATGTATAACAGAGCAGGTTCCTAATCAATGCTTTTATTTATTTGATGAAAAACAGATTGATTTTCCTTCAACAAGGCATTACTGCATCAAATGACTTCGGATGTAAATGGGATGCCAGTTGTTTAATTTATTCCCATAGTCGTTTTTAAGTTATTTTTTGAAACTTGCTGAAGGACTTCAAGATAGCTGAAAGGATAGAAAAAGAAGGGAAAGGTTGTGTGATTGTTGTAAACAAGTGGGATACAATACCCAATAAAAATCAGCAGACTGCATTATTCTATGAGCAAGATGTCAGAGAGAAGCTTCGTATACTTGACTGGGCTCCAGTTGTTTATTCTACTGCATTAGCGGGTCATAATGTCGACAAGTAAGTTTTAGCTAGAAAATTATTGGTGCTTTAAGCTGCATATGATAATTCTCAATCTCCCAATTTTGCATTTAAAACAAGTTCTCCCTTAGGTATACATATTTATAAACATATATCAACTTGAATTTCACTGGGTGAATGAGATTCAAGTTGATATTCAGTGTTACTGAATAACAATTCAGGGGTACATTACCCTAGATTTCTTCGTGCAACTCCTGTTCTTTTTTCCTCAATACCAGTTGAGACTAGCATAGTCCTTAAAGATATGAATTTGGTGACAACCTTTTATCTTTATAGGACTAATATGGTGACACTGTAGTATGTGAGAGACTAATTTGGTAACAGAAATCTTTAATAATATGGCGACTCCTAAGTTTTGGAGGATCAGATTAAGGTTTTATTCTTTTTTTTATTTGTATTTCTAGATGTGTGGCATCATTTCAGTGGTTCAAGCAATACACATGGAAATGAATTTAACTTGGCTGTTTCTGGAACCTTTTGTATTTGAATATGGGTTAACTTGGTGTTTTCTGGCTGTTGCTATAATTAGTCTTGTGGATAAATGTTAGTGTTTGATAAGCTCTCTTGGATGTAGACAATAACTTAGTATCATAATTGTTAAAATTATGACTTACTCAGTCTGATGTTTTCGATTGTTGTCAATCTCCCAATTGAATAACTGATTACTTATTGTTGTTTTGAACAAAAGGATTATTGTTGCTGCTAGTGAAGTTGAAAAGGAGAGATCAAGAAGACTAGGTACTTCTATTTTAAATCAAGTTGTGCGGGAAGCAGTAGCTTTTAAGTCTCCTCCTAGAACACGAGGGGGAAAAAGAGGGCGCGTTTACTATTGCACTCAGGTATTTTCATCATGCGATCATGGTAGTTATTAGTTGGTAATGTTTGCATTTAGCTTACTGTGGATGTTAGCATGCATTATTGTCATGTCACTTCTATTTCTCGTGTTGGAGACGCCCTGTTGCATTTGTTATGATGTTATATATATTCAACTTTGAACAATTTTTGTTTGAGTTTTATGCCTTCATAAATTATAATATATTTACTTGGTATCCTGTATACTTTTACTGGATGTCCTTTCGCAGGCTGCTATAAGGCCGCCTACATTTGTGTTCTTTGTCAATGATGCAAAACTTTTCCCGGAGACTTATCGGCGCTTCATGGAGAAGCATATGCGTAAAAATGCAGGTTTTTCTGGTACCCCCATTCGGCTTCTGTGGCGCAGCAGAAAAAAAACTGGAAAAGATGAAGGTCAGTATTTGTTTGAGGTGTTGTTAGTTTCAATGTTGTTACTAACTACCAAGTCCTCTGCGTTTGGCTTGGGTTATCTTTATTTTGCTCCTCCTCACAACACACAATGTGGTTAATGATGCATGTATATATGATTTGTTCACAGGCAAAGGGAACAGGGAACCAAGAAAGGTTGCATCACATGGTCGAAAAGTGATGTCAACCACGCGTTAGGAGCAGACATTTATCGCATTCGAAAAACGTTGGTAAAAGATGAACTCAAGAAGATTACGGTTCTGGTTGTGTTTGTGTTGAAAAAACGGAAGGGGCGTGTTATCATGGATAACTCAACTCAAATGTTTTTGCTCTCTGAAAAAGTTGCTAAAAGCCCTACAAGTACATTTCGAAGTTTGGATTAGAATATATCAATGATCGTCATTTCGAAGTTTGTAGGTCTGGGGTTTTTTAACCCAATGATCGTCAAATAACAATATAACATGTAAATTTTGTAGATGCATTTGTTGATTCAATTAAATGTAACTTAGATTTCTAATTTCTTTTTTCTCTTTCAATTGCAAGTAATCTATCTATACTATACTATCTACAATCGTGAGTTTGTTCAAATACACTAACCACATGTGTCACTCAATTAGTTGTGCCATGCAATCGTACATGTAATTGTTAATAAATTATGACGTGTCAATTCACTAATTGACGTGGCGTTGACATGACTCATGTAACATATAAAAAAGAAATTAAAATCTGTCATAACTTTCATTAAACATTATGTTTTCAGTTTCGAAAATAATCTCATTAAATTATTTAACACATGTCATTCTCTCATTCATCTAAAAATTAATACTCCTATTTCAATTTACAATTTACATCAATTTTGTTTTCTAACTAATGATAAAAATAGTAAACGGCTCATAATGTCGTCAGTTACATTTCTTATATGAATTCATGAAAATGGTGTTAAGATTGAATTAAAAAAAACCATAAAAAGTATTAGAAAAAAAAAGTTACATCTATAGTATTGATGAACAATTTATCAATTAATACACACATTTCAAATTCTTTTCTTTTGACCAACACATTTCAAATTCTCATAATGCACTACTCTACCATATGGCTATTGATGATCCTTCTCACACACACTTTCTAGAATGACATTAACCATATATTAAGAGTGCCGGTTAATGCAATTTACGTTTCAATGTATCTTTCAATGAATTTTGATCAAATTGACATTCTAAAGAAATGTGACACAACATTTCTCTTACTCTCTCTTCAGACTAGCATGGAACAAGAGCTTCACTTCGAGTTCCTCCTCAACAATCTCTCTGCCATTCCTTCTTCAAGCTCAATAGCAACAATCATCACACTTATCTCCCATTTTGTCATTTCATTTTCGTTTTCCTTTACATTTCTGAATTCAATATTAGTTTTTTTCTCTGTTGTAGCGCGCAAAAGAAGCTTCAAAGGAAGGTGCATCTAATAAGTTAAAGTTTGAAGCCAATGGATTTTGGTAATGTCATCTCATCATCTCTTTGATTCTATTGAAATTTTAGTGGATAAAATTAAAATTTGATACAAATCATAGAAGCAAGTAGAGTAATTATGTAACAATTTAATTTTTTTTTTTAAAATATATCCACAATTTGAAGGTCTGGATTATTATTTCAATTCAATTTTGGTAGAAATCCATTAACAAAAACCACTTTACAAAAGAATGATGCATTATCGTGTTCCATTACATTTTTGGTGATTGCAAAAGAAGGATGTCATTGTCACTCTATGTTATATCTATTTTATTATTTTCTTCAATTTAATTATTCGCATTTTTATAATAGTATTGGTTTATATTTTTGTATATTTTAATTTGGGCCCTACTCCATTGTTAGAATTTATATTTGTATTTGTTTTTCAGGTGGATCATGATGCATTTTCATAGAGGTATTGTTTTCCATCTATTTAATTTTAGAAGTTTTCTTTTGTGTTCCTAAATATTTGTTGGGAGTCTTTTTAGACTTTTACAACGTAGAGGTCCAAAAAAGGTAAAAAGACCTCTGATAGATTTTGTCCACTGATGGTCTGAGTTGTATATATCTTTTCATTGAGTATGAATCCAGTTTCGGTTTTCATCTAATTTAAATATAGTAGGGAGATGTAGGAAAAATGAGGAGAGCATCCAAGTTCAATAATATTCATCAATGTAGGATACTTATAATTATAATTAGAAGGAATAATATTCGTTTGTTGTTGTTGTTTTTTTCCTCCAACTTCTACCAAAAATAATATTTTGGTCTAATAGCATGCATAATTTGGTCCAAACCAAAAATGTAATATATCTTATCTTATATATATATATATATATATATATATACACACACGCACATACACAAAATCTTCTATAACTACCTATAAAGTAAATGCTTCCAAAATTAACAATTAATACCAAATTTTAAATTTTTTCCATGCACTACTTTCGGTTACTTTTTTTCCATAACTATCTATGAAGTTTTTTTGTCCGTTTATTTTGTGGAAATAGTTGTTGCATTTATGTTTTTCTCCCTCAAATTAATTTAATAGGTAAATACTTTTTTTGTTACATAATAACTAATGCTTAATTTAAAAATATAAATTCTAAAACCATTGCATTATTAAAATTAAAATAAGACTTTTAATTCATCTTTTAACCAAAATAAGTCTTTTAGTTTCTATTTTTCATCAGAATTAATTTACATTGTTGCGGTCAATTCCGCTTATAATTTCGATCTATGTTGTTCTTAATTTTACCGTACCATGATGTGCTCTCCAATATCTTCACAATCCTAATATGTTTCACCGTCTCCCATTTCAACGTCTTCATTATGTACCCATCATATTTTTGTTTTAAACAAAACTTTAATGGGTATTTGTCTTCAATTGTCTCAGTAGATTTTATATCATTCATTAAGCCAAACTGTTAAAATTTATCTTTTAATTGTGGATTACAAGGAAAGGTATACTCATAAACTTCAAGATTGTGATACAGAGCACTGACAAACATTTTCTATCTAATTGTTGGGCTTGAATGTTGTAGGTGTGTGGCATATCCGTGAAATAGGACCTTGGATCCTCTCCTTCACTAATTCATCGGCTTTACAAAATATAAGGGTGAGAGGAGAGAGAAGATAATTAAAAAATTATAAATAATGATCAGAGTAGTGAAATTATGAGAGAGATGGAGAGGATGGAGGAGATGTAGGGTAAATGAATAAGAGAGGATCCAAACCCGTAAAATAGTATTGCGATTTTTATTAGACATCTATTTTGTTGCCTTCATTATTGACATTTTTGGATTGCTGAGAAGTTATTATCAGTTCTATAGAATTTTAATGGAGTCCTAACAATGCAAATAAAAATGACTTTACATTTCATACTTTATCATGATTACGTGAGTTAGTGCTAATATCTATATATTTAAAAATAGTTTGTAAATATTATATATATATATATATATATATATATATATATATATATATATATATATATATATACTAGTATGCAACCCGTGCGATGCACGGGTAAAAATTTCGTGTGCAGAATGATATTTTACTAAAAAAGTAGAGCATCTCCAAAGTAATTTGTAATATTTGATAAAATAGGTAATGAGTTGTTGTTTGGATTATTGGATACTAAATAGTTAATGATTTGTAATATTTGATTAAAAATTTTTGGAGCAAAAGTTATCTTATAGAAAAGAGAATTGCTATTTATAACAACAACAACTTTTAGCAAAAACCACCCACGAATTACGTGAAGGCATCTTAAAAAATCTAAAAGAAAATTCATTGGATGACTAACACTACATGGGATGTTGTCACCACATAGTACTACATCAATAGTGAATCGCATCATTCGTGGGCGTGTTCACAAATTTTTTATCGTGATGTTTAGCATTTTTCTTTAGAAAAATATAGAGTTTTGATAAATTATTTATTATTGAAAAATGAAAACAATACTCAATAGTGGTTAAACATCAAGATAAGTGTTCCCAAATCTACTTTATTATAATTATAATAAACAAAGTTCATAATTAATAAGAAATATACATATAAAATAGGATACATTCCAAAATTCAAAAAAGTAAACAAAAGCATGGGGCACATGAAACCAAGATCCATGAGAAGAAAGAAAAAGTGATAAAGAAGATTAAACTATTTTTTTTCTTTAAGAATTTCATGTAAAGCTTAGACAAAGATTCTCATTATAAGAATATTCTGATTTTGTTTAAAGTTAACATAAAGGATAATAAAATTAAATTAGATCCAAACATAAAGATAACCATGTTATCTTCGATTAATTGTGTTCTATATAGAACAAAATTGATTCAAACCACAGCGTATATATTTATGTGGAGTTACATGCAATGTGTATATAGCACGTTGGTTTATGGGTCTTGTAGAGGCTTGTGGATGCTTAAATAGTTTAAAATATAACGTAAGGAGAAATTTATATGCTTACTATTTATCTTAGAGTTTTATGTAATTGATTCGATCCTTTAATAGTGAGTTGTTAAGTTACACTTTGTGTAATGCTTTGGCCTTTTGCCAATCATGAATGAAGATGTGCACTTTTGACAATTTGACATGAAGAAAACAAATTTGATAAAATAAAATTGAATATCCAAAACCCTAAATATCTCTATCCCTACTATAATTAGTAAGATTCAAATGAAGAAACCAAGTAATGTTCAGGACTAACTCCCTATAACGTAAAAAATAATACTTATTTATTTGCACAAAATGTTTGTTCGTAGTGATTTTCCAAGTCCTAAAACATTTTTATATATAGCACTCATATTTTGGGGAATATTTTCATATAATTCTATATTAATATAATTTTAAGGGCCGGTTAAATATTATGTTTCTGGTCAATATAAAAATTGAGAATTTTGTTTTTAGTCCGTTTAAAATTTCACTCACTTTTAGTCATCACATTTTCCTACGTCAACATTTTTAGCCCCTCATGACTTTTAATAGCGTTTAGAAGCACTAAAAAGCCCAAAAAGCACTATTAAAAGTCATGAGGGACTATAAAAGCACTGACAGAGGAAAATGTAGGGTGTAAAAGTGAGAAAAAATTTCATAGAGACTTAAAACAAAATTTTCAAATTTTATAGGGACCAAAAACATATTTAACCCTAATTTTAAACATAAATTTATATTATTTCTATACAGTATGTGTAGCACTACGCGCACTGGATCTACATATTTGGTTTTTTCTCATTCATATTCCTTATTAGGACTATTTAACCATAATTAAGTGATATAATATTACTATTTAGGTGGATTTTAGGGTGAAAGATCAACTAGGTCCGGTGTACCAACAAATTGACTGTAGGAGATAGATAAAATAGTATGAAAGATTGAGATTTTGTATTGGTTGATACTATCTCAACCACTCATAGCATTAAATATTATATCATACAGTCAATTTGACTGGTACGCCAGTGAGTGACTTCCATGATCCTTCACCTTATAAAACACATACTATTTAATATATTTTTTGACAATCACCTACTCTTTAATTTGTTATGTATCTTTATCAAATTTCGTCTTGATATAATGTTAACATAGAGTTTATATTCTTTTGAGTCGAAAAACATAAAATTATAGTTTTTGCTATATACGCGTATGTGTGTACTGCGAGCCTACATATTAAATGATTTTTTTGTTTTTATTATTTTTATAAATAGAATTTTCCAATGCGCAGCAAATTTATTTAAAAATTGTGTGATAAAATCTTAACTCAAATTAATTGATTCTTATGTGTACAAGAATATTTTAGTAGTATAATACATTGTAATATATAAAGCTTACCAATGTGTTTCAATATTCAACTAATTCAACCATAACTCATTTTATGTTACAAATGTCATTTTATGTTATAATATCTTACAATATCATATAATTCATTTAGTTATTTATCAACCATAACCAATTTTATTTTAAATTACTAAAACCCACTTAACAATTGTTTACTTACAACTTATTTGAATGATATATTACTCAATATGAATTTTCAACAAAACTTTTACCCCCGTCCAACGCACGGGTTTGGATACTAGTTTTTCACAAGTGGAATGAATATCTCCCTAAAAAATTTAATCCACCTCACACACTTTAACAAATTAAACTTTTATCTAAAAAAAAATTAACTCTAAATTTCATATGTATGTAGATAAAAAAATTATATTGACCTACCATATGACCTCTTCTATGCACTATGTTGCACGACATATAATAACAAATATTTGTCTGTGGATAAATGTTTTACCTACCGCTTAGTTTTACTCACAATTTTTTCACTGTTAGTAACTTAGTATATCTTTTATTTACCTATAAAGATAAAGATTTGTCTACCAATATTGTATTTTGGAGAATATCTATCATTAACAATATTTATGGGGTAGGTCATTTTTTGCAGTGTCACTAAAGTTTCAAACCAAACACACAGATAGAAACTAGAAAGTACTTGTTGATAGGTATTTAATAGTGGTTAGTGGTTAGTTAACACATATGGACGAAAAAATGGAAAGAGCCTTTTCTCTCCTTAATGAAAGCCAAACCTGTCACTGAAGACAGTTAGCTGATGAGATATAAATAATATACTCTGGTTGAAGAGTGGTTAAGCAAGCAAGCAGTATTCCAAAACCATGGCAACTTTGGAGGAAAACCTAAAGAACATGAGAATGTATTTTAGGAGTGGGAAGACAAAGGAAGTTTCTTGGAGAGAGTCGCAGTTAAAAGGGCTGCGTCGTTTCCTTTTGGAAAAAGGAAGACATTTTCAAGGCCCTCATGCATGATTTAGGCAAACACAGAATTGAAGCTTTTAGAGACGAGGTATCTCTTATATATATATATATATATATATATATATATATATATATATAATTTCTTCTGCTATTTATATGACTATTAAAATTATTTCTGTTTCACCTAAGAGCGTTTGGATGAGATAATTTGGGTCTCTTTCAATTTAACCAATCATTCAAATTCAACTTTAAAAATGCAAAGAATAAAATCTCTTGTGACGGAGAGTTCTTGTAGGGAGAATATCCTGGTTCATACCAAAAATATATATTTATATTATGATGAAGAAAGAGTAAATATACTTTTTAGATCATTATCAACATATATAGTAAATAGAACATATCTCAAAAAAAAAATTATTGAAATATTTTCCAAGATACTTAGCTTTTTCTGTTTTGTTAAAAATCATAAAAATTCAACTTTCTTTTATTTAAATATTTGTTTGCGAAACATTAAAAATAAATTTTTTGTTCAATTTGAGAATTTTTAGTTTTTTTTTTAAATTATGTATTTTATATTAAACATATATAGCTAGAGTTCGAAGGATACAAAGTTTCGAGAACTTAGTCAGATGTCAGTAAAACACACATAAGTCTTATGTGGATGAGAAGCAAGATTTCGAGCTCATTACACTTCACTTTCCCTCTCTCTAACCCTCATCCTAGGCAATTTTACTAAAGAAAAAAAAATACAATAACTAACAAATCATTGAGAGAAGAGGCGACACAAATAGTATCTCCAAATATGTCGCTAAGAATTTAACCAATTTATTTGAGAATGCTAAAACTCCTTATCTCAATGGCATGTTTTAACCGAAAAAAAAATACATATGTTTTGTTTTTATTTTATTTTTTACTACTACTAATAATAAAAACCTCACTTCACTTTATAATAAATAGATTGCATCCTCCGAAATCAAAGGCATCAAAGATGGAGAGCCACGGTTGAGGGGAGAGTTTCAAAAGTAGGTAATTTAGTTGGGAAGTCATGCAACTAGGAGGTTCAGTGTTCAAATCTGTGAAATTAAAATTTTCCTCTCTCCTTAACTACTACTTAATGACTAACATTTGCCTATTAACAAACATTAAAAATATCTATCATGACCTAGATTTGACTGACTAATCCGTAGTACCTCTCCTTCCGTACAATTTCTCCCTTACCAGAAACTGAAAGTAACAATGATAAGAAAGATACACATAGTGGAGTTATAAATTATAAGGTTTGGGAGAGTTAAGGAGTAGGGTATAAGGAAGGAGGGAGTTCAATTCTCATCTACTAATATTTCTACTTTTAATATGTCTCTCATCTTCTAATTTCTAACAAATTAATTTAACAAATACTAGTATTTATTATTAAACAAAAGAAGGGTACACATATGGATGCCTGCTTGAACAAGATTTTTTTTAACTCCGATCTTACTTGTTGGTCTGACTTGTTAGCCTACTCAAAAGCTTTTTTTTATGTTAAGGTCTTTCAATAAGTTATTCGACCTTACCTTTTTTATTCTTTAACTTATATAATAGCATATTTAAATTACAATAAGACCTTTTAAGTAGGTCATAAATATATCCCTCAACAAGCTAGATTCATTCCTTTATATAGACCAACATACTTAAATTGTTGAAAAGATCAATAAATATATGTTTTTAATGTGCAAAAGTTAAGATCATTCTGAAAAATGAGTTTGGATCCTCTAATGTACTTGTTGTGTCAAGTAGGAGAGAGTGACACGTACTAATTAAATAATAAAAATATTTATTGCATTTATTATTAGTTTATATGAGAGTCTCTCTTGAATTAGTACAAAATATAGTATAATAATACAATATTATTTGTACATTCATTTAAATTGGCCAACCGATTAGACCTATAAGATTTTTGGATGACTTATTTAAGGCCTAGCACAATTGACAAAATCAACATTATTAATCAGGTCGTATATTTTTCATGGTTACATGATTTGAGCTCGGGACTTACACTTTGTATGTGTGAGTTTATGAGCGATCGTTCGTGGACCAAAAAGTATATTATAAAAAACTAATAATTTTATCAAGAATAATAAATTTATTTATTTGATTGGTTAATTTGTGTAATACAACTTACACTTACATGCATGCTATATATTGTCAAAACAAAAAAATAAAAAAAACTTACATGCTACGAATGAACTGTTCTCATTTCTCACTATATTTGTCTAGTAAAATTATTCTCATTATATAATAATACCATATTATTTAATCCATTCACAGATAGGAACGTTAATAAAGACCTTAAATCTCGCACTGAAGTGTTTCAAAGACTGGATGTCGAGCAAGAAGGTATTATTATCTCTTTTCCATTCCTTCAAAATACCAAATACTCTCTAAATTATTGTTGTAACTTGTGTCATAGGAAACCAATTTGAAGAAAAGATAAAAAGATGAAGTAACTAACAATCAAGTTTACTTTGATATATTAGGCTAAATTGCCACAAATAGCACTGCTTACAAGTGCTGAAATTGTTCCTGAGCCTCTAGGTCTCGTCCTCATTATTTCATCATGGAATTTCCCCTTTGGTGAGTTACTATTCATCATGTAAAGTCTTCATTCGTTGGAATGATATATCAATTAAACCATGCTTTTTGTATATACAGGATTGTCCTTGGAGCCACTAATAGGAGCTGTAGCTGCAGGAAACACAGTAGTTTTAAAACCTTCAGAGTTGTCTCCTGCATGTTCTTCTCTACTTGCTTATAGTCTTGTCACTTACTTAGACAATAAAGCTGTTAAGGTTATAGAAGGAGGACCTGAAGTTTCTCAACAATTACTACAGCAAAGATGGGACAAAATCTTCTTTACAGGTGAGCCGTATCAGTTTTTTTTCCTCTTACTGTGTAGTTGGTAAAGTTGCATAGTCATGCATTTAGATATGAATCATTAAATCTTGATCGGAAGGTCTAGATTTTTAACATTAAAAATTGATATAAAACATTTATAACCTAGACGTCTAATCAAAATTGGACAGATAAGACCTGTTGAATGCACGAATGCACAATATGACGACTAGACAATATCCACTTCCGTCATTGTCATAGCCAATGTTTTTATTCATGATTGAAATCGCGACCAGTGTCGCGATCTTTGGTATTTTTAAAGTGCCTAGAATTGTAGTCAAATACGGCTGGTGCAACTTTAATAGCATTTGCAAAGACATCAAAAACTATAATGTCGTAGCTCAGATTATGGTCTTAGCTTGCGGATGATTTTGTGAATGTTAAAACTAATTTCATTTTCAGGTAGTGCACGTGTGGGGCGCATTGTGATGTCAGCAGCGGCGAAGCATCTGACCCCAGTTACCCTAGAGTTGGGTGGAAAATGTCCTGCAGTCGTTGACTCCCTTTCATCTTCTTGGGATTTAGAGGTGGGTGGATTAAGCTATATTCATTTTTGGCACATTACACTAAAGTCTGCAAGTGTAATTGTTCATTAAGTAATTAACAAAGCTACACTTTATGGTAATCAAAAGGTGGCTGTTAAGCGGATTATTGTGGGAAAATATGGGGCTTGTGCTGGTCAAGCATGCATAGCAATCGATTATGTCCTTGTGGAAAAGAGTAACTGTTCAAAACTGGTACACCTCTAAAGTATTCAGGTTCACTCCTCTGTTTTTTTATATTATATTTAGTTAAGTTGTTGGCTTAATCTTGTTTTTTAAGGTTGAATTGATGATGGTGTGGATCAAGAAAATGTTTGGAGACAACCCACAATATTCCAAAACTATTGCAAGGATAGTTAATAAACAACAGTTCTTTAGATTGAAGAATCTTCTTACAGATCAAAATGTTAAAAAATCTGTGGTTCTTGGTGGCTCAATGGACGAAGAAAACTTGTAAATAACACGCTGTCTTTCTATATTACAAAAGTTACTACTGTCCCCAAAGAGTTAGAAACATTATTATGTGCTAAAATATGTGCAGATTTATTGAGCCAACAATCTTGGTGGATCCCCCACTTGATGCAACAATCATGTCAGACGAAATTTTTGGCCCATTACTTCCAATCATCACTGTAAGTTTCATGCAAATATATGTGACAAGTTCTTAGCCTATAACCTTATCAGTATCTATTTTTCTCTCAACTTAAGTTTTGCTTTTTGTTCCATGGATAATTTGCAGGTAGAGAAGATTGAGGAGAGTATTGAATTCATAAGCTCTAGGCCTAAGCCTCTAGCCCTTTATGTTTTCACAAAAAATCGAACACTGCAGAACAGAATGATATCTGAAACATCATCTGGAAGTGTGACTATCAACGATGCAATTCTACAAGTAGTACCTTAACTAGCATCTACATCTACAAGTAATAATACCTCTTGTTTGTGTTCATAAGCATGATCTTTGATTCTTTGTTCTGTGCAGTATGCAGCTGATACTCTTCCATTTGGAGGAGTGGGTGAAAGTGGATTTGGGATGTACCATGGGAAGTTCTCCTTTGATGCATTCAGCCATCAGAAGGCCATTGTCAGAAGAAGTTTCTTAACTGATTTTTGGTATAGATATCCACCATGGACATTCAATAAGTTTCAACTACTTGAAGTCTCTTACAATTATGATTATCTGGGATTGCTTCTTGTCCTGCTAGGCTTAAAGAGAGCATCGAAACGCAAGATCATACCTTGCTAGAAGTGGATCCCTTATTAATTTAGCTGTTAAGAGTGCATCCAATAAGAACAAGTGTGTATTCATTCAGTTCCTATATACTTTGACTTATCATTCATCCTGGTCCTAGTAATGTGCTGTTAATAGCATTCCCTTTTCTATAAAAACAGAAACATAAAAAGTTTATCCTTACAGAGTTTGTAAGAACTAATCAAGTGCGTAATATATAGAAAAAAATTCTAACAACAGATTGGAAGAAATGTTCACTACAAAATTCTGAAAAATATAAGACGTTTAACAAACAATTTTTCTTTTTTCATTATCAGAATGTTTGAACTAGTTGGAAATTTAATTTCTAAATAGATCCTGAACTAAAAAACTTGTAATTGAATCCTTGAAGTTATCAACATTTGTAATTAAATCCCTACTTGTTAAAACTTGTAAATACTATGTAGTTAAGTCTCTAAACTTTTAAATAATTTGTAACTTGGTCCCTAAGTTTCGCAATCTCCGGGACCCAAAAGTTCAGAGAATTACAGAGCAGTTGAACCAAAAATTAATACAAAATTACTACCAAAACATCAATCCTACAATAAAATATGAACATTGAGATTAAGCCTACATAAATATTGCCATATTCCTAATTAGCTAAATTTTAGAAATACTATCAAGTCAAGATATGGAGACAGTTATTTTTTCTCACCAGTCATCGATTATTTATATTTGTTAAAAAAACGAACTGAGATCACCAAAAAGAAATCACATATGACAGTCTATTTGAAACTAAACACACATTTAACCACTGCTGCTAACTACGTCTTAGGCGACTCAGGCCTCAACGTGTAAATGTGTTGCAGGACTATGGTCACCTCGATCAAATCTTTAACTTAAAACCTACATTTTAGCACTTACAAAAAAAGTTACAATTAAATTGAGATTTTGAGACAATTATTCTTCCTAACAGTAATAAAATATTTGTATTTGTTAAAATACATTTGACAGCCTCCACTATGAAATTAAACATACATTTAGCCAACACTGCCACTAACTCCGTGTAAGGCAACTTCGGTCAAAATCTGGTTGATCTTCATCTCCGCCAGATCTTTACTCGCATACTAGCATAGGTAAAAATCTGCCCACTTGAACTCGGAGGCCATATTTGAAGTGTCCACGTCTAAGATTGACAGTGTAATACAAATTGATTCTAAGCTTGTCGTAAAGATGGCGAGGTTTTCTGCCAGAGGCACCGCCCTAAAATGGCATTTCCATGTATTGAAAGATATGCAGCATTTAACCTGGCAACGTAATCAGAGATTCTTCATAAGTCAATGTGTCTGTGTTAAACTCAACATACATATGCTTTAAGGTGTCTATAACCAACTTTGCAACTGGAAATGGAGGGGGAGCTTACTTATCAACATCAGGCATTGCCATGGGATCATAAGACTCCTCAGTAGGTGCAGACATTGCTGACATGTCTTGAGCACCATCAACCTGAAAAATGAACAACCAATATTCACGAGGAGACCAATAAAGTTATTCTCTGCCATAGAATGTAAATTGAATTTAAGATCACTAGCCTGTTGAGGGTACTGTGGAAAACCAGCATATGCACCATATGCATACGCAGAAGGATCATGAGAAGTTCCATAAGCATAGGCTTCATAACCCTGTCCATATGGATAGTAGGCACCCCATTGACTTGGATCCGTTTGTTGCCCCCAGCCACCAGGTAAGTCCTAGAATTGTTTCGGTCAAAATTCTCATTACAGTTATACTATATTACACATCTACAAGCACGGCAGGTTAACTCCGCATACGGGCCATTTATTGAGCAGATTAGGGATATGATATTCATTCATATATGTCAATCAAGAGTACTAATTACAAGTAAATTAAAACGACAACACAGACACACAAAACTCAAAAGTGTGTTTAAGTTACACCGGTTGAATACTTTATTATTCTTGTAGACTTAAACTACTAATAACTTTAAATAAAATGTATTTTTGGCAATTCAGCCATTGAATTATATTCAGTTAAAAAACATTGATTACAACTGCTAATTACCAGGATTATTTGTGCCAAATAAATCTTTGAAATTTTAAACAATAATAACTTTATAATCAAATACTTCTTACCATATATTCCAAAAGTGTATACATGACATTCATATTGATGTATGTTAATGATATATTTAATAATTTTGGATTGATGTAAAATTCAAAATTTTATAGATATAATTTATATAACAGTAACTTACAAAGAGTGCTAAAACCTTAAATTGATGTAATTTGATCACTGTGTATCTACTTGCATGTAGTGGAAGTTCATGGTTATCACTTATCACAAAACGGTCATCTCTCAGTAGATTGAAATAATGTATTCATGAATTAATGAAAACAAATATCGAATTGGAATCTTATATTTATTGCAACATGACAATTAATTTACCCATCCTCACTAGTGGAGAATTTTATCAATCAAGATTTTTAGTAATGACAACTCATCAAATATGGTTTGAAAATAAAAAGTCACCTTAGCAACTCCCCTTCTACAGTATTGTTTACTCGATTTTATATTCCCTTCTTGATTTTCAAGTTTAGAGCTCTCAATCCACATATTGGCATTACATATTAAATGATCTCTCTCACCTTAACTTTAACTCAAACAAGCCAGTGTTGAGCTCACCTTTTCATCTCTCATCTTAAATTTCCTTGTTTTACCACATATCATCACAATATCGTGACTTTTATTTAGCCAATAAAAGTTTAAGGGAAGGAAAGTTGCTTCAATCCCAGATAAGAGACGGCTGATAAGCTACCAATTAACTAAGACCTCCAGCAGAAACTAAACCTAAGACCTTTATATTAACATTGTCCAATCCTACCAGTGAAACCAACCTTCATTCAACGGCCAAACCGCTATACATGGCAAAACATATCAAAGGCCATCAAAATCTATCTTATTCTTAGCTGTATGGATTCATATTACTGACCTAGAATAACAAAAGGCATTAAAATGCTTAACCTACTACAAGCGCACAAAAATCATACCACAGCATGACAAACCAAACAATCATTTTACAAGAAATGAACCATTTCCAAAGTCACAAATACCTGTCTAGCCGTTAATGCACTACCCCAAGAAAGTTGGATCACTTGTTGACCGATAATCTTCCCGTGCATCCTCTGAATGGCTTCTTCAGCAGATGCTCTACAAACATAAGCCATACAAGAGGTTAAAAAACAAATTAATAAAGGGTAAAGAAAAAGAAGAAAATAAGTTGATGAAAGACCTCGCAAGATGCAGAGTAACATCAAGCCACATGAAACTTATTGCCTTGGAAAAAGGGGTAACAACAGTCAATATCATACAATTACCTCCTAGTTTCAAAACATTACAGTAACACTACAAAGATTCTTCACATATTAAAGATATTAAAGTGGGAAAAAGAAAATTAAAAAAGAAAACCTAGTCGCAAATTGAACAAAACCATATCCTTTGCCAGCTTGAATTCTGACAGATACAATATCTCCAAATTGCATAAAGTTTTGCCTAAGCTCCTCCTCTGAAACATTAAGATCCAAATTACCAACACAAACCTGTCATGCAAAGGGATATCATGTAAGAGTCAGAGTATCAAAGAAAAAAACAAAATCACAAAAATTTCAGTTCTAACTTACAGTAGTATTATTGATATCACTTTCTGGTGGCACTGTATTCACTGGAGGAGCAGTATATGACGGGTATGTATATATATTGCTGCCACAGTGATTCGCAAGTAAGAGTTTCTTCTAAGTTAGATTAAAATAAAATTGCAGAAATTCATAAAAAAAAGGCCAATATATATAATCCATAGATAGATATCGATACTCCAAAAAATTCAGATAATTAGGTCAAAGTATAGGCATAGCTAAAAAACCTTTAGCTGGTGTATATTGATGTTGAAATCCAGTGGTTTTCTTAGGAGTAGCAGCACTGATACGCATTGCACGAGTAGAACAATAAGCACCATTCATTTCAGTCATAGCACGATTCCTCTGAGCTTCATCAGAGAATTTAACAAATCCATATCCTTTAGAGCGACCCGTAGCAGGATCAATAACCACTTTAGCGCCTCTAACAGAAGGATAATGAGGTCGAAAAGTTTCCATGAGTAGATAATCGGTAACATCGGGAGCGAGATCACCGACGAAGATAGAGTGGTCAGGACCTGAATCACCTCCTGAAGAAGCCCAATTGAGTCTGAAAGCTTGTTCTGTTCCTGGCATTAGGGTTCCGTTGTAAGTTTGAAGAATTCTTTCGGCTGCTGCGTGTGAAACGAATTCTACAAAACCGTATCCTTCGGATTGGCCGGTTAATTTGTTGCGTATGATTTTGATTGAAAGTACATCGCCGGTGTGAGCGAAACATTGAGTTAGATATGATTCTTCTACCCAGTATTGTAAATCCCCAATCCAGAGTGTTCGTACTTCTTCAGTTGTACTTCCCATTCTTTCACCTCTCTTCTCTCTCTCTTTCTCACCGTTGCTAATAACGGCGCCACCGTCTAAGGCTATTTTAGCTTTAAACAAAAAAGATAGTAGTGGGCCGGACTCTAAGTTCATGGGCCTCGGCCTACCATTAGTTCGGAGAAGCTGCTAAATACACCCAATATTTTTGTTACTATACCCTACTTCTGCATATTAATAAAAATACCTCTATCCTCATAAAATTCTACACCCTTCCATTTTCCATCACATTCCTTTCCCCCGACGAACCTTACACACCCTTATTTTGGTCATCATTGTTATTTTCACCATCAGGATCTTCAACATCAATTATTTGTCAATGGCAGTTTCTTTCTTTGGCGCCTTCTTCCCCTATATGTTTCAAGTGAGTGTTGTGCAAGTTGAAGTTTCTTCCACGTTAAATATTGCATTAACTTGCATGCTACCACTCACTCAATTATAGACATGTGTCTTCATAAGTTGTTGTTTGTCTTTGACGTAATGTATGTCTGTGATTTAGTGTGCCTAACCACTTACTCAAGCATGTTGTCCTAAATATTATTTCTTCTCTCTTTTTCTTATAGACCTAAGGCTTAACTAGACTTACTCCTAAGACATTATATAGTTAACAAAAATGATATTTGGACATTTTTTGTTAGACAAAAGTAGACAAACACCAATTTACAACACCAATTAACCAAGTTTTTTAGACCAATTAATCAAGTGATCAATTAACCAAGTTTTTTATACGCCTCGAAAACTGTGAAAAAGCAGGTTGGCTAAATGGTCTAAAAACTTGGTTAATTGGTGTTGTAAGTTGGTGTTTGTCTACTTTTGTCTAACAAAAATGTTCAAATAACATTGTTGGTTAGTTAATACATACTGGCTTGTAATAAGGTTAGAAAACTCTAGATGTTACAAATTATAAATAGGGTTTTTTTTTAACCCCCACCCCTTCCCCATATACCCCCACCCAAATGTAAAATCCCAAAATGCACTTCTGAAAACGTTTTTTTAAATTTTTGTGTCGTATATACACACAGGAGGTGTATATCGACCACTTGACATTTGGCATCGTATATACACCCCCCAAGACGTATATACGATTGGCACACCCCCACCATAATCGTATATACGCCTTGGGGTGTGTATATACGATGCCTTATAACATAGGGTCGTATATACACCCCCCAGGTGTATATACGATTTGTATTTTATTTTAAGTCCAATAAAAATTAATTAAGCCCTGAAAATAGGTTTAGTGTGTAGTTCGTTAAAATGTGACGATGTTATACGTCGAACGAATAATTTAGGCTAAAAAATCGGTTCTCGGGCAACATACTCCGATCGTAATGAAACCACGGCCATTAAATCCGAAAAAAATCAAGATCAAGACTCCCGTACTTCTACGGGACAACAGCCTCAAAATCCCAAATTCCATCGTTTACTATTTTTTACGATTTTTTTAAATTTTTCATACTCTTCAAAAAATCTAAAAAAATTTGTATAGCCTTATTTTGGTTTTGTTAGATTTTTAGTGGTGTTTTTTTATTTTATTAGAGTAGTTTTGACTATTTAACGAATTTTTAGTAGCTTTTTAGTAATAAAAATTAAAAAAAATCGTATATATGTCATTTGGACATATATACGATGTCTACTTTTAACACATCGTATATATGTTCTTCAGACATATATACAATTTCAGATATATATACGATTGCATCTTACACGGCCAATCGTATATACGTCTTAAGGACATATATACGATGGGTTAAAAGTAGACATCGTATATATGTCCAAAATGACATATATACGATTGACCTTTTTTTTTAAAAAAAAATAGATCGCAAAGGGCATTTTGGGGTTTCACTTTTGGGTGGGGGTATATGGGGAAGGGGTGGAGGTTCAAAAAAAACAAGTCTTATAAAAAAGCAGAAGCTGGGGATCGAACCCATTCACCCACGCTGCCACCTCCTGCCGCATACCATTTGAGCTACCACAATTTCATGTTACTAAAGCCTATTACATAATGTTTATCCTATTCTTTCTTTTATTGCAAAACTTTTTACCTACTTTTTATATCTATTTATTATTTATTTTGATACATATATATTTGTTATTATATATTACATTTATATATTATATTTATTTACCATCTAATATTTTGTATCACATTCCATAGATTTTATTCTATATATTTACTAACTATAATGTTATTAAATATGAGTTTTTTTAACAAACTGACAGATTGCCCGAATTTATTAATAAAAAAGGAAAAAAAACAAAGAAAAGCGAAGGGGGACTAGACCAAAATCTTGCCAACAGAAAAGATCAATATTAAATATGAGTAATTTTATCCATTTCAACCTTTTTTAATTCTCATATTATAAATAATGTTATATATTAAAAATGTTTGTCACATATTTTTGTATTCAACTTGATGCACATACAATTAGAATCAATATACAACTTTGATCGATTAGTATATTTGTAGTTTACAACATTTGTGCTTAATATTCTTTTTTATTCACTCTGTTTGTGCACTTAGAAAACAAGTAGAGAGAATAAACAAGATGTACAGAGAACATTGATCCTACGGTTGTCAATGTCAATCGAACTAGTCAAAAGCAAGCTACATGTCCTTATGCAAAGGTATGTTTGCTATATATTTGTAAGTTACTACTATTTACTAATACTATTTTGGACCGTATAATACTTATAAGTAATTCTCATTGTAATAACATCTCAATATGAAAATACCCCTGAAATATTTAATTTCCTACTATTATATAAATATTTAAAATAGGTGAAATAATTATCTTACGGTGTCTAAACAAATGACTTTCGACCCGTGCTGACACGAGTAAAATATATTAGTATGGTATAACAACCAAAAATTGTTCTTGGGTTTTTTCTTTTATACCCCCACCCCATCCCCTCCCACCCCCACCCATTTGTGATATTCCCATAATACCCCTGCCATAATTCACTTTTTGACTTTCATTAATTTCACTCTGACTGGGACCCACAAGATAACGCATCGTATATACCTCGATGGAAGGTATATACGATTACATTAATTAATGAACGACGACGACTGAAAAAATCTACTCGTCGTATATATGTCCTTCAAGACATATATACGATTGCGATATTAAATGCTTCGTTGACTACTCATCGTATATATGTCCTTCAAGGCATATATACGATTGCATTATTAAATGCTTCGTTGACTACCCATCGTATATAGGTTATATACGAGTGGGCTTTGAAGATCTAATCGTATATACATCTGGGCCATGTATATACGATGTGAAAAAAATACCCATCGTATATACATGGTTGAGGAGGTATATACGACTGGGCTATTTTTTTCGTTTTTACTTGAGTTGCTATCTATTTTGTTGGAGCAGATATTGACCGCGCCTCTGAAGGCGAGATCAGCCGCTCTCGGTTGGCGCCTGTTGATATTGATACTACATTAACTTTCACGACGGATACGGTATAATTTTGTTACTCAAGTTTGGTAAATGGAATTAATTTACTTAAGTACTTAGTAAGTTATATATTTTGTAGATATTTTCTACACGACAGGCTGTGGAGGAGTGGGCCAAAGCTGTTGGTAGAACTATCGGTGTAGTTGTTGTTATTGTGAGATCTGAGAAAGCAGCTGGAAGGAGTGGAAGGCGAGATAAGATTGTTTTTGGCTGCGACAAACAAGGCGGGTTTACTAATGATTCAAGGGTTTTCGGTTCTAAAAAGGAGAGGTCATCCTTTTAGATTGAAAGCTACTTGCACTCTTCGCCGTGGGGGTTGGTGTGTGAGAGTTAAATGTGGTAGACACACGCACGAGTTGCTCAAAAACTTCCGTTGGTACTTGTTTATTTGGGCGTGCATGCGAGGCGCAAAGGCTCAGTTAACGAGCATGCGGATCTTGATGTCGGACCAAAAGCTACTATTCTTGCTTTGAAGAAGCTAGATCCGGAGAATGTTACTAGTCTTCGTCAAGTTTATAAGCGTCGTCCACAACACCCGGTCTACAAAGAGGGGTCCTAGAACGGACATTCAGGAGGTGTTGAGATTGATTGAATCCCATAATTATCTATGTTGGTCTAGAAAGATTCCGGCAACTGATGTCGTCAGTGATATCATGTGGGCTCATCCCACTTCTATAAAGTTGCTCAGGTTGTTTCCCAAAGTTCTCATTCTTGACTCAACCTACAAGACCAACAGATATAATTTGCCTCTTCTACAGATTGTGGGAGTCACAAACACTGAGATAAGCTTCCACGTTGCATTTGCTTATATTGGGCAGGAGCTTGCTATTCATTTTTCTTGGGTATTGGAGCATTGCGAGGTATATGTGAGTTGCATTCTATTCATCCTCGAGTTTTCTTGTGAGGCAGAGATCTCGTTGTATATGTCCGCTATTCTTGATGTCTTTCCTGCTGCTACAAATTTATTGTGTCATTGGCATGTTACAAAAAATGTCAAAGCCAAGATTAAGGAGTTGGTTCACAAGGATAGACGGGAGGAGGTCGAATCTCTCTGGCTATCTATTATTGATTACGTTGATGAGTCACGATGATCTATCTAATCTGAAGTTTTTGAGGTTTGCTTGCTCGATAAACCCGCTCTCATTAAATATGTGCACGACACATGGTTGACCACGCACAAGGAGCGATTTATCTCGGCATGGACTAACCGGATCCCACACTTGGGGAATTCGACAACCAACGGTATTTCTATCCGTTAATCGATTTTTTTGACACGTGGACATATTTTTTTGTCGATTAAAATTCTTTGACACTTGTTTATTATTTCTATCCGTTAATCGATTTTTTTGACACGTGGATATTTTTTTAAATCGATTAAAATTCTTTGACACTTGTTTATTATTTCTATCCGTTACTCGATTTTTTTGACACGTGGACATATTTTTTTAAATCGATTAAAATTCTTTGACACTTGTTTATTATTTCTATCCGTTACTCGATTTTTTTGACACATGGACATATTTTTTTAAATCGATTAAAATTCTTTGACACTTGTTTATTATTTCTATCCGTTACTCGATTTTTTTGACACGTGGACATATTTGAGAGCGGAATCCTTGCATTGGTCTTTGAAAAGACGGTTGAAGACTTGAAGGGTGATTTATCAAAATGTTTGATATCTATTGATGACATCTCGGCAATACATTTTGATCAAATTATCGGGTCTTTTCAACGAAGCATCAGCAGAATTGAAGTCAAGTCCAATATTCCACTTTGTTTAAAAATCTTCAAGGACTTGTTTCTTTATCTCGCCTTTGAGACACATGGTTAATGAGTTTGAAAGGTCGAAATGCGGGGTGGGATACGACAAAGGCGGTGCTTGGTGCATTCAAATGAAGACACATCTACTTCCTTGTGCTTGTGAGATAGGTATTTTTCATGCTTCCTAAAATTCTATTCCACTTCTTCGTTGTTGATGATCACTTTGGAAACAGTTGAGTTTGGATGCAATAGATGATAAATCCACTCAGGATAAATCATCTGGATGCGATATTTCTTACCAGTTTGATGCTATCTTGGCAAGATTTAATAAAGTGAGTGAGGAGGAGAAGTTTCTTATTAAGAGGCAGCTGAATGAGATAGCTTTCCCTTCTACTTCTTCTATGGTTGCACCTAAATCAAAAGTCGAACGAAAGGTGCACCAAAGAAGAAAAAGGAAATTTTTTGATGCTAAGCGTGATCCTTCTGGGTGGGAGCACGTGGATGAGAGGGTAAAACAGACTGAAGAATCCGGGGCTTCCAAAATTCCTACACAGCGGTCAACCAAATTATCTCAGGGTGCTTCTAGAGTATTATCACAGACAGCTGAGACTAAAATCCACTTACCGTTTCTTCCACCACACGTGCGCAACTATGTTGAAAAAATTGTTGATGTTGAAGGTGACGGTAACTGCGGTTTTAGAGCAGTCGGGGTTGGACTTGACATGGGTGAGGACTCATGGCCTCTGATTAGGCAAGCTTTGATTCAGAAACAAATGACGAGGAAACCTTGTATTCGACATGTTTGGGAAGAACCGATCGTTAGAGCTTATAAAGCTTTAACTATCGAGTCATACGGACGTCACCGAGTCAAAGTGGTTTGATTTGCTGAGATGGGGTATATGGTTGCAACCGTATAATGTTGCATTGGTTCGATTTTCTTTACCTATGAATTTCACTTATACGCTTTGAGAGGCACTTACAGTTCATCTAAGTTGAAAATCATATCTGCTTCGAACAAGCAAAATGTACACTTTGGTTGAATCTTTCAATCTCTCCCACTTGTCCGTTGCCTCCTATTGCCCCATTGGTGGTACCAAAGACTACGTCTCGAGAGTCCGCTTCATGGTTGCATCCGTATGCCTGAGTTTTACCCTATGGCGATCTATGTGTCCTCCCGCGCGGCCTCTCACTCACACGATGATGCGTCTAGATGTATAGATTTAGCCGATGATTCTATTGACGGCTTGTAGATAGATTCACACATATTTTGTATTACACGTGTATATATACTATATCGCGTTTTTGTAATTATACGCGTTTACTTTATCCAATAGCACTACGTACCGTTGATGTTAATCAAATCGCGAGACTTCAAATTATAACCGGTAATAAAATCATAACTGCTAACAAAAACAAAGCCCATCGTATATATCTCTTTTGGGACATATATACGATGGGGAAAATTTTGACATCGTATATAAGTTCATTTTGCGTATATACGATTGACTTAAAACGCATCAATCGTATATACGCACAATGAACATATATACGATGTCAATTTTTTACCCATCGTATATAGGCCACAAAAAAGATATATACGATTCGTGTAATTTAGTGAAAAAAAAATATTTTTTGAAGGGCATTTTGGGGATTTCAGCGTGGGTGGGGGTTTAAGGGGAGAGGGTGGGGGTACAAAAGAAAAATCCCATTGTTCTTTTAGTGGACCAATTTTAGGCCTATCAATTGGCACACCTTAAAGGATATCATTTTCTTCTACATTATCATATTAGCACCCCCTCCATTGCCTCCAACATCTTGGAGTTCCATATCTCACCCTTCTAACCGTAGACAAAACAAAGGTTGGTGTCACGGATCATATTTTATTGGCAGCGTTTTTTTATACCCCCACCCCATCCTCCCACCCCACCCATTATTGTAATTCCTATTTTACCCTGCATAAATAACATTTTGACTTTCATTAATTTCACTGATTGGGACCCACATTAATCGCATCGTATATACCTCGATGGAAGGTATATACGATTACATTTAATATTTAACGCGACACGAAAAAGTACTGCGTCGTATATATGTCCTTCAAGACATATATACGATTGCGTTATTAATGATTCGTTGATTACCCATCGTATATATGTCCTTCAAGGCATATATACGATTGCAATATTAAATGCTTCGTTGACTACCCATCGTATATAGGTTATATACGAGTGGGCTTTGAAGATCTAATCGTATATACATCCGGGCTATGTATATACGATGTGAAAAAAAATACCCATCGTATATACATGGTTGAGGAGGTATATACGATCGGTTATTTTTTCGTTTTTTCTGAAGTTGCTATCTGTTTTGTTGGAACAGATATTGACCCGCCTCTGACAAGGATCATGCCGACTCGACTCGGTTGGCTCTGTTGATATTGATACTACACCGACTTTCACGACGGATACGGTATATATTTTGTTACTCAAGTTTGGTAAATGGAATTAAATTACTTAAGTACTTAGTAAGTTATATATTTTGTAGATATTTTCTACACTGCAGATCGTGGAGGTGGGCCAAAATCGCATGGTAGAAGTATTGGGGTAGTTGTTGTTATTGTGAGATCCGAAAAAGCAGCTGGAAAGAGGGGAAGGCGAGATAAGATTGTTTTTGGCTGTGAGAAACAATGCAGGTTTACTAATGATTCAAGGGTTTTCGGTTCTAAAAGGAGAGGTTGTCCTTTTAGATTGAAAGCTACTTGCTGCTTTTAGCCGTGAGGTTGGTGTGTCACGGTCAAATGTGGTAGACACACGCACGAGTTGCTCAAAACTTCCATTGGTACTTGTTTCTTTGGGCGTCTGTCTAAGGCGCAAAAGGATCTGGTTAACGAGCATGCAGATCTTGATGTCGGACCGAAAGCTACTATTACTTCTTTGAAGAAGCTAGATCCGGAGAATGTGACTAGTCTTCGCTCAAGTTTATAGGCGCGTCACAAACACCTGGTCTACAAAGAGGGTCCTAGAGCGGACATTCGGGAGGTGTTGAGACTGATTGCATCACATAATTATCTATGTTGGAGTAGACAGATTCCGGGGTCTGATGTAGTCAGTGATATCATGTGGGCTCATCCCACTTCTGTTAAGTTACTCAGGTTGTTTCCGAAGGTTCTCATTCTTGACTCAACCTACAAGACCAACAGATACAACTTGCCTCTTTTGCAGTTGTGGGAGTGACTAACAACGAGTTGAGTTTCCATGTTGCATTTGCCTATATTGGACATGAGCTTGCTATTCATTTTTCTTGGGTATTGCAAAGAATTTGAAGATATTTGTGATTTGCATTCTATTCATCCTCGGGTTTTCTTGTGAGACAAAGATCTCTACTGTATATGTCCGCTATTCTTGATGTCTTTCCTTCGCTACAAATTTATTGTGTCATTGGCATGTTACAAAAAATGTCAAAGCGAAGATTAAAGAGTTGGTGCACAAGGATGAGACGGGAGGAGGTTGAATCTCTCCGGCTATGTATTATTGATTTTGTTGATGAGTCAGAGTACTTATCTAATCTGAAGTTTTTTGAGGCTGCTTGCTCTGATAAACCTGCTCTCATTAAATATGTGCACGACACATGGTTGACACCGCACAAGGAGCGATTTATCTCGGCATGGACTAACCGATCCCACACTTGGGGAATTCCACGACCAACAGGTATTTCTTTAACACTTGTTTATTATTTCTATCTGTTACTCGATTTTTTTTGACACGTGGGCATATTTTTTTTCGTCAATTAAATTTCTTTGACACTTGTTTATTATTTCTATCCGTTACTCGATTTTTTTTGACACGTGGACATATTTTTTTAAATCGATTAAATTTCTTTGACAACGGTTTATTATTTCTATCCGTTACTCGATTTTTTTGACACGTGAACATATTTTTATCGTCGATTAAATTTCTTTGACACTTGTTTATTATTTCTATCCGTTACTCGATTTTTTTGACACGTGGATATATTTTTTTAAATCGATTAAATTTCTTTGACACTGGTTTATTATTTCTATCCGTTACTCGATTTTTTTTGACACGTGAACATATTTTTTATCGTCGATTAAATTTCTTTGACACTTGTTTATTATTTCTATCCGTTACTCGATTTTTTTTGACACGTGGACATATTTTTTTTCGTCGATTAAATTTCAATGACACTAGTTTATTATTTCTATCCGTTACTCGATTTTTTTTGACACGTGAACATATTTTTTATCGTCGATTAAATTTCTTTGACACTTGTTTATTATTTCAGAGCGGAATCGTTGCATTGGTCTTTGAAAAGACATTTGAAGACTTCGAAAGGTGATTAGGCAAGCTTCTAGAGTATTATCACAGACAGCTGAGACTAAAATCCACTTACCGTTTGTTCCAGCACACGTGCGCAACTATGTTGAAAAAATTGTTGATGTTGAAGGTGATGGTAACTGCGGTTTTAGAGCAGTCGGGGTTGGACTTGACATGGGTGAGGACTCCTGGCCTCTGATTAGGCAAGCTTTGATTCAGGAAACAAATGACAGGGAAACCTTGTATTCAGACATGTTTGGGAAGAACCGACTGTTAGAGCTTCGCAAAGCTTTAACTATCGAGTCATACGGACGTCAGCCGGAGTCAAAGTGGTTTGATTTGCCTGAGATGGGGTATATGGTTGCAACCAGGTATAATGTTGCATTGGTTCAGTTTTCTTTGCCTATGAATTTCACTTATCTGCCTTTGAGAGGCACTTGCGGTTCATCTAAGTTCAAAATCATATCTGCTCAACGAGCAAAATGTACATTTGGTTGCATCTTTCAATCTCTCCCACTTGTCATTGCCTCCTATTGTCCCACAAAGGGTACGTACAAAGACTACTCACCGTAGTCCGCTTCATGGTTGCATCCGTATGCCTGGACGTTTTACTCTATGGCGATCTATGTGTCCTCCCGTCACGACCTCCCACTCACGGTGATGCGTCTAGATGTATAGATTTAGCCGATGATTCTATTGACGGTAGCTTGTAGATAGATTCACACATTTTTGTATTACACGTGTATATATTACTATATCGCGTTTTTGTAATTATACGCGTTTATTTTATCCAATATATCTACACCGTTGGCGTTAATCAAATCACGAGACTTCAAATTATAACCTAAATAAAATCATAACTATTAACAAAAACAAAGCCCATCGTATATATCTCTTTTGGGACATATATACGATGGGCATTTTTAACTCATCGTATAGAAGTTCATTTTGCGTATATACGATTGACTTAAAACGCATCAATCGTATATACGCACAATGAACATATATACGATGTCAAAATTTTACCCATCGTATATAGGCCACAAAAAAGATATATACAATGGGTGTAATTTAGTGAAAAAAACAGATTTTTTGAAGGGCATTTTGGGAATTTCAGTGTGGGTGGGGGTTTAAGGGGAGAGGGTGGGGGTACAAAAAAAAAACCCTATTTTATTTTGACTCATCAATGTTAGCATTTGTTAGATTTGTTATAAACTTTAGCCGTTATGATTTTTGTACCCCTTCATTGGACTACTTACCCCTCCCCCACCCCTAAGGGTGACCCTGCACCAAAGGCGATTTTGTAGCTAAAATGTCAAAGACCCAATCGCTCCCCACGACTTCAAAGAAATTAGGCATCGGGGACGACAGGAGGATCTGAATGTAGATGTGGGTAGCGAAGGTACAATCACGAAGTACATGCATCTGAGATTCATCTTCTCAGTTGCAAGCTTGGCAGATTGGAGATTTAAAGCTATCCCATCTGTGTCTTCTAGTATTCGTAAGCAGCCTGCCATTATCGCTGCACAAAGAAACATAGGCGCTTTTGGTGGTGGATTGGAGGTGTGGTGTGCCACTCCATCCAATGAGGTTTGTGTCGTCTTCCTCCAAGGGCACTGGGAATCCCCGAATTTTGTTGATGATGTTCATAGGGAGGAGCCCAGTAAGAGAATTAACGTCCCATTGGCCATGGCCATCCATTAAGTTGAACAGGGATAGGGTATGTCCATCACATGATCAGTGTCATCAAGAGCCATAAGTCTAGGTCATTCTCCTGGCAACCACGTATCCGACCAAAAGTTAACGGTCTTACCATTACCCACTCTCCAAGTTACAATCTTCATCAAACTGTCAAATGTAGATTGCATAACCCTCCATAGTGGTGAATCTGTTGGCTTAGCTTCCACGTGTTCCAATAAGTTGTTATTTCTACCATATTTGCTGATCAACACCTGACGCCACAAGTCTTGTGGATTACTCACGATGTTGCACAATAAGTTCATTATAAAAGCTTCTTTTATTTTTCTTGGACTCTTAATCTCAAGGTCATCTTCGCTCCTAGGAAGACAACAAATATCTCAATTCACCATATGAGGCCTTCTTTTATCGTTATTGTCCCCCCAAACAAAGCCCCTTTGGACTTTTGCCATTCCATCACATATGCTCGTTGGGAGACTTGCGTATTGCATGTGAAAATAAGGAATCGAGTTGAGTACTGATTGAGTAAGGGTTACTTTCCCTGCTAGAATAGACAATGGTGCTTCCACCCACTAAAGAGAGTTTGGATTTTATCAATGATGTTACAGTAGTGTCCCCCTGGTTATACGCCCATTGATAAGTTGGCACCCAAATAGCGCCCAAAACCTGCGATTTCAACAGGGCTTCTTTATTCTTGAAATCTTCATATATTCATCATCTATTTCTCTACTCTTTTTAGCTCCTTGGTTATTGTTTTTTATTCTCTTTTTTTTCTTAAAATCTCTGTGTATTTTTTACTTTACATTATCATTTTTAGTAGTTACTAGCCTTATTAACTAGAGATGGTATAATTGTTTACTTTATATTTTAGGTTCAACATATTGCTTTGAAGTTTTGTGCTTTACACGTTAACCTCTCGCTTTTGTATCTCTTCTTTATTAACTAGTAGGATATTTCATCAAGCATCTGTACGCAAGCATTTTTGTCATCAGTTTTTTTATGAATGAAACTTAGGCCATATTTAAATAGTGCGGCGTTATCTTGTGAATATAAAGAAAAATTTAAAGTAGATAAAAAAGGAGTTTCAAATAAAAAAATAGATAAATGTTAAAGTCTAAAAATGTAAAAGTATCATTTAAAAATAATTCTGCATTTATCCCCTTATTTTTTTTATATATCAATGTAGTTATCTCGTGTTTTTAATGTATCAGTGCAGTTATCTCATAGTTTCAATTGATTATTTGAGTTGATTAGTAGATTATAGTAGATAGTAAAATATAGATATATAGTAGATTATTAATAAGAAATATTTATCCAGTATTTTTTTATATATCAGTGACAATTATTTGTCCTTTTTTAGGTATTAGTGACAAATATTTGTCACATGTGTTTTAAATATTAATCAGCCTTCTTGTTTTTTTAGATAGTAGGTTTATAGTAGTCTTCAAAAATTATAATTATCAATGACAAATATTAATCCCGTGATAACTATACTGATATATAAAAAGATTTGTTTCTTTAGATAGTAGGTTTGTAGTAGTCTTCAAAAATTATAATTATCAATGCAAAAAATTAATCCTGTGTCTTTTTATATATCACTACAGTTATCCCGTGTTTTTTTTATATATCAATACAATTATCACGTAGTTTCAATTGATTGTTTTAGTTGATTAGTATATTATAGTAGATAGTAAAAGAGAGATAATAGATTATCATTAAGAAATATTTGTATTAAATTTTAATCAGTAGTTTAAATAGTCATTAAATCTCAATTGATAGTAGGTTTATAATAGTCTTCAAAAATTATAATTATAAATGACAAATACTAATCTCATGTTTTTATCTATCACTACAGTTATCCCGTGTTTTTTCTTATATATAGTTGATTAAAGTAGATAGTAAATTATGAATAAGAAATATTTGTTTTATATTAATTAGTAGTTTAAATAGCCATTAAGCCTTTTTTTTCTTAGATAGTAGGTTTATACTTTATATTAGTCTTCAAAAATTATAATTATCAATGGTAAATATTAATCCCGTGTTTTTTATATATCACTGTAGTTATCCCGTGTTTTTTATATATCAGTGCAGTTATCTCGTAGTTTCAATTGACTATTTAGTTGAGTAGTATATTGTAGTAGATAGTAAAATATAGATTAGATTATCAATAAGAGTGTAAACAGATTTTGAAGAGAAAAGAGAAGATAATTTTAGTAGAGTAGTGTTTGTATAAATTTAGAAGTTTAGTTAAAAAAACTAAAGTGAAGTGATAAGAGAAAGAGAAGAATTGTTTATGTGAAAAATAAAATAAAGTAAAAAGAAAAAAAAATGAAGAAAAAGAGAGTAAGAGAAAAAGGAAGAAAGAGAGTGTAAGAAGAAATAGAAAAAAGGAAGAAAGAGAGTGTAAGAGAAAAGTGAAAAGGAGGAAAGAGAGTGTAAGAAAGAAAGAGTTGGAGAAAGTGAAAAAGTTGGAGAAAGTGAAAAATTGTTTTTGTTTTTTGCGAGTCATTTACATTTTTACCCTCAATTAGTATAGATGTCATTTTTCCCAAATGACTATATAGGTAATTTTGATAGAGTAGTAGTTGTATAAATATATATTAGATATATTAGATATTAGATACAAAAACTACTTTAAGAGTGGATTCGGGGGGTGGGGGATTTTTTGATGGCATAGTTGTAAATAATGCAAATTTTATGTCTATTATTAATCTAGCAAAAATTAAGATCTCACTCATTATTTTTTTGTCCAAAACTTTTTTTTATTACCAAAATGTACCTCTCATTGTTAAACACATTATTTTGGATTTTTTGGTACCTCACGGTTTACCAATATACCCCCACTCTATATTTTTGGACGGCCATACCCCTGACCAAAATTGAACCATTCGGATTTATGTTTGTAATAGGTAAATACGATATATGTTTTTTCAAGTCGTATTTACCTATATACGATTTTCCTGACAAAAACCAAATAAATTAAAAAAAAAAAAGGAATCTTCTTTATCTCAGAATAAGGTAAATACGATGCGATTTTTTAAAGAAAATCGGATTTATGTTTGATGAAAGTAAATACGACTTACGATTTTTTAAAGCTTCTGGGAAGAAATCGTATCTAGATAAATATGATCACGAAATTTCTTTGAAATCATATTTATCTCCTAGAAGTGAGAAATGGTCACTATTCATTAAATTTGTAACTTTTTAGGAGTATTTTAGTCTTTTTACCGTATGCGGGGGGTGTTATGGAGTCAAATCGTGGGTACAAAAAAAACCTCTTATTTTTATGAGAATGGTTGAGCCCATATAACATAACCGTTGGTTAGTTAATATCTACAGGAAAATTTCACAGCCATTTTTTTTAACCAATAGTACACACATCCATTTTTTTGTGAACTATATTGCCCTCATTATTGTTAAAGAGTGTTTTTATTAAAGTTTTTATGTATAAACACAACTCTGTTAATATAAAAATTCCATCCTATGTTTGGTTGTAAATTATCAATTCGTATCAACTACTAACTTTGCAATATATAATTTTCTTAACATTTTTTTCAGAACTCTTTATAACTACGTCCTGTGCATCGCACAAGTGTACGTCCTAATTATTTATTATTTTTATATGTGCAAATTGTGATTTTTTTATCAATATGTCTTTTATTTATTGTTCCCACTTGGACTATGGGCATTAACCAGCAGTGGCGGGATGCACACTATGAGTGATGTGGGCAATTGCCCCTACATCTAAATATATTTTAGGTAGTCTTCTAAAAAAAAAAAATTTAAGTAGTTACACTTATAAAATTATTTTTCCCCCATAAAAAAAAGAACTTTTTTTGAAGCAAAAAAAGAGAGAGAGAGAACTTACGTCAATTGTTTTTTAAATGAAGGTATAAAGTATAGTAATTTTTTTATTCTTTTAAATTTTATTATTTTGGTCTCTTGTAGCAATAAAAACATATAATTTAAAACTTAAGTAATTTGGTTTTTATGAGTTATGACTCAAAAAAATTGTTTGCGGAAAAAAGAGACATCATTCATAGTGTAATTTGGCCACTAACCACATATATGCATAAACGTGCATAGCAAATTGTTCTCAAAAGAATTACTAACTTAGTCATCAACTATAACAATTATCAAAACACCCACTACCAAAATTACCAATCTATCCTTTTCCAAAACTCACTTTTTAAGAATAAATATGTCATTTCCAACTTTTCTATTTCACTTTTTATTTTTGTGGGTCCCCACTTTCTCACATGTCATCTCTTATATTTTTTAATCTCATATTTAAAAATCAATTTTCTCTTTCCTCTCTCACTCTTATTATCTTTCTCAATTTTCTCTCTATCTCTCTCCCCTCTATTCTCTCTCTCTTCAAATTTCTATTTGTTTAAACTTTTTTTAAATCTTTTTAATCAAAACACACAATATTAAATATCTCTATTTTTTTAGACGGGAAAACATCTTTATTTTTATAAATGAATATTTTAAAATTTATAATTTTTTATCTAATCTTTTGTGTGTCAACGGGTAAACGTTACATGTTAGTATAATTTCATTACTTTTGATTTTTTACGGGAAAACATTACACATTAACGGGTAAACATTACACATTGTTTGACTAATTATTTTATATTCTGCTTTAGAGTTACAACGGGAAAATGTTACATGTTGGTATAATTTTATTACTGATAAAATGTATTTCGTATATTTATTAAGCATTGGAGCTACATAATTTTTAGATGATTGATAATTACCTAATGATAAAAATTTTCAATTGAAGAAAATATTTTAAAATTATTAAACTTCATTTCTTATCAACTTGAAAGATGTGTTGTAATTGAATTTTATCCGAGTATATTTATATAAAGAATACAATGTTACCCGTGCGTATGCACGGGTATATCGCTAGTAGTTTATAAATGCAAATAAATTTTTTTCTAAAAAAAATACAAAACTATTTTTTGCCCCCACAAATTGTTTTGTTGGCTTTATTTGTTTTTTTTTACTATCTTTAAATATATCACTTCTAAATGTTTTCGAATTTTACAATAAATTGGTCAAAAAAAATTACAATACATATATGCCATTTCAAAATTATAATCTCAAGTTATTTATGTATTTATTTTATCCATATGCAACTTTAAATAACAATTTTTTTATAAAAAAATGCAACTTATTGCCATCACCCGTGTATCAGCAAAGGTTTACGATACTAAGCTTTAAGGTTTACGATACTAAGCTTTTTGCTTAGTTATTGTTACTAAATTAATCGTAACTCTTTGATTCTTTATTTATTAGAAAAATTCAAATCTAACAGTTTAAAATAAATAAGGGTGCTTATGTAAATCATCATCAATTAATAGTAATTTTTTTTGACAAATCATTTAATAATAATTGTTTGCTACATTAATTGCTCCTTTTTATTGCCTCAAACGTTGCCTTCCATACTTTTTTAATTGTAACCGTTTTGTACGGTAACTGCTCCTTTTTTTTGTCTTCCCCGCATTAACACATAAATGCTAGTTTTGCTTTTAAAAAAACTAGCATTTATGTACTCGTTTCGCGACAACGATAGCGATCAAGAACTTATTCCGGCAATGATTCTGGCAACGATCACGACAACGATTCCGACAACGATCATCAAAATTGAAACGAAATTAAGAATTGTATCTTGCGATCTTTTGCATCTATGTTCCTCTAGTTTTGCTGTTGCTTCGATTGTGCTTCGCAATCGCAAGCCAAATCGGTTTTTCAAACGCAATCGCAAGCCAAATCGTGTTCTTCAATTGCAAGCCAAATCCTTTCTCTATGTCGCGTTTCTAAGATTTAATTGGATTCGATTGTTGAATCACTTGTTTTGATTGTGCTTCGACGGTGATCACACCTTCTGACATTGCCTTCTTCTTCTTCGTATTCATTTCCTGGCTGGTTTTGCTGCACTCTAACCGTTGTTATGCAAAATTGAGGTTAGTAACAAATACTAAACAAATTGCTTAATATCATAAATCACACTCTCGTGTATCTCGCGAGTTTCGGCACTAGTTGTTTTTTTGCAGGGCTGTGCTCATTGTTTCGCGCCAAATTTTGAAAACAACTAATTGCTTTTTAAATGACGTGGCAGGGTAAGTAGCGTTAGATTATTGCAAAGGCGTGATCTTTCTCACTTCCTCTCAAATCTCAATTGGGTAAATAGTCATTTTGGTCCCTGAAAGTGTACTCGCTGTCAATTTGGTCTCTGAATCGAGAGAAATGCAAAATGATCCTTGAAAGTGTAATCTGCCCGTCACGTTAGTTCCTCCCGTTAATGTGCATCGTTAACTTTGTTAATCCATCTGTTACTGTCAGTTTAGTCCCTGAAAGATGTCACTTACTGTCAGTTTGGTCCCTGAAACATATACGTGAATTCATTTTAGTCCCTCGAATCTTAAGTTACTTAAGCAAAATTTTTGGAATCCTTTTCAATTTGAGTTTAGAGCATTCATGAGCCGGTTAATAATTTCTTGGTCCGTTATAATGTAAAATACTTTCATAATTTGGTTTCCAGAGCAAGGATTTTTTCTCTTCACTTTTTTTTTAAATGTTCAATGTGATAGCCTTATATGTTTTGTCCATGTTTTTGTAGAGTTCTTTTGTAATTATCCCTTTCGAGAAACTATATCAAAGAATTTGGTAATATAAAGTAGTCTTATCTTATTTTTAGATTTATATTTTTGGTAGCATAATTGACACTAACACAATAGATTAGTTATTTGAAGTTGAACTATTAAATTACAACTTTATATGTTGACTTATTCTTTTTATATTTAAAGAAAATTCTTTTGATTTAATCCTACCCGAATTGAAGTTTTTTTTCCTTCTTATAACAAGGAATTGAAGCCTTTTTTACGTTAGCACAACTAAACAAACAAAATATACTAGTTCTATAGTGAAAACGAAGTATCTTATTATTATTTAAGGGATGTATTTTTTTTACACTCAAGGTACACTTTTATGGTTTAATTTTCTTTTTCCTAATAAGGTTTAAATTTTGGTTGTTACAGTTGTAAAATAAATTGCACTCCTTTCACTTGGGGTTGTATATTACGTGTTCGAATTAGTTTATCAGTACATTGGTTAGAAAATTTCTGGTTTTGGTGATTGTATGGTCACGGCTGTGTAAAGGCATAGAAATGGAAGTTCATTTGACATGGATTCTGGAATTGTTGTGGCGTACCTCGCTGCTGATTGATGCCTAGGGAGCGGCCTTTGAGAGGTAGAGCAGGTTCATGTCATTATGAATTTGTTAGGGAGCCAATGTATAAGATATAAGATATATAAAATACAGCAATAGTTAGGGAGCCAATGTATAAGACACAAGATATAAAGTGCAGCAATAGTTAGGGAGCCAATGGTTTCCCTCTAATTGGTAATTCTTAGTTCATGTCAATATGAATTGGTTGAATCTTGTTTGTTGTTGATTGGTGGTGGTGTGTTCATGGTTCGACCTCCTTGTTTCATTTGTTTGCATGTTTATTTCCTTATTTTTTTGCTTATGGTTTAGTTTCAATGAACCTCTTTATTAGTTTTTTTATTTTTATTTTGATATTTGTGTTTAAAGAAAGTTTAATCTTAAACTTCTTTGTATTTATGTGTTACTTGTGGTTTGGTGTTACGTGATAACCGTAAAACCCTCTTTGTCGTGGGATTGTGGTTCGAGTTGTGATTGTTGTTTGCCTATAAATGAAGTATTAGAGCTTCTTAGGGAACGGTATGGTGTTCTGTGAATTCGGTATCAAGTTCCTCTAAGAAAAAAAGTACAAAGAACAAAAAATGATATCATATGAAAACATGAAAAAGATAAATACATAATTCGGAATAAACACCCAATACATAAACAATCACTGGAACCAAAATAAGGTTTTTACATCAATTTAGAGTGTAGACTCTCTTAGCTTATTAACAAAGGCTTCAATACTAATTAACCGCAACAATGTTGAACACGATTTATTTAAAGAATTTCGGATGCATTAGCCGCAAGCTTAATACACGGGAGGCGGGGGTGAGCTATAGAGGTAGGGATGATATGGTGGAGGAGGTGATGGAGATGGTGGAGGTGGAGACTTGTAGACATAAGGAGGCGGCGGTGAAGGAGAAGGAGGTGGTGGTGACTTATAGACATATGGTGGAGGAGGTGATGGAGAAGGTGGAGGTGGAGATTTGTACACATATGGAGGAGGTGGTGAAGGTGAAGGAGGTGGTGGTGACTTATAGACATATGGAGGAGGAGGTGAAGGAGATGGTGGGGGTGGAGATTTGTAAACATATGGAGGAGGTGGTGAAGGAGAAGGGGGTGGTGGGGACTTATAGTAGTATGGTGGTGGAGGAGAAGGAGAAGGTGGAGGTGGAGACTTGTAAACATATGGGGGTGGTGGGGAGGGAGATGGTGGGGGTGGGGACTTATAGACATATGGAGGTGGTGGTGAAGGGGATGGGGGTGGTGGTGACTTGTAGATGTAAGGTGGAGGAGGTGAAGGTGATGGTGGGGGTGGAGACTTGTAGTAGTATGGAGGAGGTGGTGAAGGAGAAGGTGGGGGAGGTGACTTGTAAATGTATGGAGGTGGTGGTGAAGGGGAGGGTGGTGGTGGGGATTTGTAAATATAGGGTGGAGGAGGTGATGGTGATGGTGGTGGAGGAGACTTGTAGTAGTATGGAGGAGGAGGTGATGGGGATGGTGGTGGTGGGGATTTGTACACATATGGAGGAGGTGGTGAAGGAGAAGGTGGGGGAGGTGACTTGTAAATGTATGGAGGTGGAGGGGATGGGGATGGTGGAGGTGGTGACTTGTAGATATATGGAGGAGGAGGTGGAGACTTGTAGACATAGGGAGGAGGTGGTGAAGGAGATGGTGGAGGAGGAGACTTATAAACATAAGGGGGTGGTGGTGATGGAGACGGAGGTGGTGGTGACTTGTAGATATATGGAGGTGGTGGTGATGGAGATGGTGGAGGAGGAGACTTATAAACATATGGAGGTGGTGGTGATGGAGATGGAGGTGGTGGACTCTTATAGATATATGGTGGGGGAGGTGAAGGAGATGGAGGAGGTGGTGACTTGTAGACATATGGAGGGGGCGGTGATGGAGATGGAGGAGGAGGAGACTTATAGTAATATGGTGGGGGAGGTGAAGGAGATGGAGGAGGTGGTGACTTGTAGACATATGGAGGTGGTGGTGAAGGAGATGGAGGAGGTGGTGACTTGTAGACATATGGAGGTGGTGGTGAAGGAGATGGAGGAGGTGGTGACTTGTAGATATATGGAGGGGGTGGTGATGGAGATGGAGGAGGAGGAGACTTATAGTAATATGGTGGGTATTTGTGGACATGTGGAGGTGGTGGTGGTGGAGATTTGTAGTAATATGGTTTGTGAACGTAAGGAGGTGGTGGGGGTGGGGATTTGTAGTAATATGGAGGTGGTTTGTAATAGTTTGCTGGCGTTGGGTTTGGATAGTAGTTGTATGGTTTGTCTGCATAGTAAGGCTTATCATCATCTTCAGCAGCCGCAACGACACTGCTAGCAATTATGCAGAATGCTACTGCATGCATAGATGAGTTGAGGCAAGTGCCTCAACCCAAATGAGGTTCCCATCTTCTCTATGTACTTTTAGTGCACTTCTATACTCCTACTATGAAAGAGTGTTCTTGTGACTTCCTTGGCAAACTATGGATTCTAACTCCTTATATAGTGTTAGCCAAACTTAAATAATAAGATTTCTTAATTTGTCAAATGTGTTAGCAGCCTGGCTAATTGTTTTAAAATATTTTCTGATTGTGACGTTGGTGTATAGCTGCGTACTACTTGTTTTTATATCATTTCATATTTACATTTTAACTTGATCCCTGTATTGTTGATTTCATTTACATTTTGCACTACACGGAATGGAAAAAGTCAATGAAAGAAGAGAGAGTATGTGGTGATAACCTTTAATCAATTTTGAAAAGTGCTCTGCTAGGGTATGAGCAAAAATCATGCTCCCGCTGGGGGAACTTCACCGCCGCTTTCTCTTTCTACCGACCCTTCATCTTCCTTACCTCCTTCTCCTCCTTCCTCTCTGTTACATTCGGATGTTAAAATTATGAAAGGAAAAATCATTACAGACCAGCAACAAAGCAATAAGAGAAGTAAACTACAAACTGTTTGTATTGCTGATAATACAACTGAGGTTACAATGACTGAAAAGATTCAAACACAATCAGACTATATTATTGATGATACAACAGAGGTTATAATGGGTGAAAAGATTCAAACTTCTGAAAACCCTAAATCTTTCAAAGATGCTCTCCTTGAAGATGGGGATGAAACAGTGTTTGAAGATGAGTGTTGGGGTGACCTTCTCCAACCAGAGCTGCCTGAAGATATCTGGTACAAGGATCCTGAAGATAACAACAATCAAAATCAGAAAAAGCGCAATGCTAATCCTACTGTTCCTGTTTCTCAAGATGAATTTCAAGCTTGGACTAAGCCTTGGAAGAATGCTCTAGTTGTCAAAGTACTAGGTAAAAGGGTCAATTTTAGATTGTTAGAAAACAAGTTACGAAAATCTTGGGTCAAAGAAGGAACCCTAAAAATCATTGATATGGCTGATGATTTTTATATGATTATCTTATCATCTATGGAGGATTATAGACATGCTCTTTTTGAGGGGCCTTGGAAGGTGGCTGACCACTATTTGATTGTGCAAAGATGGAGGCCTTTCTTCTCCATAAATGCCTCCATTTCACAGAAAGTTGCTGTTTGGATTAGGATACCAAAACTTCCTTTTGAGTTCTGCAATGAAAGGTTTCTCAACAGGGCAGGTTCTATGCTTGGAACTATGTTAAAAGTTGATAAATTAACTTCTCTCCATGAAAGGGGGAAATTTGCTCGAATATGTGTTGAACTTGATTTAGATAAACCTCTTGATTCTTATATTACTATTATGGGACAGAAGTTTTTCTTGGAGTATGAAGGGCTACACTCAATTTGCTTTAGGTGTGGCAAATATGGCCATAAAAAAGACAGTTGCAGAGAACTAATTGAAACTGCTAGTATTCCTATTACTAAGGTATCTGATACTATTGAACAAGTAGCTATTAACAAGAGTATGTCTGAACTATCTCCTGTGAATAATTATCAAGTGACATCTGAAAAGAACATTCTACCTGTTGCTTGTGAAGTGGTGAGTGAGGGAACTAAATCACCCACTGATGAAGGAGTTAAAGAGAAGGGTGTTGATACTGATTTAGTTGGCAGAGAAGATTCTATTGATGAAGTTCAAGTGGGGCCTTGGAACATACCTAAGTATGTTTCTAAAAGAAACAAACAGAAGAGTGTTGGCAAATTTAAAGAGGTTGAGGTGAATAATACTAGTGGAAACACTGCTAAAAGCAAGGGCAATTCTCAAGTGGTTCCTACTAAAGTAGATGTTGTTGCTACTTCGGTGAAGACTGTTTTGGCTCAAGATAAGGTTGTTGGTCAGCCTGCTGCTATTACTACTATTAGTAGAATGAGAAATCCCTCTGGTGGAAAGAATCCTCAACAGACCAAGAAAAAAGGTGGCTCTCTTGGTGTGAAAAACGTCATGCAAAAAGAGAAGAATGCTAGAACTGGAAGTGGGGGAAAAATTCATAGTAAAAAGAGTGTTTTGACTATGGCAGTGGATAGAAGCAAGGAGGATATTCCTTCAACATCTGCTAGTGGTAGTCATAAGGCTGATAATGCCAGGGCAGGTGAAGATAAAGCTGTTTTGGAGTATATGAATTCTATATACAAATCTAGAGGTGAAGCTCTGTTGAGAAAGTTCAAAAATGAACAATCTATAAGAGAATCTTTGGCTGTTATTAATGATGATGATATCAATAGAGCATCTGCTCTACGTGATATTGAGATCAGGCAGGTTAATGCTAGAAGGAAGGTAGAGGAGAATGGGTTTAGGCCCACGGATGACAGTGAGAGTGTGGTCTCTCGACAACAACCCAATATGTCTTAATGAGTCTCATATGCTGGAATTGTAGGGGGACTGCTTCTAAGGGTTTTGTTGGTCTTGTTAAAGATATGAAGAGGGAACATAAAGCTACTTTTATGGCCTTATTGGAGACTCATACTAGTGGTACTAGAGCTAAGAGGATAGCTAAAAGGATGGGTTTTGATAATCACTTGATCAAGGATGCTAGGGGTCAAGCTGGTGGAATTTGGTTACTTTGGGATTCTAATGATTGGGATCTTAATATTATTAAGGAATCTAATCAATTGATTCATGTTGAAGTTAGAGTTCTTAACCAACTCTCTTGGTTTATTACTATTGTCTATGGTAGTCCTCATTATGCCCAAAGACAAGCTCTTTGGGATGAGATTCAAGAGATTCATACTGAGGTGGATGGTGCTTGGACTCTTATTGGTGATTTCAATGCAATTTTAAAGGATAGTGAAAGAGAAGGACCTGCCCTTGTTCAAAACCGTAGTATTGAAGGTGGTTTCCAGACTACTATTGATAGATGTAGTCTTTTGGATGTGGGTTTTAGTGGCGATCCTTTTACTTGGGCAAGAGGTGCAACTAGGAAGAGGCTTGATAGAGCTTTGTGTAACCTTGATTGGAGGTTAAGGTTTGCTGAAGTTGTGATTAACCATCTTCCTAAGTTAAAATCTGACCATTCTCCACTTCTGATGAATTTTGATCCTAGAAGACAAACTAATAGAAGGAGGAGACCTTTCAGATTTGAAGCTGTGTGGTTAACTCACCCTACTTTTAATCAGCTGATGGTTGATAATTGGAGAGCTAATCTTTCTAATTTTCCTAGTCAGCTTAAAGAGCTGCAGGGCACTTTTAAGGAATGGAATCAAAATGTCTTTGGCAACATTTTCTTCCAGAAGAAGATGCTTTGGAGGAAGATGAAGAATATTGAGAGTAGATTACTTCATAATAGATCTGAAAACCTCATGGGGTTGCAAAAGTCTACTTGGAAGTTGTATGAGGAGATTCTTGCTAAGGAGGAGGTTTTATGGTACCAAAAGTCTCATGCTAAATGGATTGAATTTGGTGACAAGAATACTAAATATTTCCATGGCATAACAAGCTGTGAGAAGAAGGAAAAATCATATTAAAGCTCTTGAAATCGAGTAATGGGGATTGGATTGAGGATCTATTGTTCTTGAAAGAGTGGCTTCTGATTACTTCAAAGATTTATTCTCTTCTAATGAGCCTTTGGCTCCCTATGTGCTTGAAGGTAAATTTCCTACAATGGATCCTAGTATGATTGCTGGGATTGAGAGGAACATTTCCTATGAGGAAATTCATAGAACTATCAAAAACATTGGAGCTTTTAAAGCTCCGGTACCTGATGGGTTTCAAGCAATTTTTTCCAAACTCGATGGAGTGTGGTTGGAAATGATTTTTGTCACCTTATTATGGATTGTTGGGAGAATCCTGAGAAAATCAGAGAAATTAATTCCACTCTTATTGCTCTTATACCTAAGGTTGATAATGTTACTTCTATGAAGAACTTTAGACCTATTGGGTTATGTAATGTGGCATATAAAACCATTACTAAGTTGCTTTATCCATGAGACTAAGGAATGCTCTTCAACACCTTATTGGGCTGCAAGATAAGCTTCTTTTATTCCTAAACGTCAAATTCATGACAATATTATTATTGCTCGGAAATTTTTCATTCTATGAGGAATAAAAGTGGTAAAAAGGGTTGGATGGCTATTAAAATAGATCTTGAGAAGGCCTATGACGAGACTCGGATGGGAGTTTGTTAAAGACACCTTAGAGGATATTGGTATTCCTAATAAAATTATCCAGTTGTGTGGCAATGTATTTCTACTCCTACCATGCAAGTGTTGTGGAATGGGAGGCTCTGAGAGGAGTTTTCTACTACTAGAGGGATTAGACAAGGAGATCCAATCTCTCCTTATTTGTTTGTGTTTTGTATTGAGAGGTTGTTCCAAGTTATTGAGCAAGAAGTGCATGGCCAGAAAATTTGGAAGCCTATTCAACTCACTAATGGTGGTCCTAAAATTTCTCATCTAGCTTTTTGCAGATGATTTGCTCTTATTCTTTGAAGCTAATACTGATCAAGCTGAATTGATTCATCAGACTCTTCTCAATTTTTGTTTAAGTTCTGGACAGAAAGTGAGTCAAGAGAAGACTAGAGTGTTCTTCTCCAAAAATGTTCCTAGACTTCTAAGAATTGATATTTGCAATGTGCTTGGGTATCATGCAACAGAAAATCTGGGTAAATACCTAGGAGTTCCTTTATTTCATAAGAGAGTTGGCTATAATACTTTCAGGTTTGTTGTGGATAAAGTTAAACAACGACTTAGTGCTTGGAAAACCAAAACTCTTTCCCTGGCTGGGAGAGTGACTCTTGCTAAGTCTGTTGTTCAAGCTATGCCTATATATATTATGCAATCTACTCTAATGCCTAGAAGTATTTGTGATGAGATAGATAAATTGTGTAGAGGCTTTATATGGGGTGATGAAGAAGGGCATAGGAAAGTTCATTTGATCAGTTGGGAGAGAATGTGTAGACCTAAAGGAGAAGGAGGGCTCGGTCTGAAATCTGCTAGAGCTACTAATGATGCATTCATGATGAAGGCTTTGTGGAATTTTTGTAATAGTGGGAATAATCTTTGGCAGCAGGTTGTTAAGTCAAAATACAATTGTGGCAAAAGAGATATTCCTAATTTTGATTCCAATAAACAGGGGTCAAACTTCTGGAAAGGTCTTGTTGCCAATTGGAAGGAGTACTGCACTCTTAGTAATTGGCAAATTGGAAATGGCAAGTCTATCAAGTTCTGGGGTGATGTTTGGGGTCCTGAAAGTGAACTGCTTCTCAATCATTGTGCGGGAACCTTAATGAGGTGGAACTCAAAAGGACTATCGATGAATTTCTCACTACGGTGGTGGTTGGAATAAAACTACATTAGATAGTTGGCTTCCTAGCAATATGGTTTCGAGTTATGTCGAGACACCCCCTTCTATGCTTGCTATAGATGATAATTTAACTTGGGTCAAACAACCGATGGTATTTTCACTACTAAATCTGCATATTACTGCTATTATAGGCCCTAATCCTTATCCTCATAATTCAATTTTCAAAATTATATGGAAGTGGAATGGTCCTGAAAGGATTAGATACTTACTTTGGAAGCTTGGTCATGAGAAAGTACTTACCAATAAAGAGAGGCAAAGAAGAATGATGACTCCTTCTGCTACTTGCCCCAGTTGTTATGTTGCTGAAGAATCTCTCCTCCATTGCTTTAGAGATTGTAGGAAAAGCTTCAACATTTGGAGCAGCTTCAATTTAAGGAGCAAACGTTATTTTTTCAGTATCCAAAACTGGAAAAATTGGTTAGAATTGAACCTAAGGAACAGAACTTACAGCAACGAGGAGGAGAATTGGCATTTGCTGTTTGGTGTGGTGCTGGAGACGATCTGGAGAAATAGAAACGATTGGGTGTTTTCCCAAAAACACTCCAATGTTCAAAATTCTGTTGTGCTCATTAGGAATCAAGTAAACCGAATTGTGGAGGTTCAAAAGAAGATGAATGTTCTGCAACCTATCCCTAATTTACAGATTGGGAATTCTCGAATTGGGTGGACTACTCCTCCAATTGGGTTTTGGAAGCTGAATTGTGATGGATCGGTGAAGAATGGTGGGAGAGATGCTGGTTGTGGTGGTGTTTTACGTGATGCCCAGGGTAATTTTGTGTTTGGGTACTCTTACAAGCTTCGTTTTTGCTCGATTGTGGAGGCGGAGCTTTGGGGTATCTTTCAAGGCATCTCGATTGCTTGCAACAGAGGATTCAAGAATTTAATTGTGGAGGTTGATTCAATGGAAGCTCTTGAGCTTCTGATGAATGCTGGTGAAGAGGATGATAGGGAAGGTGGTTTGGTTCGTGAGATTTTGAAGGTGGGGAATGGGTCTATGGAAATTGAGTGGATGCCAATTGAGAGAGAGTTGAACAGAGTTGCTGATCGGTTAGCAAAGCATAGCCACATGTTGTGGGACTCATCTGTAATTTTTAATTTTGTCCCGGATTTTTTGGACACTCTGCTGTATCTGGATGCCAATGGGTCTTTTGGCCCAGTAATTGATCTTTAGTTGGGCCTGTTGGTCCAATCTTTCACCAAAAAAAAAAAGAAGAGAGAGTATGTGATGCTAATTGCTTGGCAAGGCCCAGAACAAGGTCTTGCTAGATATGAACAACAAATTATTGTGTAAGCGCGTCAGAGCAGGCCCAGTTCTAATTATTATTTGCTATTTTTTTGTATAACTCTTTTTCCTTTTAAAAAGAACTGGCTAGTGGCTATCATGAACGAGACCCTCACCTCATGTGTGAAACTGCTGAGAGAGAAGCATTCTTTCCATTTTTCTGATATGTCTTGGCTTTGTAGTTAATTTGTTTTATATAGTTGGAATTGGATTCCCTGTATCTCTCTCTACTTGTTTCGTTTTAGTTCTTTCTTTCAAACAACGCAAAATCATCTTTGTTGTTAAAGTTTTATGCTAATATATATGTTCGGTGTGAATTGATAAACTACTTCAGTTTTTTTTTTTTGACAAAAAACTACTTGAGCTTAATTACTATACATCCTTGTCAATATGCTAACATGTAGTACACTGAACTATACATACCGTAGGAAACTTTCCTCGTCGTGACTTAAAAAATTTAATTGACTTGGTATAGTTACTGGCTAACATTCAATTTCTTTTTGTACATTATTTTGATCACTGTCATAACATGTACGGACTTTACCCCTTGTTCTCACCGATCCAAATTTGTTTTAATAGATCTTTTTTTTTTGTCAATAGTTTTAATAGATCTTTGATCAGTTCTATGACCAGTTCTATGACCAGTTCTTTTTTTTTTGGTGAGAATTATAATGTGACCAGTTCTTTATGGGCTAGTATGAAAGCTTCTGCATGTGATGTTTGTAAATAAAAAAATGCAGAAATGTTATTCAGACAAAAAAATATATACCTTGATTCACACATGATACTGATGCTTATTTGAAGTTTTTCCGATTCTGAATTAATGAAATTTAAAGTCCATTTGGAATTTTGCTACCCAAATAATTGAAATAATTTTCCAATTCCATTTTCTAGACGCACTAGTAGAGAACTAGTAAATATTTTTTAGAAAATTTTGTTGGTTTGTTTCAATTGGAAATTTTATATTAAATTAGTTGCAACGCATTAGTCACACAGTATCTCAACGATATTTTCTTTATTATTTCATGTTTGAGTTCTCCCCTTTGATATTGTCTGTCTTTGTTAAATAGTTATCAGAGTACATAGTTCGACCGTCATGGACTTTTGGGTTCGACACACATCGCAAGCGACCATTTTTCAATCGGTATTACTTTTCCACTCACTCCTCCTACTCTTTCACACCCCTTAACAAATTTTATTCCAAAATAACCTCGCGTGAAAGCGGCTGGCGAGGGCGTGTTTAACGACGGTTCGAATGACCTCGTTGAGCGAGTTCGAATGACCTCGTTCGAGCAGGTGAAATTACGCATGAGAGGGTGTGAAGTCAATATTTAACTCACGCGCGCGACGATGTCGTTCGAGCGTGTTCGAACAGCGTCAAATGCGACAAGTTGAATGACCTCGTTCGAACAGTGAAATTACGCACAAGAGAGTGTGAAGTCAAAATTAACACACTCGAGCGATGTCATTCGAACGCATTGAAGCCGTGTTCGAACACGTGAAATTTCTTGAAAAAAAAAGCGTTTTGGGTGGTCTTTTGGTCATTTAACACCCTTATGGGGTGTGTTTTGAGTAGGAGGAGTGTGGGAAAAGTAATACCCTTTCAACTTTATATGAGGCTATTGCTTTTCCCACACCCCCTCCTACTCAAAACACACCGCATAAGGGTGTTAAAAGACCAAAAGGCCAGTCAAAACGTCTTTTTTTTCAAAAAAAATTCACGTGTTCGAACACGGGCCTTCGAACCCGTTCGAACGACATCGTTCGCGTGAGTTAAATATTGACTTCACACCCTCTTGTGCGTAATTTCACCTGTTCGAACGATATCGTTCACGTGAGTTAAATATTGACTTCACTTCACACCCTCTTGTGCGTAATTTTACTTGTTCGAACGAGGTCCTTCGAACGTGTTCGGGTCGTTCGAACCGTCGTTAAACACGTCCTCACAACGTTTCACGCGAGGTTATTTTTGGAATAAAATTTGTTAAGGGGTGTGAAAGAGTAGAAGGGGGAGTGGGAAAAGCAAAACCCTTATATGAAGACCTCGGCCCAATACAAGAAGGGCCCCGATTAAGCTCATCTGAGGGGAAGATAAAAACTACCCTCAATAACCGCTAGAAGGGGTGACTCAAACTCTATATATAGAATGCTTAGAGTACAGATAAGAGATAGACATTCTAGTACACAGAAACACATGTAAACTAGACACGCCGAGTAGACAAAAGGCTATCCGACCTCCATTGTAACGATCCGAGTTCATCAATGAAATTCTACTTAAGAACATTGGCGCCCACCGTGCGGCCTCGGTAAAATGATTCCTAGGCCACACTTTTTCATCGATAATCTTCGAAATCCACCCAGCAAATTCCATTCATCATCAAATGGTTTAACCATGACGAAAACTACAGAGATAGGATTTTGATGTTGTCTTCCACGAAAGTCAATTGGTTATGATGGGATTCATCAATCCTTTTGACCACTACCTGATAACTCGACAAATATATCCAAGTCCCTCTCCAAACCGAAAAAGCACAACATTGAAGCCGACAAAGAATTCGTAAAATTCTAAGATTTCAAATACTATCATGCATCTCCTTCATGTAACAGTCACAATGTTTTGGCGATAACCGTCAAGCATGCTACAAACAAGATCAGTTGCCTCTTAAGCATGACTCATTAATGTTTGGCCAGGAATGTTATTTGACGGTTACCATACAATGATAACCATATGCATGGTTCACCTCACGGATAAGTTCATCAGAAACTGCTCACAACCCCCTCGAGATAAGTTCAGTTTTTCATCATCATTGTTACCTTTATTATTGTTAACAGATTATTTATTACAAGCAATGTTTCATACAATTGCATATACCTTAAGTTTTGTGCAGTCAAGGATACTGGACCTTTTCGATGTCTTTTTAAATTTTTAATCCATGCAATCAAAGATATGTGACTCCCCATGCTTTCTTAATTTTGGTTCAAAGCCTTTTACCATCGTCAGTTATCATAGTATATGCTTGCTGTATTATTGTTATCTTTCAAAAGTTAAATATATTTATTTGATTGGACTATTTTACTGAGTAAACTGAAAACACAAACGTTAATCTTAATGTTAATTTTGTAACCGATAGTATTGCTTTGAATCGAAACATTGTCTTTACTATAGTTAAACATAATATCAAAACAGATGTGTGCTTATCTTATTTATTGGAAAATTGATTTTCTTACAAACTATTTGTTGCTATTAAATCTGTATGAGATTCTTCTTCTTTTGGCCCCCGCCAATAAAAGCTCCCCAAGACACAACTATAACAAAGGTCTTGATCGTGATTTAATTGCAAAATAAGTGTTCAAAATATAATCTCAACTCGGCAAACACTCTTTTCTCCAAAGAAAGTTTCCAACGAGGCTTGCCAGTTGGAAAAGAAGCTCTCACATGTTTATATTTTTGCAATGAACCTATAAAGTTCACGCAAGACCAAGAAGTAAAATTGTTACACCATCAAGCAGTTCGGAAAAACCATCAGCATATCTCCTAAAGGCCTACATAAACAACATCAAGCCTGTGAAGTAAATGGCAGAACCATACAGATGGCCTTTTGTCAATACTCTCTACAACTCTCCACATAATCTGATGTCCAGGTGTATCCCTTTCATAATCTTTTTATATTGAAATATTTTTAGCATGAATCGAATAATTGATGATGCACACTTTTCCACTAACTCACAAACTGGTGTGTGCACAATGCACATGACAAGCCAATTGATTTTTCCCGCATTATGTGCAAATATGGACTTTCAAACTGCTCATAAACCATTTGTTCACACTATTATGCATCTTTCAACTACTTCACCTTTTTACTCCTAGAAAACAACTTCATCAAAACAGTAGTACAACATTTTCTTTTCATAGTGATTCCATGGAATATTTATGTTCAACATTAATGTTTTGAAGATGACAAGTTATTTGATAGTATCTTGCTACTCTAGCTTATGACCCAAATCATTTCTCCAGCAACGACTTAAGCTTTCAAATAATTCACTGGCTCATTTTCTAGTTTCATAAATGACAATTGTTTGATTATTTTTGTCCCAAATATGCTTAATATCATGACATGATTTTTTGGTCTATTACGTCATTTGACCAGTTGTTCAAAACATGATTTTTTGTTCAAAACCTGACAAGTACTCTTTTCTGTCACTGAGAGTTTTTAACGAGACTTGCCAGTTGAAAAATTGTTTCTCTGCTATCTACATTTTGCTTGTACCAAACCTCGGTTAAGGACTGTTTAAACCACCTTGGCCAGGCCCAAGTTAAGCAATTTGATCAAATTCCCACTCAAACAAATGATCGGAGATCCTCGACCTACCCTCCATTAAAGGTCAAACCGATTTGGGAACAACATTTGGGTTAAAACTCTTAGCAAAAAAGAGATACTCCCTCTTCACTACGCCAGAATTGTAAAAAGAGATCGCCACCTTTAGTAGCGTTTATAAAAACGCTACCCATTTTAATAACACGCTACACCATTAGTAGCGTTTTAAAAATAAACGCTACCTATTAGGTAACACGCTAGACGGATCCTAGCGCTTTTACTCAAAACGCTAGCAAATTAGAAAACACGCTAGAGCGGATCCTAGCGCTTTTATTCAAAACGCTAGCCAATTAGATAACACGCTAGATAGATCCCTAGCGTTTTTTAAAGCGCTAGCTATTTAGAAAACACGCTAGACGGATCCTAGCGCTTTTATTCAAAACGCTAGCCAATTAGAAAACACGCTAGATAGATCCCTGCGCGTTTTTATAAAACGCTAGGTATTTAGTAAACACTCTAGACATATCCTAGCGCTTTTACTCAAAACGCTAGGTATTTAGAAAACACGCTAGATAGATCCTAGCGCGTTTTTAGAAAACGCTAGGTATGGTTAAATAATTTTTTTGTTTCCCATTGAGCTACTTCCCTCTTTAATTAACACTCTTACCCGAAACATAAAATCACTCACCCGAAACGCATAAAACCCTAACACCCTAACTCAAATTAACATCATCTCTCTCAACGAAAATCATCTCTCTCTCATGAACATCATCTCTCTCACTCAGGACAACATTGGTGAGTTTTACTGTTCCTTTCTCTGTTTCTTGTTAGATATTAATTGTGGGTTCTAGTTTAGAAATATATTAGTTTTGTCACTTGTGCACACTAGACTCTTCTTCTTTTTTTTTCACCACTAGCCTCTTCTTGTTACATGAATTGATTCTTCATTATATTCGAATTGCTTGATGGGTCATATGTTAAAGTTCTCTTCTCGAGGATTTTATTATAAATATTTGGCAATTATGGATAGAAATTGGATGTCCGCCAATCGTCCATCCCAAGGAGTATGCATTTGGAGTGGATTATTTTGTGAAATTTGTCTTTGTTGAGCGTTTAGGGACTTCTAGTGGTATGAAATGTCCTTGTTTAAGGTGTTGTTATGTAAAATCGATTCTTCGCAGAGGAGTTGACCACGACATTTAAAGCGCGAATGGAATTGATCAAAGTTACACTTGTTGGATAATGCACGGTGAGAAAAAGGTGAATCTTCAAATATGAATGATATTAGTAAGAGATATATGCGCGCACGGTTGACACCGAACACATTCATTTGATGCGAACGAATTTGAAGAGATGGCAAAGGTGGTTGAAGAGGATCTTAATGATTGTCTGAAATGTTTGAGAAGTTGATAAGCGATCGCGAGAGACACCATTGTATGCGGGTTGTAATGAATTCACAAAATTATTGGTTGTGATCAAGTTGTATAACTTGAAAACTCGCCACGGATGGACGGATAAGAGCTTTACCGATTTACTCTCACTTACGAAGAAATGTTGCGAATGATAATGTGCTTCCTTCTCGGACGTATGATGCAAAGCAAATGTTGGGGTCTATTGGCTTGAACTATGAGAATATACACGCTTGTCCGAATGATTGCATTTTATTTCGGAATGAACATGCGTTGTTAAAGTCATGTCCTAAATGTAATGCACACAGCAGTATAAGAAGAAAGAGTCTGCTCCACAAAAGGTGTTGTGGTATTTTCCTATAATTCCTCGATTTAGGCGCATGTATCGTAGTTCGGAAGATGCAAAACACTTGACATGGCATGAGGATGAAAGGATTAAAGATGGTATGCTCGACACACGGCAGATTCTCCGCAATGGAAAAAATCAATATTGAGTATCCTAATTTCGGGATGACCGAGAAACCTCGCCTTGCATTGTCTCACGATGGATTTAACCCGCACGGTATCGAGTAGCTCCCACAATACATGGCCCGTGATTTTGGCGATTTATAACTTATCACGTAGTGGCTTTGCATGAAACGCAAATATATGATGTTGTCTTTGTTAATTTACGGGCCCAAACAACCGGAAATGATATTGATGTATACTTGGCTCCTTTAATTGAAGACTTGAAGCAAATGTGGGAGATTGGTGTAGAGGTGTATGATGGGTTGAGAGAAGAAAGTTTCACCACGAGGGCTATGATCTTTGGCACAATTAACGACTTTCCTGCATACGGCAATCTATCCAGATGCAGATAACAAAGGCGGTGTGCATGCCCTATATGTGAAGATAACACAGTTGGATGTGGTTGGAACATGGTAAGAAGAATATCTATCTTGGTCATCGTAGATTTTTGCCATCAACTCATCACTATCGATTGTGGAGAAAGGCATTTGATGGGAATACAAAAACACGTAGAGCTCCCCTTTGTGGCGAACAGTATTTGAAAAGGTGGAAGATTTGAACATTAAATTTGGGAAGCCTTTTGCGGAGAGATTGCCAAAGCGGGGTGGAAGAAAAAGTCGATTTTCTTTGAGTTGCCATCTTTGGAAGTCATTATATGTAAGGCATTTCATTGATGTGATGCATGTTGAAAAGAATGTCTTGAAAGTGTCATTGGTACCTTACTCAATATGCCGGTAAGACTAAAGATACCATCAACTCAAGGTTGGATTTGGTTAGTATGGGTTTGAGACCTGAATTGGGTCCGGTAAAGAAGGGTACACGTACATATCTACCTCCCAGTGACTCATACTCTATCTAGAAAGGAGAAGACTGTCTTTTGTGAGTTTCTTCATGGAGTTAAAGTTCCGGAGGATACTCTTCAAATGTGGCGACTCTTGTATCGATTAAAGACCTCAAGTTAAAGTCTCTAAAGTCCCACGATTGTCATGTTCTCATGGAGAATTTGCTACCCATTGGTATCTGATCCATTTTGCCTAAGAAGGTGCGTCGGACCTTAACCAAACTTTGTTTATTCTTTAAGGCGATTTGTAGTAGAGTGATTGACCACGGAAAGTTGCCAACATTGCAAAGAGAAATTATTGTCACTTTGTGTGAGCTTGAGATGTATTTCCCACCTTCCTTTTTGACATAATGATTCATCTAATAGTTCATCTGGTTAGAGAGACACAATTGTGTGGCCCATGTTACATGAGATGGATGTATCCGTTTGAGCGTTACATGAAGATATTAAAAGGATATGTGAAAAATCGATCACGACCTGAGGGTTGTATTGTTGAGCGCTATATAGTTGAAGAGGCTATTGAGTTTTGCACTGGCTATCTATCTAGTCTTGAATATTACGTGGGGGCCGCCAGGTCTCTCGTCATGAAGGAAGGATTAGTAAAGGGATGACAGGAACTAAATTAGTGATGGTATCAAGGAAAACTAGAGCAAGCACACTTGTACATTCTTCACAATGATAGTGAGGTTGATTCATATGTTGCCAAGCACAAGGAGATTCTTAAGAGTCAATTCCCGGGAAAGAAGCAAGTTTGGTTAGCAAAAGAACACAATAGGAGTTTCATAGTGTGGCTAAAACATCACATTGATGGTGAGTGTGTTTCGAATCCTACTTGATTTCAAAAAGATTGAGATGGTTAGCAAAAGGTCCAAATATACATGTCTTCTCTTACAACAAATGTATCTAATGAGCAGTGCACTTTCTATACAAAAGAACAAGATGATCAGAGTAAAATGCAAAATAGTGGGGTGACTCTTGTAGCTCATTCTATGCATGCATCCAGTGCCAAAGATAGAAATCTCATATATGCGAATATGTCTTACTTTGGCTTCATTGAACACATATGGGAGTTGGATTACAATATGTTTGAGGAGCACGTGTTCAAATGTGAATGGGTTGACACAATATCTTGGTTTCTGATTGATGAATTAGGGTTCATGCGGGTGAATTTCAACAAGTTAGGATATAAAGATGAACCTTTTATTTTAGCATCGCAAGCTCAACAAGTGTTTTATGTCACCGATCCAGATTAATATCAATTGGTCTATTGTTCTATTGATCGACAAAAAATTTGTGTATAACAACGATGATGATGAAGCACCCGATGATGTTGGTGTTGAGGACGACCCTTTCTTGAACATCGGAACCAATAATAGGGAAAATACTTCTATAGAGGATGTTGTATATTTTAGAAAAGATCATAATGATGGAATTATTATTAAATCGGAAAAAAATACCAAGACGCGAATTGCAAACAAAATTTTATCTAGGAAAAGGAAAAGGTAATATAGACTTAATGATATCTCGTTATTTTTATTAATAGATAATATTTATATTGTTTTTGTAAATTTAACAATAACATGGATTATGTTATATTGCGGTCGATGGCATCACTTAGTGATCATGAGATCTAGTGGTCAAGACAGTAGTCATTGAGGGTTGTGCTGTTATATATGTTTCTAGCTTTAATTTGTAGCTACTTTTGAGTTTCATAATGTAAGTTACTTATTATGTTGTATGATTTGGATATATATTAATTATGTTGTAAGTAATTGTTAGTTTAATATGGTCTTTTGGTGATATGTACATATGTGTGTGTATCTATATATTGGATTGTAATGATATATTGGCTGAATTTTGTTGGAATGATATTTGATGAATTTTGTTGGAAGAGAATGAATTAATAGGTTGTAATTAAAAGGGAGAATAAACAAAAATAAAAAATATTTAAAAAAATCAATCAATACATAGCGTTTTAAAGTTAAAACGCTAGAAATAAAATTAAAAAATCATTCAATTCCTAGCGTTTAATAGAAAACGCTAGGAATTGTAAAGAGAGAGCTAGAGGATCCCTAGCGTTTCTGACGCTAGGAATGGTAGTAAAAAGGTGCTATAGCATCCCTGGCGTTTTTACATAAAACGCTAGGAATGTTAGTAAAAAGGTGCTATAGCATCCCTAGCGTTTTACAGAAAACGCTAGGAATTGTAAAAAGTCGCTATAGCATCCCTAGCGTTTTTACATAAAACGCTAGTAATGGTAGTAAAAATTTTAATAGCATCCCTAGCGTTTTACATAAAACGCTAGGAATTGTAAAGAGCGCTATAGCATCCCTAGCGTTTTATGTAAAACGCTAGGGATGCTATTAAAATTTTACAAGGCGCGCTCTCTCATCTCCTCACACACTCACGTGAGACGTCTCTTCATCTACCTAACTTCTCTCCACGACCCAGAAACCCTCCACGAACAACCCGGAACCCGAACAACCCGGACGGAACCCGGAAAAACCCGAACACACTCACGTAGACGTCTCGTTCATCTACCCTCTTCGTTCATCGTACCGTTGCGAACCTCCACGACCCAGGAAACCCTCTTCGTTCATCTTCGTTCATCTCCACGCCGTACCAGCTCTCCCTCTCTCTCCTTGGTGCTACGACCCAGGAAACCCTCCCATTTGTCTCCTTTTTCTGCACTCTCTCTCCCTTTCAAAAGGTATTTCTGCACTCATTCTCCACCTCTCTCACTGCAATGACTATTTCATTGAGTCTATGAAACTTGGAACTGCCCATGCTTTTTACTTGCTTTGTGACTGTTTCACTATTTTTAATATTCCAGGTTGAAAGGGATTCAGATTGCTTGTGTGGTGCATTTTCTACTAGAGTTGTGTGACTAGATTTCTCAGGTATGGAGTTTCTTTTTTAAAAATATATCAATAATGCTCCAAAGTCCTATATATCAAAATGTTTTTTGTCTGTGCATGTTCATTATTTTCAATGTTGTATTTAATTAGTTGTTAGATTAGTCTGGCTTAGATAGCATTATTAACTTGACTAGTGCATGGCTTTCCTAGTGCATGCATGGCTTTCTCTGTTTAGTGCATGGCTTTCATATATATGTTTACTCTAGGTTCTTAGTGCATGGCTTTCATATATATGTTTACTCTAGGTTCTTAGTGCATGGCTTTCATATATATGTTTACTCTAGGTTCTTAGTGCATGGCTTTCCTATATATGTTTACTCTAGGTTATATACTTAGTGCATGGCATGGTTTTCCTATGTATGTTTACTCTAGGTTACTTAGTGCATGGCTTTCACTGTTACTTAGTGCATGGCTTCTTCTATATTTTGTTAAGTGTTTGTTGGTTCTAAACAATTGGCTTTCCTATATATGTTTACTCTAGGTTCTTAGTGCATGGCTTTCCTATATATGTTTACTCTAGGTTATATACTTAGTGCATGGCATGGTTTTCCTATGTATGTTTACTCTAGGTTACTTAGTGCATGGCTTTCATCATCATTACTTAGTGCATGGCTTCTTCTATATTTTGTTAAGTGTTTGTTGGTTCTAAACAATTAGAAAGCTAAAACTCACCGAGTCTATTTCATTTGGGTCATTGCAAAGTCGATGGCATCACATAGTGATCATGAGAGTAGTCGGGGTGGTGATGGGGGTGATAGAAACACAAAGAAGTTCACTCCCGAGAATTACATCGAAAAGAATATCGTCCATCGGATAAGTAAAGGACACGAGAAATATAAGGTAAGTTAATTACTAATTATTAATGTTGTTCTCTACCTTTCCAAGTTATCTAATTATTTAATGATTTAATTATTTAAGGTCCGATGGAGTGTTAAAGGTTTGCCAATTGGAGACAACGGCACAAATTTAATTAGCTTTATTGGTACTAAGGTGAAGCAAATCTTTCCAATTTCAATAAAAAGTTGGAATGAGAAAGATAATACTGCTTTTTACTAAATCGAAAGATGATTTTTGGTCCTTAATACAGTATATAATTTTAGACCTCTTTAATAATCTTATTTAGTGAATTTTTAGTTGTATTTATTTAATCCATTTTTATGTATAAGTAGAAACACTTTGATGTCGATGATGCCCGAAGAGATTGGATACTCAAGGAAGCGGGAAGGTTGCATCGGGCATATAGAACGATGTGGGGAAAAAGTATCCAAAACATCCTCGATGGGACCATCGACAGAGCCTCCAGACCTCAGTATGCTTAGAATTATAACTAAGGAGGATTGGACCAAATTTGTAGATATACGCACTACAGATCCGGATTTCTGGTTAGTATATTAATTATTTAAGTTATATATATATACAGATTGATTTACGATTTGATTAACAATTATTAAACTTAAATAGTTCTTCGCAAGAGGGAAAGATCCAACTCAAGAATCCCTTGATCGTTGTCTTTATGCGGTTAGAGGCCCGACAAAACAAGGATGGGGAGATTGTGGATCCGAAAACTAAGGAGGTCAAGGACAAAATTGTAAGTATTCCAAAATTCATGTATTGTAATTTTAATTTTATGATTCCTAGCAAGTTGGAATTTGTGTCCGACTATATTTTTTTAATCCGTTACTCGATTTTTTTGACACGTGAACATATTTTTATTGTCGATTAAATTTCTTTGACACTTGTTTATTATGTTTATCCGTTACTCGATTTTTTTGACACGTGGACATATTTTTATTGTCGATTAAATTTCTCTTGACACTTGTTTATTAATTTTATCCGTTATTTATGTTTGTGCATCGCCAAAGCATATCACAATCTGTATCACAAGGAGATTTAACAGATTGTGATGGTCAACAAGATGTCCTTGCTCGTGCCTTGGGAAGGGAAGAGAGAGCAGGTCGGATTAGAGGTTATGGATATGGGATTCCTCCTACAAGCGTGTTTGGGCCAAAGAGCCAAAGCAAGGGTGCGGGGATTGTAAAGTCATGGCGGCAAAGTATGACGAGCTATCCAAGAATGTTCTTTGTATTAATGGAAGAGAGACAGATGTTTAAGCGACTCTTGGCACAAAGGATTGGTGCACCATCCTCTGCCGCACCACCCCTCTTGAACCTATATCACCCGCCGCACTTCATAGCGCGCACGAGATAGCCGCACCATCCCTTCAACACGTATTTTTAACAAAACTCTCGACTGTTTTTTTGTACATATGTATTTGATAAAATTATCATGTATATTTATTTTTCTTTATAATTGATTTAGGATAACTCACAATGTGAGCTATATATTGCAAACCCACATCGAAAGGTTGCAGTGGGTTTGATATGGTAACCAATTGAGTGCCACAATGCACAATTTACCCATGCCGGAAAACCATTTGAGAGTTAGGGTAGACTATTCAATAGAGGGTCTGCACCATTGCCTGTTCCAATTGCTAATGTGGATATATTTACTTGTGGATCAAGCACTTAGTACTTTTGTGGCATGGCCTGAACAACTTGTCGTTGTAAGTGACAATATTTTTGTTAATAAATTAATGACTCATTGTTATATATAATGTGTGTTAACTAACTAATTAATCATTTTTTTAATATATACTAGGTACACAAAGAAGTGTCCCGACCTTCCCCTTCTATAAAAGTGTCTCGACCTTCCCCTTCCACTATCAAAGTCTCCCGACCATCTACTTCTATACAGCCAGTCCAACATGTTGTTCAATCTCCCGTTGATGAATTCCAAAAGTCCATCGATTCTCTAAAGGTCCACATCACTCAAAAAATGAAGCCCGACGACCAAATTATGTTACCGGCCGATAACATTGTGGATCGAACAGATTGATAATGATCAACATGGAGGATCCGAAAATTCAGTAGTTGAAATGGATTGGGCCACTTTGCCATCGATATTAGAGTATACCAGAGGTATGTATTAAATTATTTGTACACAATAGTTGTTTATATTAGAGTATATATATGAGGAACTGAAAAGTTGTATATATATTATTTATAGGTTTTTGTACAATCATTTTCTGTCCACTTACATATCGGACACGTAAGTTTTTCTTCTTGTGTCAGTTGTATCGTTGTGTTTCACCAAGGTAATACAGAGGAACGCATTATGGCTATGAAGAGTGAAATAGAAAGTTATATCCTTTCACGCTTCATGGATGCCAAGCATTTGAAGGACGAATCTTTATTTTTCGCACCACTCAATAATAGGTGAGAAATTTAGTCTTCAATCACTTATTTAATTATTTTGAGGATTGTATTATAGTGTAAATGTGTACTCATTCGTGATTCATTTACTTGCAGGAAACATTGGGTACTCTTTGCAATAAACCCTAAGCAAAATGTTGTCTACTATCTGGATTCACTTCAAGGCCATTACAGAGTCTACGTAGACTTCGTAGAGATTGTTGAGAGGTGTGTATGTGTAACCCTCTCATTTTAATTTGTATAATTTAATATATGTATTTTGTTCAACTTAACGTTATATATATATATATATGTATGACGTTACGATTAACTTTGAAAAATACTTGGGATTATCTACGAGTAAAACAAGATGGCTAGCCATAATCTTGTAAGTTTTTAAAAATCATTCTTATAATTTTAATTGAATTTTTGCTCATAAAAATGTGACAATTAACTAATCTTTTGCTTTGTAGTGTCCTAAACAACCCAATAATAATGATTGTGGGTACTACGTTATGAGGTATATATGAGAGAGATTATCACTCGGAGACAGAGTAATAATCCCAATGAAGGTAACTACTTAGATTTATTTTTGATATTGATATTATAATACTTACTCACATTTAATAAACATTTTAATTCTAATTTGATTTCATTTTATTTTTCAAGATTTTCCATACCTGTAAGAACATCCAAAGATTACTCGATAAACAACTTACAACAATAAGGGGGGAGTGGTGCAGTTTTGTTTCTAGATTTTTGTAGCAAGTTTTGAGTTAATTTCATAATAGTTAGTTGTTGTATATATTGTATTTATATTATGTTGTAAGAACTTCTTAGAATGATATTGGATTGGAAATATTTGATGAATTTTGTTGAATGAATTTTGTTTGAATGATATTGGATTGGAATGTATTTTCTGAATTTTGTTGGAAGGGAATGAATTTATAGGTTGTAATTAAAATGGAGAACAAACCAAAATAAAAAAAATATTTAAAAAAAAATTCAGTCAATAGGTAGCGTTTTAGAGTGAAAACGCTAGAAATAAAGTTAAAAAATTCATTCAATACCTAGCGTTTTATAGATAAAACGCTAGGAATTGTAAAGAGGAGCTAGAGGATCCCTAGCGTTTTACAGAAAACGCTAGGAATGCTAATAAAAGGTGCTATAGCATCCCTAGCGTTTTATGTAAAAACACTAGGAATGGTAGTAAAAAGGTGCTATAGCATCGCTAGCGTTTTACATAGTAAAAAGGTGTTATAGCATCCCTAGCGTTTTTATATGAAACGCTAGGAATGGTAGTAAAAAGGAGCTATGAAATCCCTAGCGTTTTACTGAAAACGCTAGGAATTGTAAAAAGGCGCTGGGTCAATGGCTAGCGTTTTACATAAAACGCTACGTATGTCTAAAACACTGCTGGTGGGTCATGGCTAGCGTTTTTGAAACGCTACTAATGGGGTGTACGCATTAGTAGCGCCAGCTTCTCTAGCGTTTTAAAACGCTACCAATGCCCAAAAAAAACGCTGCAAATCCTAATACGCTGGCGTAGTGCTTGCTGCATTTAAAGTAAGAAAAAGGGAACTTGTGGACAAAACAAGTGGATCATGTTTCACTCCACAGTTACCCCCTCTGAGTCTTAATAAACTCGGCCAAAATTCTTTTACTATTGAGCCGCAACTCGGCCAAAATTCTTTTACTATTGAGTAGACAAAATAAGATAATTAGCAACTCGCCTCTGCCAAACCTTAGTCAAGGTCAATTCAAAACAGCTCGACAAGGCTTAAGACAAGCGATTTGATCAAAATCCCATCCGACAATGATCGGAGATCCTCGGCCTAACAAAAATAAAGGCCAAACCGATTTAGGAGAACACTTGGGTTAAAACTCTTAAGAAAAAGAGATACTCCCTCTTGCTGGTTTAAAGTAAGAAAAAGGGGACCTTGGAATGAACAAACTGATCAGGTTCTACTCCATAGTCACCCCCTCGAAGTCCTTGTAAACTCGAGGTTTTCCCGCCGAAGTCCTTATAAACTCGAGGCAATCACTCTAAAATTCTTTTACTATAACGACCATGGATCAAAGACCCGAGCAAATGCAATGACTTGACAAGGAAAAAGTCAAGAAATTTACTAAAGGTCAAATCTCAATGAGACGCTCCTTCTCGGCCCATGTCGAGTAAAAGACTATTAAAGTCCAAATCTCCATGAGAGTGCTAACTTAGTACTACTCAATTAGAAAGCAAATAAGGCCAAGTTTCTACGAGAAAAGCTGGCCTTCAAACCTCCAAGGAGTGAGCCACAGTGGATGACCCCCCGTTCTTTCTAGTGGGTTTTTTCCCGTCCGGGACCATTCAGCCAAACCTTCGTGAGGTGAGCCAAGAGCCAAACCTCCATGAGGTGAGCCGAAAGCCAAACCTCCACAAGGTGATCCAAGAGTTAATCCGACATGAGGTAAGCCACACACCAAACCTTCCATAAGACAAACTTCAACCGAGGTCAAGTCCCCCTGGGATGAACCGAGACTATTTAAGCAAAGGAAGGGACGTATAATGACGTCAAGGGTGGAATAAATCCACACAAGACCATCTTTCATTAAATAAAGGAAACTGAACTAAACGCAAACATAGCGCATCCACTTAAGGGCCATGGATGACAATAAAATCATGCCTTGAGGGATCGTGCCACAACTCGTCAAACGAGCGTAAAGAATACCTTATTGACCTCATGCCTCAAGAGTCACCCATGCAACCATTTTGTAAATGTAAAAAGGAAACAGGTCGGCAACCACTACAAAAACTTAAGAAGCCTAAGGCCGACCTATAGCCAGCAAAGCCGAACTAGGGGGCTCAACCACAACATCGACTGGACACAAAGCTGAAATTCTTTAGATGATTTGGGCACGTTGACCTCACACATAGAGAGATGCACAACAGGCAATACCTAGTCGACACTCACTCAATTCAAGGTCGCGAATCTACGAGAAGCGTGCAAGTCAGTTCAAAAGCTCGTCATCACGGCAAATGCTGTCTCAAATATGGAAGTCAGCTTAGAGAACACAACATTAAGGCTAAATTACTTGTTCACACAGGTTACAACAAGTTACTAGTGAACCAACTGAGTCGAACTCGCGCACACCAGAAGGAGCTGAAACAATCAAGTTACAAAGGAACTCGGAAACATATTATATACTTGAGACAATATCAAGAATAACCGAACAAACTAACACCAGGTTTATTCTCTCCTTGTCAATATTTAATTAATTATAATATGAGCATCTAGTTTCTTATGGACTCATGAAAACCGCCGAGTTCGTGATCAACTCGGCCAAAGACCTCCCATAACCGCAATGATAACGATGACATTCGGTTAGAGGGTAATTTATTCACCCATTTTTATTTGAGTTTAACTTCAATGATTTGGCTACTACCTGAGTTCATGATTTTAACGATATGGCCAAGTCGAATTGAATATCAATGTATATGCATGTGCACTGGTTAAGTCAAATAGTCTATTGCTCTTCTTCTCATATTATTGCAGGTGACTTCAAGATTAAGTCGAATGGACTACCGCTCTTCTTCTCATATGATTGCAGGAGCACTTCAAGATGCAATGTCGAATAATGTTTGGCGAAGACTCCAAAAGAACTCGACAACAATCAAGAACTTTAAGCGCTTCATCCTTACAGAGCTCACGCTTGGGGGGCTGTGGACCGTCATGGACTTTTGGGCTCGGCACACCGTAAGGCGGACCATCTTCCAACTTTATATGAAGACCTCGGCCCAATACAAGAAGGGGCCCGATTGAGCCCATCTGAGGGGAAGATAAAAACTACCCTCAATAACCGCTAGGAGGGGTGACTCAAACTCTATATATAGAATGCTTAGAGTACAGATAAGAGATAGACATTCTAGTACACGGAAACACATGTAAACTAGACACGCCGAGATAGACAAAAGGCTATCCGGCCTCTATTGTAACGATCTGAGTTTATCAATAAAATTCTACTCAAGAACAATAGTATATGACACTCTGACGCTCAAATCAGTGGTGTTGTTCGGACAGGGTATCACGAGGTAAAGATCACGTACTTGATACTGTCGATGGAGGTGGTATTTATACCGCTGGGGCGACCTGACCGTTGCGAGAAATCCGGCCGGTCGCCGAGAATTGCGCACCAAGACACGAGCTTGGGCCGTTTTCGCTGGGTTGGGCCGCTGGCCCATTTTTAACTGCACCTCCTGGCATTGCTGATTCACCCCGGAACGGTATACATACATAATTGTACCGACAGATTACATATATAATTAGTTTCCTACTGGTGCAAGTTTTGCTGCTGAAACGTCTTTTCCGCAGACACGATAACACACTTCCTTTCTCATTGACCATTAGACACTAATAATACTATCATATTGTTCAAGTTTGACATATGCTGCTTGTTAGTTGTTATCCTTCAATTGGCAAAGTCGTGGTTTAGTTGTTTAGGAAGCATATTATATATGGAGGCTTCTATATAGATCACTTCAAAGCAAATTAATTCGTTTTGGCAGGTTACCCTGCAGCCTAGCAGCTCACCTTTGAGGACTTAACTTAATTATGCGTGAACTGCTTATCAAAATTTTAAGACATGGCCCCCATTCCCTCCACATACATTCACATTTACACCTCGCCAGTGTAGGAAGCAGGACTCTGAATCAAGCGGTGCAAAAAAAAAATCCATCAAAATTGTCGATTTATTTAAAAGTTACTTTTAAATTTAGGAGGATCAAAACTGTAATTATGACTTACATATTTTGTACGAAAAAAAAGAGTTGGTTATGTTTTTTTTCAAATGATACGATGACAAAAACAATGAAAGAATTGTAGTTACTTAGTTCCAAATTCCAATATTGTTTGAGTTGTGGAAGGTAAAAAGCAAAACTGATAATACTTAAATATAACAATCAATTATTTAATTAGGTTCTCATATTACATATAATATTTAAAAAAATCAAATGACTTTATGATTGTGGTTTTTTTTTGACAATTTTGTAGGGTTTTTTATCAGTTATGATTGTATGGGTTTTTCATGTGACATGATTTTTTTTCTCAAAATATGACTGCATAATATCCATCGTAGTTAATTACTAAATTTTTTGCCTTTATTATCATGGTGAAAAATGTAAACAAATTTGGATTGGGTTGTGTGTTAAACTTTGGGGTTCATTTCTAAATGTCATTTACGGTAATTCAAGAAACAACTTTGTGCTTCTATTGACATTTCCAAAAGTAGTAGTCACTACTCACTAGCCACATTTTTTTGGAAAATATAGTCAGTAGTCATTTAATGAGTGGATAAAATACCATCATTTGATATCAAAAGAAAGTGTGACTTTGAAATCCAAATCAAGTGTTTCAAAAAATTACTGACTTATAGAAAGGGTCTACCGGCATGCGGGCTATCCGAGGCCTGATTGGGCTAGCCTGCCACAGGCTCGGGTTTTTTAGAGTCGGGCTAAAACGCTCCATTATGAAATGCGTTCAATTTTATCGGCCGGAGCATTATATTTTTGGGCTGTTTTTTTTGGACCCCCACCCTCTCCCCTTAAACCCCCACTCACTCTGTGAAAAGACCAAAATACCTCTGCGTTTTTACAAAATCACAATTTCTTCACATTATTGGTCATACCTACGATTGACCACCTTCACTCGCATATACGCCACAGAGACGTATATACGATCAGCCCAAAAATCAACCACTCGCATATACCCCACACCAACCCTATATACGACGAGCAATTTGTTACTCATCGCATATACCCCTTTTCAGGCGTATATACGATTAGACAGAATTCATCCACTCGCATATACGCCCAGAAGACCCTATATACGACGAGTTAAAAAGTATGCATCGTATATACCCCCTTTTTTATGTAAATACGATTAGCAATTTTTTTTTTTTACTAATTTTTTTTCCTTTGCTTGCAGTGTCCGGTAGGCATCGCAGAGGGACATGGGAGGTATCTCCTTTCGGAGAGAGGGGAGTCATCTTCGCTCCGAGCACGAGGACTCTGAGGCATAATCGACTTCATGCTTGGCGAGGAGAGACAGATAGAGACACGCCGACCCCGGTGAGTATCACCCACCCGGTGAGCACAATGACACACCTCGATGTCGGACTGGGAGATTTCTATCACGGGGATTTCTTACAACAGAGTCAACATGAGGATTGGTATCGTGGGAGGCCGGCTCCTCAGTGCCATTCACAGCCTCATCCTCAGTACCATCCACAATATCCTCAGTACCATCCTCAACCTCTTCATTACCATCCCCCGCCTCCCGAGTATCAAGAAGAAGATCGCGATCTCGGGCCCGATTCGTCGTTCTCGAATGAGTCTATGTCGGCGGCAAGATCGCAGATATCTCGCCAGGGGAGGATTCGTGATGGCGAGATCACGCATATGCATCGGGCGTATCGACGACACTCCATAGGTGGTGGGGATGGCGGCACCGGATGACATTCTTTGGGAGCTTAGGCAGCGGGGGCGGGGCGAGGCGACGAGGAGGCGTTAGGGATTTTTTTTATCACTTTTTTGATGTATTTGATGTTGGCACTTTATTATTAATTTTTTTCGGATGTTTTATTTTACGAGTTTCCATAAAATTTTTAATTTCATTGATTCGATAAAACAAAGTTACACAAGAGATACAACATAAACAACTAGAATAAAAATAGATAGATAAAATGAAAATACAATAGAAACTACTGAGCTGGTGGAGTTAATCGACGAAGGATCTCAAACTTGGTCCTTCCAGTTTCGTGCATGATGAATGTAACAGCCAATCGTATATACTTCTTCAGGGCATATATACGATGTGTTAAAACTACGCATCGTATATATGTCCTAAATGATATATATACGATGAGCCTTTTTTTAAAAAAAAAAATAGATTACAAAGGGCATTTTGGGGTTTTCAGTGTGGGTGGGGATATAAGGGGAGAGGGTGGGGGTCCAAAAAAAAACCCTATATTTTTTCCGGTTTTCGGATGACCCAACTAACCCGAGTCATTTTGTCAGCTCTAGGTGATATGGATACCTTGCCTATGTGGAATGCCCCCTCATTAAAAACCTAAATCCCTAAAGATCCCTAATTTCATCCCCAATTTCCTTGCCTAAACCCTGAGTCGTGTGAAATCGAAAGTGGTCACCCAGAAAACCGAAGACCGATCTGACTCGTCCGAATGTACATACTTTTGTGCAGTTATGTCGGTTGGCTGGCAGGTTGGAGAAGGAAATTGGGGATGAAATGAGGGGGAAGAAAATTAGGGATACTTAGGGATTTAAGGTTTTTTAATGAGGTGGCAGTCCATATAAGCAAGGTATCCATATCACCGTTGCCAACAACATTAAAATATGCCACCTCATTTGTCAAAACAAAAAAAAAGACATATCAGCTTAAAGATGACATCAGGGACCAAAATGAATAAAACAACAATTTGAAAGAATTTTTTTAAAAAATATTTTTGTAAGGACTAATATATATTAGTCGTAATTGCAGGAACCAAAATGATATTTTAAAAAGAAGAACGGATAGTATATTGTGTGGCGAAAAACAACAAGAGTTGGTCCAAGTGGTAACTGAACTTAGATCCCACCTAAGGCCTTGGGTTCAAATATTGGGCGTGGCAAAAACTTTGTTGGGATGAGAGAACCACACAAACCGACAAAGCCAAATACTCGTAGTTAACTAAATTCCTCGGTATAGATTAATAATCGGCAAAATAGATGAACATCAAAAACCTGGTAAAAAAAACTATTGTGGCAAAAAAGTAGGTGGCGTGTAAAATTGTTAATGCAAATGCACGGCTGGGCGTATTGTTTCGCGCCAAATTTTGAAAAAATCCAACTTCTTTTTTAAATGACGTGGCAGAGTAAGTAGCGTTAGATTATTGCAAAAGCGCGATCTTTCTCACTTACTCTCAAACCACAATTGCGTATCTCCCGTCTCTCTCATCTGTGTACCCAGAAGAGAAATATGGCCTCTACTCCAAAATCTCACCCTACAGCTAATTTTTCCGGCCGCCGGGAACCTCCTTCCGTCGAATGAAGACAACCAGCGGAAAGCTCATAACCTCCTCTATCAAAGCCCTCAAGAACCTCCGCCATCGAAGCCACCTCGACGGAGTTTCCGTACGCCGTTGTCGCTGCCACTCACGGGTCTCCACAACAGAAAATTTTGCCAGACTTTTCTTCCTCAATAGGTGAGTTATTTCACCTTCTATCTTCCTTCTCTAATTCCTTTCCCCCTCCTGTACGAACCCTAGGTCACTGATGCGTGAAAACAGTTATTGTGTTTGTGTTATTAGGAAATTTGACATTCGTTTAGTTTCTAAACTGATGCTGAACTGTTTATTGTTGGTTGTGCAACTGAGATTATAACTTGTACTGACGGTGTACTGTTTGTGAAACTCGCGTCTTGTTTTCATATTGCAAACTGTTATCAATTATTTTCTTTTTATTGCTCTCTCATCACGTTTTCCTTTTTATCAATCTCAAATGATCTTAGGTTCATAACTCTCAAATATTATTTATCAAGATTCAAGAACAAATGATATTGACAGCGCCGTAGTGTAGAAAAAATAGGTCTGCGTTATATTAGCTATACTTGCATGCTCTATGTAGGAGTGTAAGAGCTTTTGGAATCCTTTTCACTTTGAGTTTAGAGCATTCATGAGCTATGTAGTCAATAGCGGGCAATAACGGAATAGCGGAGCAGATAAGGGTCTGGCATGACGCTAAATGCTGTAGCTGAGCATTTTATTGTAGAAGCTTTAGCACCTACAAATAGCGGCTGAGCAGATAAGGGTCTTGAAATGCTCCTTTTGCTCTCTTTTATACCCATTTACAAATTTTATAATGACTTCTTTGTCACTTTTTATGTCAAATTGAGCTGATGTTTTGGAAATAGAGATGATAGTGATTCTATTATGAAGAATCACTTGTATTTAGTTTGAATACTTTTAACAGTTGAATTACAAGTTAGATTATATTGGTTTTGATTTTGAGTGTTAGTGACCATTGACAAAGGTTAATTATTATCAAGTATGATTACCCTTTTAATTTAGTGTATTTTTCTATTTTTGAGTATTTATGTCTATGAACTATGAAGTTGATATTTATGTTTTGTTTACCGCTCTTTTCTAGACTTTGCAATAGCGGCTATCCCACTCTCCGCTATTCTGCTTTAGCGATTTTAGGGCCAGGAGCTCTGCTCCACTATCCGATATTAACATCATAGTACATGAGTCGGTTAGTAATTTCTTGGTCTGTTGTACTGTAAAATACTTTCATAATTTAGTTTCCAGAGCAAGGGTTCTTTTACTCTTTAGTCTTTACTATTTTTAAAAAAATTGTTCAAACTAATAGGCTTATATGGTCTGTCCATGTTTTTGTAGATTTTTTTGTAACTATTCCTTTCGATCTCCTTTGTTTCATTTTTTTTTAATAAGCAATTTCATTAAGGGGCGCACAAGGGGTGCACCGACCCCTTACACCTAGGGGCCTCATTAAAACCTCCGAGGGCCAAAAACAGAGGGGAAAAGTTTAATTGAACTTCCTTGTTTCATTTGTTTGCATGTTTATTTCCTTGTTTTGTTTGCTCACAGTTCAGTTTCAATGAACCTCTTTATTAGTTTTTTTATTTTTATTTTTGATTCTCGTGATTGGAAAAAGTTTAATTGAACTTCTTTGTATCTGTGTGTTACTCGTGGTTTGGTGTTACATTTTTACGTGTTAACCATAAATTTCTCATTGTTTTGGGATTGTGGTTTGAGTTGGGTGATCCTTGTTTGGGTATAAGTAAAGTCTTAGAACTTCCTAGGGAACGTCATGGTGTTCTCTACATATACTTCTACGAAGTGCGTTGTGTGGTTGTTAATTATTCTAACTAAGATAGTATGTTGATTTGAAATGTGAATTCGGTATCAAATTCCTCTAAGAATCCAAAGTCAAAGAACAAAAAATGACATCTTATGGAAACATGAAAAAAATAGATAAATACATAATTTTGAATAAACATCAATACATGAACAATCACTGGAACCAAAATAAGGTTTTTACATCAATGTAGAGTGTAGACTCTCTTAGCTTATTAACAAAGGCTTGAGTACTAATTAACCGCAACAATGTTGAACACAGTTTATTGAAAGAATTTCGGATGCATTAGCCGCAAGCTTAATACACGGGAGGCGGGGGTGAGTTATAGAGGTAGGGATGATATGGTGGAGGAGGCGATGGAGATGGTGGAGGTGGGGACTTGTAAATATAAGGAGGTGGTGGTGACTTATAGATATATGGCGGAGGAGGTGATGGAGAAGGTGGAGGTGGAGATTTGTACACATATGGAGGAGGTGGTGAAGGTGAAGGAGGTGGTGGTGACTTATAGACATATGGAGGAGGAGGTGAAGGAGATGGTGGGGGTGGAGATTTATAAATATATGGTGGAGGAGGTGATAGAGATGGTGGAGGTGGAGACTTGTAGACATATGGAGGAGGTGGTGAAGGAGAAGGTGGTGGTGGGGACTTATAATAGTATGGTAGTGGAGGAGAAGGAGAAGGTGGAGGTGGAGACTTGTAAACGTATGGGGGTGGTGGGGAGAGAGATGGTGGGGTGGGGACTTGTAAACATATGGAGGTGGTGGTGAAGGGGATGGGGGTGGTGGTGACTTGTAGATATAGGGTGGAGGAGGTGAAGGTGATGGTGGGGGTGGGGACTTATAAACATATGGAGGTGGAGGTGATGGGGATGGTGGAGGTGGTGACTTGTAGATATATGGAGGAGGAGGCGATGGTGATGGAGGAGGTGGAGACTTGTAGACATAAGGAGGAGGTGGTGAAGGAGATGGTGGAGGAGGAGACTTATAAACATAAGGGGGTGGTGGTGATGGAGATGGAGGTGGTGGTGACTTATAGATATATGGAGGTGGTGGTGATGGAGATGGTGGAGGAGGAGACTTATAGATATATGGAGGTGGTGGTGATGGAGATGGTGGAGGAGGAGACTTATAAACATATGGAGGTGGTGGTGATGGAGACGGAGGTGGTGGTGACTTGTAGATATATGGAGGTGGTGGTGATGGAGATGGTGGAGGAGGAGAATTATAAACATATGGAGGTGGTGGTGATGGAGGTGGTGGACTCTTATAGATATATGGTGGGGGAGGTGAAGGAGATGGAGGAGGTGGTGACTTGTAGACATATGGAGGGGGTGGTGATGGAGATGGAGGAGGAGGGGACTTATAGACATATGGTGGGGGAGGTGAAGGAGATGGAGGAGGTGGTGACTTGTAGACATATGGAGGTGGTGGTGAAGGAGATGGAGGAGGTGGTGACTTGTAGATATATGGAGGGGGTGGTGATGGAGATGGAGGAGGAGGGGACTTATAGACATATGGTGGGGGAGGTGAAGGAGATGGAGGAGGTGGTGACTTGTAGACATATGGAGGGGGTGGTGATGGAGATGGAGGAGGAGGGGACTTATAGACATATGGTGGGGGAGGTGAAGGAGATGGAGGAGGCGGTGACTTGTAGACATATGGAGGTGGTGGTGAAGGAGATGGAGGAGGTGGTGACTTGTAGACATATGGAGGTGGTGGTGAAGGAGATGGAGGAGGTGGTGACTTGTAGATATATGGAGGGGGTGGTGATGGAGATGGAGGAGGAGGAGACTTATAGTAATATGGTGGGTATTTGTGGACATGTGGAGGTGGTGGTGGTGGTGGAGATTTGTAGTAATATGGTTTGTGAACATAAGGAGGTGGTGGGGGTGGGGATTCGTAGTAATATGGAGGTGGTTTGTAATAGTTTGCTGGCGTTGGGTTTGGATAGTAGTTGTATGGTTTGTCTGCATAGTAAGGCTTATCATCATCAGCAGCAGCAGCGACACTGCTAGCAATTATGCAGAATGCTACTGCATAGATGAGTTGAGGCAAGTGCCTCAACCCAAATGAGGTTCCCATCTTCTCTAAGTTTAGTGCACTAGTCCTATACTCGTACCTTGAATGAGTGTTCTTGTGAGTTGCGACTGCTTGTAAAACTATGGATTCTAACTCTTTATATAGTGTTAGCCAAGCATGAATAATAGAATTTCTTAATTTGTCAAATGTATCAACAGCCTGGCTTGATGTTTTAAAATAGTTTCCAATTTCCACGTTGGTGCCTAGTTGCATACTACCTCTTGTTTATATATTATTTTTTATTTTAACTTGATGTTTGGTTGATTTCATTTATACATGGGTTCATATTTTACACTACACGAGCTAGAAAAGGTCAATGAAATAAAGAGAGTAGGTGATGGCAAGGCGCTGAGTGAGTTATTTTTAGATATGAAGTTATGAACAACGAAAAATTATGAAAGCGCGTTAGAGAAGGCTTATCTCTAATTATTCGTTTGCCATTTTTTTGATATAACTCTTTTGCCATTTAGAAAGAACTGGCTATCATGATAGAGACCCTCAGGTGTGAAACAGCTGATGAAGTCAAATTAATGCCAAACTATAGCCTGATTTCTCTAATCTTACTTGTCTTTATGATTAATAAGTTTTGGTTCTTTCTTCCAAACAACCATATTCTAGTCTCTAGATTATAAGAATGCAACATTATCTTCGTTGCTATAAATTTTATGCTAATATACTTGAAAAGTGATATACCATAGGAAACTTCCCTCACGGTGACATCAAAACTTTTATTGACTTGGTAATATAGTTACCGTCTATCCCATTCGGCCTACATTATTATTTTTTAATCATTTTGATCACTGTCATAATATGTACTGTACGGACTTTACCATTTTTTCTCACCAATCCAACTTTGTTTTAATAGATCTTTGATTAGTTCTACCATGTGACTAGTTCTTTATAAGTTAAGAGCAGCTAGTGGATTTTGAAAGCTTCTGCATAATGTCTTTCTAAATAAAAAATGGTAGGTATTTGAAGTTTTCCAATTCTGAAATAATTGAAGTTTAAAGTGCATTTGGAATTTGCTTCTGAAATAATTTTCCAATTCCATTTTCTATACGCACTAGTAGAGACTAGAGAAGGAGCTTTGGAAAGTCATTCGTCGAGTTTTTAGTTACTGTGTGTTACAAAGCAGTATTTTAAGGAACGAATATTTCTTAGAAGAAATGTTTTTCTGTTTCTATTGGAAATTTTATCTCCAGTTCTACCAAGTTAGTTGCAACACATTAGTCAAGATATCTCAGCGATATTTTCTTTATTATCTCATGTTTGAGTTCTCCCCTTTGATATTGTCTCAGTCTTTATTAAATAATTATCAGAGTACATAATGTACATGTATATATTACATATATAATTAGTTTCCTACGGGTGCAAGTTTTGCTGCTGAAACGTCTTTTCCGCAGACACGATAACATTCCTTTCTCATCGACCATATATATCCATAGCACAAATAATATCTTATTGTTCAGTTTGACATATGCTGGTTCTTATCCTTCAATTTGCAGGGTCATGGTTTAGTTATTTAGGAAGCACATATTATAATTGTAGGATTCTATGTATCCTTCTAGCTTACTTCAAAGCATGTAAATTAATTCGTTGGCAGGTCACCCTGCAGCCAGCTCACATTTGAGGAATTCCTTTAACATCGCGAGGGGAAATGCCGATCAAAATTGAGACTTTCTTAAGCTGATTTACTGTCTAATCAGCCTCAGATAGAAGCAGAGTCCTTTGGCTGATCATTGAACTTGTTGAGACACTTTGTTAGCGGAGGTGGAATAGACCGGGCCGGACCGAGCCGAGCTGAGCTGAAATTTGCATGGTCTAGGCTTGACTTGTATTAAAAGTGGGTCCATGCTTCGTCCAACCCCCCTACTCACTAGAACCCCCATACCACCATTTATTCCCAAAATACCTCTGGACGGTGGAGAAGGTTCGGCGCACGGTTGATCGATTTGGATCGGCACACGCTTGGTCGAACCTAGTCAAAACATAAATTTGGGGTGTTTGAGTAAATTTTGACTGGTTCGGCGCAGCGAGATTCGATCGAGTTAGATCAACCGTGCGCAGAGCCGTGCACAATCTTTAAAAAAAAATAAAAAATAAATTTCAGTAAGGGTTTTTGGTCTTTTCACACCAAAAAGGGGGTTCTAGTGAGTAGATGGGGGGTTGTATGAAGCATGGGCCTAAAGTGTTAGGCTTGAGCTTGACCCGTGGCTTGTTGTAGGCCTAATATGTCTGGCCTGACCTTTTTGAAAGATTGATAAGGCCTGAAAGTCTGTTTAATAGTCTATTTAATTGTATTTTTTACGAAAGTTTACAACTTTTGAGTGATATATGCTTTTGTAAATAGAATAAGAAGTTAATAGTTTAGAGATTAAGTTCTATTTTGTATGATATCCAATTCGAATTCTGTTTTATAATAATAATAATAATAACAACTATTAATATGTCAAAATTGTATGTATATCAATATGTTTAAATTAACAGAAAATAATAGCAATTTTATGATTTAACACAAAGTACAAAATTTTATATTATAATAATAATAGTAATAATAATAATTGTAATAAAAATATTATTTATATGTACTTAAATACGCTGGCTAAAAGACTTTTAATGTTTTGTAGCTCGATCTTTTTAGCTAAATAGGTTTTTAATTATAATCTGACGTGGTAGTTAAGTGTCTGCGTGACGAATCTCAGGGACGATATTGAAACGTCCGAAAATATTTCCACCAGTCTGCCACGTCACATAAATGTTGGGGAGTGAATTGAAATTTGTGGGACTAATTAAATTGATGCTCGTTTTTATTTTTATTTATTTTTTAAAAAAATGAGTTGTATTCGTAGGGACCAAAATAATACTAAGATATAAAAGTCAGAACCAAATTGAAACACCCAAAAACCAAGGGTAACTTAAAATGGATGTGTATCTCCATTCTTAGCATGAAGATGAGTTAACAAATAGTGAAATCAAGGGTTACTTGTTGGGAAACAAAATGTACAAACTAATTATGCATCAATGGTTTCACACGACTACTCATGATGGAACTTTCAGCAAACCTAACCTAAGTGTGTATACACATAGCAATGTGGGGTGACCTTGCTCAACGGAAGAATTAAACCAAGGTATGAAGATGAGTTAACAACATGCTACTTCTATCCCATAAGCTCGAAAATAAAGGGGGTAAATAGAAATATTAGATGGAATAAGCTTGTTAGATTCCTCCGGTACAACCCCATCAATGAATTTGAGTTTTTCTTTCAAAAGCATTGACATTCACCATACCCACCTTTCTTCTTTATTGGCCCCACAAAAAGTTGTTTTTTTAGAGAGAAGAGAAAAATAAAATAGCACATGAAAGGGATGTAAATATGACCAAGAATTATATAGTTTGTGGGTCTTTCAATTTGATCCCTGACTTATATAACTTAATATCAAGTTGGTTCTACAAATACAACCCACTTTTTAAAAAAAAACGAGTATATATTTAATCCCCAATTTTCAATATAGTCCCTAACATTTACGTGACATGGCAGACTGAGGTGGAATTATTTGTTTTTAGGCGTTTCAATTTGGTCATTAAGATTTGCCACCAAGCACTTAACTGCCACACTAGCGCCGTTAACACTGTTAACTAACTATAGTTGACACAGAGACTAAACTGATACACGTTTGTAAAAATAAATGACTAAATAGGAATGTTTGAAAAGTCATGCACCAAATTGAACTTTTTTGAAAAGTTTGTGACAAAATAGACTATTCACTCGACATTTAATAGATTATCAAGTTAGCCCTTTAATATTAAAAAGCGTACATCATATAATCATAAGAATGACAAAAAAATCATTCAGTGATTGGGTTGATGAAAACGCTACATGGGATTTGATTCGCTTGACAATTATCTCCTAGCAAACACCATTAGAGAGATCATAAAGCTCTTCCTCCCCCCAAATGTTCGTGCCGTGGAAGATGCTTTCTCTTGGGGAGAAAATTCGGATGGCCAATTCACTTCGGCGTCTGCTTATAATGTGTTACAGAACCATATTCCACATCCCCACTCGAGAGTCTTCGCTAAAATCTGGCGGGGTGAGAGCCCTCAAAGAATCAAAGGGCTATTCTGCAAAGCAACTCATGAAGCACTTATGACTAATAGTGAAAGATATAAAAAGAAGATTGTGAGTTCTCCCTATTCCTGGTGTGTGGTAATGCAGAAAAGAGTTTCTTTTCTATTGTTTTAGAGATTGTCACAGAGTAAGCACTGTTTGGCTTCAACTAAGAGGTAACACTGATCTATCCTTCGTTGTTGAGACTGGTTAACATCGATGGTTGTTCAAGAATGTGGAGCGGAGATGCCTAGCTGAGGATAAGCCCAATTGGCATCTCATCTTTGGTGCTACTTTGGAGCAAATCTTGAGAGCTCGCAACTATATTTGATTTTTTCACAGTACTGAAAATCTATTAAGCTGAATGATGCTATCCTCCACATTAAGAAGCGTTCTGAGGTGCTCTCTCTTAACAATCGCGATAACTTGAGCAGTATTGATTTGTGGAGTCTGCTGGTAAGTGGTACTTTCGCTTTGAGCTATGCGGCTCTATGTAAAACTCTGGGGAAGATGATGGGTGTGGTGGCATCTTTGGAAATGCCTCAAGGGACTTGCTTTTTGCTTATAAGCATAAGCTGGATCGTTGCTCCATTCTGGAGACGAAGTTGTGGTTTATTTATCATGGGGTGTGTATAGCGTGGGGGTAGAGGATATCACGACTTTGTGGTGGAATCGGATAGCTCTGTGGCTATTGAGTTGCTTAAAGCTGATACTTCTGACTCTTCGGATGAGTTAATCAAGGGGATTAAAAGCATTACGACTACTCAGGATAAGATTAGCTGGAAGTATATCCTTAGAGAGGCTAATAATCCCATTGATCGACTAGCTAAGAATAGCCTTTCAACTGATTGCTGATAAGAGAAGTTTTTTTGACTCATCTTGGGTATTTTTTTTCCTCTGAGCCTTAAGCCCTTTGTTGTAAAAAAAATGACAAAAAAAAAATCTAAATCATATTAGTGTTTTCTCAAAATACTGACTCGAGGACTAAAAGATAAATGACTAATGTAAAATTTTAAATTAAGATAAAAATATTTATAGTAGTTTTGTCTAATAAATATTGATTAATATCAAACATTCAATTAGTATATATTAATTTTAATGTAATAATAATGATAACAAAAATAATAATAACCAAGTATAGGTAATAAATGGGCATATCAAATATTTTTCTTGCTACTAAATCCTCCAATTTGCTAATAAGTTTTATAATTACTTTGGCCAGTAATTGAATTATTTCTGAGTGCCTGCAGGGTGAGTGATCAAACAAAGTCCCTCACCAATGAACAACTAAAATTTATTTAGGTGTTTTTGAGTGAGGAAGAAATCAAATTCTCACCGTGAACAAAGATTGATGATATGATATTATACAAAATGCTATGAATAGTGAAAATTGATGAATTTTATACTACATCCTCTGATCATATTTAATGGGGATTTGATTTGTTTTCTCACATCAGACATACCCTATTATGTAGGGTAAATAGTAATTTTGGTCCCTGAAAGTGTAACTCGCCATCAATTTGGTCCCTGAATCGAGCAAAAATGCAAAATGGTCCCTGAAAGTGTAATCCGTCCGTCACGTTAGTCCCTCCCGTTAATGTGCGTCGTTAACTTCGTTAATCCGTCCGATTCTTGTCGGTTTAGTCCCTTAAAGATGTCACTTTTATCGGTTTGGTCCTCAAACATATACGTGAATTCATTTTAGTCTCTCGAATCTTAAGTTACTTGACCAAATTTTAAACCTGATTTACTAGCCTTGGCTCAATTTGTGCATTGGCTTTGTTAGGCTAGCTAATAGAACCTTGCAGCTGTATCATATTCTCTTTTACTTTGATTTGTTTATTGATTCAATCCGAATCAAATCACTTCATGTGTTGAATATCCTAAAATCAATTTCTAAAATCAAAGTCCCTCCCTAATTTGTCAAAATTAAATCTGATGTGGAGTTCTATTAACTTATGTGGCAAGGCACTTGGCTTTTATATTTTAAAAATATTATTTTAATCTATGAAATAAATAAAATAAAATAAAATTCATTGTAAACAAAGAGGAATTAGAATTAATAATCGTAATTTATTAAGTTCAAAGAACAACTAAGCTTTCGAATTAATATTAAAAATTACAATTGCTATCTAATTTCAATATAGATCAAGGATTATACAATGTTATGCTGATTGATGTTCTTGGAGCAAATAAAGTCACCATTAACCATCGATTTTTTAATTACAATAGATCTGTGTAGTCCATGAGTCTACTGACGTCCTTAATCAGCAATTTTAAAATTTTGCTGAAGTAACTTAAGATTCGAGGGACTAAAACGAATTCACCAATATGTTTTAGGACCAAACCGATAAGTGACATGACATCTTTCAAGGACTAAACCGACGATAGAATTGATGGATTAACGGGGTTAACGACACACACAAATCTTATGACTAACGTGACGCTGGATTACACTTTTAGGACCATTTGCATTTTTGTTTGATTCAGAGACCAAATTGAGAGCGAATTACACCAAAATAACTATTTCCCCTATTATGTATTTATTTTTATAGGCAGCAAAATATAAATAAGATCCTAATTTTGCTCCATCCGTTGCGCTTCTCTTTCTCTTTCTAACTTTGGTCAAACAAAAAACACTTTGACACACCACAAACAAACTTTTTTTTTTGACCAACACCACAAACAAACCTAAACACATCTAATTGTAAGAAAAAACCTAAACACATCTCATCTTTTATCTGAAAATCTCAATTCTCTTGTCTTTTTCCCTTTCTCATACAATGTCCGATGGCGAAACCACTACCCCAGCCACCGTTTCCCCCTCAACATCCACCGTAACATTCACCTTAGACGCCTCAGAAAAAATCCAATCCGCAATCCAATCCCTTTCCTCCATCGTCGACCCATCCCTCATTCCTTCAGATTCCAACCTCCTTTTTCTCCTTAATGAGCCCAATATATATTCCCACATCGTCTCCCTCCTCCGACAACCAAACTCCGGCGCCGGCGACAACAACCTATGTCGTTGGCTCTACGACACCTTCCAATTTGGTGTCCCCGAGCTCCAACTCCTTGTCCTAGGTTTCCTCCCCGTCATTGCCGGCATCTATCTCTCTCGCATCGCCGACCGAAAACCCCAAGCGGGATTCGAAGCCGTGCTATTAGCCATCTACGCCCACGAAACAACCTCACGCGCCGGTGAAGCCGTGACAATCACCGTCCCCGATATGTCACAACCTAGTGTATACGATTCCAAAGCACCCGTCAAAAACAACGCCACTGACCAAAACGTCGTCGTTTTGTCTCCTGCACTTGAACCCCACGGCACTGTTAGATCCACGAGAAGGGCTCGCATTGTCGGCGTTGCATTGGAATTGTTCTACAACAAAATCTCGCAAATCCCTATTGCTTCAAAGATAGATTTTTGCGAGTTTTGTAAGGTTTGGGCTGGTGAAGATGGAGACATGTACAAGGATTTTGAAGAAGAAGATGATCAAGAAGAAGAAGAGGAGAAGAAAGAGAAAGAAGAAGAGATTGAAGAGGTTGTTAAAGAGAAGAGTGAGAGAGGTAGGGTTCCACTACCTTGGGAGTTGCTGCAACCAGTTTTAAGGATATTAGCTCATTGTTTGTTGGGTCCTGATAATAAGGATGTTATGTTGTTTGAGGTAGCTAGTGATGCATGCAGATGTTTGTTTGCACGTGCCATGCATGATGTTGATCCCAATGCTATTTTGCCTACTAGGAGTTTGTTGAGACTTTCAAAAAATGTTCTAGGAAATACTGTAGATGATTTTGATCCAACTGAGCTCCCCAAAACTGATGTTATTATTCTCTGAGATTAATTCTTTAGTTTATTTGGTTTTCATTCCATTGTTTCTTGATTCTAACTTCTTTTTATATATAGAAGAGTTTAGGTGAATTTGGCTCATCGGGGTTAGCCAAAGCCTCAATGTTTATACAATACTTGTATACCTGTTTTTAAGTTATCCACCAACATGATCATCACATTAGATATAAATTTTGTGATTCTAACTTTAATATTTTTGTTTGTAATCAAACATATTTTTAAATTTAACTCAAATATATCGATACATGTTTCTTCAACAAGCTTAGCATTGTGAATGACTACACAAGCAATATTCTAAATTTGTATCGTAATGTTACCATATTTTTGGTCACCTTGGGTTTACCAAGAGGTATTTTTAGGTTGTTGGAGGCCTTCTAAAGGCATGATTGACTGAACTCCATGAATTGGAGCTTCCAACTAGACGTGAGTTGTAGCTCACGCCAACATGGTTCCAAACACCATCTAAATAAGGTGAACACTCATATTCTCTAGAGTTTTCTTAAGTATGATAACCAACATCTAATCGTTTAATGATATCTCACTTTTTTATATTGAAATATTTAAAGAGAATTCTACCATACCTTATAGGTATACATGATTAGGTAACATGAAACTACAAAATAAAGGAAAATTGATTTCGGTGTGAAGGCTTTTTTTGATAAGCAATGATTCATCGAAAAAGAGCACTAAATGTGTTGGGAGCAATTACATATTGTTTATACACAGCTTGACATTATGCCACCAAGAAATAACAAAGTAATTAGAACGTCTACCTACCCCGTAAATAAACCAATTCCAGAAAATACATTTATTATATATAAGATACAATGGAGTCTAACACTGGTTCTTCCCCCTTAAAAATCAAGTTATTCCTAGCAACCCAAATACTCCAACAAGTAGCTAACCAAATGATGTACCTTGCCTTGTTAGCTTTCTTTCCGACGACGCTTCACCAAAAGCCTGAAAATGATCAATTGTGTTAGATGCAATATAGGACACTGCAACTCGATACAAAGAGCAATTCTTTCCCACACTCTCGCAGCCATATCACAAATAAAGAACAGGCGCTGTTGGGCTTCAGTTTCGTGACCACAAATTGGGCAAGCAGCAGCCTCAACGAAATTGATGACATGGCGAGCCAAGAAAGAGTTCACGAGTTGGGAGAGCATTGGAAAACAATCGCCAACTAAAAATAACAATTTGAGGTGGAGATGTTGATTTCCATAGTGCTGAAATTGTGCCCAGATCTAGATTATTAGAAGATGCTAGCCGAGGCTCAGATATATGCTGGTAACTGGAGCGAGCTGAGAAGGATTTATGATTCTAATATCCAACACCAGGTAGTTGGTAGACCACGAACATGCGCTATATCACACAAGCTTCGCTTCCTCCTCACAGTGATGATCCAGATCCAAACAAAATTGAAGAGCCCATTGCCAATGATCTTGCAGCCAGCTTCCGGCAGTTGCTAATGTCACATATTTGTCTTCAAAACCTGCAAACACAAGAGGAAAATCCCTTTACAATGATTGATGACCTAGCCAATGATCACTACAAAAAAGACAAATAGTTACCGATAAATCGGTTGCTATATAGGAAAAACTGTCACTTCGACTTTTTGCTAAATCATTGGCCGCTAACCAATAGTGACTGATTCAGTGACCCATTTTTTAGCGACCATTTTAGTTGCTGTTTTGGCGACCGCTTTAGTGACTGATATTATGACTAATATTAGCGATCGATTTAGTGACTTATTTGGTGACTTATTTAGTGACTGATTTAGTGACTGATTTAATGAATGATTGACTGAAATTAGCGATTAATTTAGTAACTAATTTAGTGATAGGTTTAGCAACTGATTTTGTTACTATTTTATGACTAATTTAGTGACCAATATAGTAACTAATTTTACAACATAAAATTGAATGAGTTTTGCCAAACAGAGCCTAGGTCTTTCGAAACAATGTGATTTTTCTGAGATGCAAAAAAAAATGTAATTAAAGAGAGTAAGGTACTTTGACTCGTATACATGATAATTCACAACAAAATGTACTTATTGTCAGAGAAAAATTGGATGATTTGAACAACTGAATCAATTTTGGGTGTTATTTTTGGTACCCCCCTCAACATCAACCACACCCCCATATTTCAAAAAATCTCAATAATACCCCTGCGTTTTAAAAAAAAATTTTAAATTAAAATTTTCGGAATTACCTCAAAATAAGGTAATTCCAGTTCAAAAAAATTAAAATTTGGAATTACCTCTAAAAAGGTAATTCCGGTTCATAATCATGAAAAATTTGAATTACCTCTAAAAAGGTAATTCCGAATTTTTAATTTTTTTATTTAAAAGTTTATATTTTGGTCTTAAGATTTAAACGCGCTTTATTGGAAATATGATACGAACGATTTATTTACGATTTAATAATAATACGTCAAAATATATAAAATGACCAACATAAAATAGGAGTACAAATACAATTATGGGTCCAAAATGTCTAAAAATGACTGAAAATAAGCACGTGAAGTAGGTGAGCAGGCGACATCTAGGCATCCCGCCCAATCCAGACGGGCAGTGCGTATATATACGATTTGTTTTAATTTTTATTACTAAAAGGCTACTAAAAATAGTCAAAACTACTCTAAAAAAATATAAAAACACCACTAAAAATCTAACAAAACCAAAATAAGGCTATACAAATTTTTTTAGATTTTTGGAGACTATGAAAATTAAAAAAATCGTAAAAAATAATGTAAACGATGGAATTTGCGATTTTGAGGTTTTGTAGTTCCGTAAGAAGTCCCTTTTAAGGAGTCTTGATTCTTGATTTTTAAACTTCTAATGACCGTAGTTTCATTACGATCAGAGTATGTTGTCCGAAAACCGATTTTTTAGCCTAAATTATTCGTTCGAAATAAAAAAATTGTAATTTTCGGAATTACCTCAGAAATAGGTAATTCCGAAAATCTTTTCGGAATTAGAGGTAATTCCGAAATTCCAAATTTTTTTTTTAACAAACCATGTAATTTTTGGGAAAAAAGAAGGGTATTTTTGTCCATTTGGGATATTATGGGGGTGTGGTTGAAGTTGAGGGGGGTACCAAAAATAACACCCATCAATTTTTATGAAAATATATAGAGGTGACTTATGTAGAAGACTATCTAGCTAATTCCTTGTTTTTTTATATGTAGAAATTCATTAATATAATCTAACTTAAACATCACCATTGATACGTTATATTCACCTTCTATACAGGGTTGCAGATGTCACACTATGATATGCTACTAAAGTTAGATAAAAGTAAACCAAAGTTTTGAGAATTGTCCCTAAAGGGGAGGAAAACCCCTGCCCAACAATTGTAAAGGCATGCAAGTCAATCATATAAAGACAGGGAAAAACAAAAACTAATGGGAATCCTAACACAGTAACAAAACCGAGAAAGAAATGGAACAGAACAAAAGCAAAGTAAAAAAATTATTTGTTGTACATCTAGCTAATTCCTTCTAGTAGGCATAGAAGAGAAAAAAAAAACTACCCATTTAAAAACTAACCTTCAATTATAGAAACACCCAAACCCCCCAAGCCAAAGAGTGGATTTTTCCTACTCAACTTGGATAGAAGATTGGAAAATGGTGTAGGATCAAGAGGTTTCATGAATAGGTCTGCAAGCTGATTAACACTTGCTATGGAAGTAGATGGAACAATTTGGCTCATAAGTTTTCACACACAATGTACGTGGCAGACAATTATTATATGTTTTGGGTGTTCATGGAAGGTATGATTTTTTCCAATGTGGTGGGACGACTGGCTGTCACAATACAACAGTGCTGGAGAAGTGAAAGGTATGTTGAATTCCTGCATCAAGTATGTTAGCCATTGCATTTCACAAAAAATGGAATTTAAGTACTAATCCCCCTATAGACAATTTTTAAATACTACTAATCCCCCTGTAGGCACCTATGAAATGTGGTCCAACGAAATTTCGCCGTAACATCTCACAACAAAGTCAAGAGAGTTGGCTAGTGCCTGCTTCAACCGTGAATAAGAATTTACTTGATAGGTTGTTTTCTGTCTCAGAAGACAACATTGATTATTTAAAAGTTAAATCTTTCTGCAAAGTGCAAAGTCACCACCGCAAAACAGTTGAGTTAAATGTCTATCATACCACCTCTCTTCTATAAGATTTACTTGTCAGTCTTTCTGCAAAGTCTATCATCTAAATAACACACTTGATACATGTTTGAAAAAAATTTCATAAAAATTATGAATGTATGTTTCATACTCCAGGCACTCCAAGTCTCCAACACACACACACCGTATCAGCAGCTGGTGATAATAGGTACGTGAAATCATAGCTCGCTGTATAAATAAAAATAATACAAAAACAAACCATAGTCCAGCCTCCCCAACACAACCATGATGTATTTTAACTACTCTATTTGTATTTTTAACTAAACCCAACGAAATGGTTTATCTCACTATGAAAAAGTAACTAAGGAAGACAAATTAATGTATTTCTATGAAACACCCCCAACCTCTGGGAGAAACAGAAACACATGCAGGTTACACACTCGCTGGTCAGCTATTTGTGTTTTGATTTGTCGGCAAACACTTCTGTGTAACATATAGGGCAGGCCTGAAAAAACAAACCCAGCATACAAATCAAAAAGAAAATAATTTCAGTAGACAGAAAAATAAGTACCAAAAACACATTGAATTCATGAAAAATTGGTAAATATCTTACCTTATTGATGCTAAGCCATTTGTTCCCACAATTAGCATGATAGAGATGTTTACATGGCAAAGTGATCCGCTTGTCCCCTCTTTTATATTCCATTTGGCAAATCACACATCTAAACAAGAGGATGAGCCAGATCAACACATCATAGCAAAAAGAAGTAAGATCTAAGTAATTCCCCTTCCACCAATAAACAATAAATGCAAGAAGGACTCAAGTTGTGATTCTAAAACACACAATAGACATATATACCCAGGGTTTTTAAGTGTAATAGCCGTATGAACCAGTTCCAGATTACACTATACAAGGTAAGGAAATAAATCAAGAAAATCAGAACTTTATCCAATTGATTCTACACATTTTAGTCTTATTCACAGATTATGCAAGACAGGATGAAATAGAAAGGACTAAAATTGACGATAAAGTTAACAACATGCGAGATTTGCACCTTGTCGTTGTTTACATCATAATAAATTCTACATAGGCTACATAAAGTAGTGACTTGGCAGAGAAAAAATGCACATCACTGACAAAAATCAATCCAAAGAATAACATAATAGCAGCAATAAATAGTGTCTGGAGATCATTTTGAACTGAGAAGAAAACAGAACAGTTTGATAACAATTAGCCAACCTAGAAAACAAAGTGGAGTTGACAGAAAACAAAAAAGCAGAAAAAAAGGATTTTGAATGCTAGACACATGAAAAATAAAATCAATATAATGGGTGAATATGGAAACAAAAGCTATCCAGTAAAACATAAGAGTCCAAAAACCCAAATATTACCTCTCATCCCTTGACTTCTTCCTCAAGAAGAACCCACACTTGTACTTTGAAACTGGGAGCGAGGAGATCTGTTCTTGGGTGAGACCACGACTTTGAGTTCCAACAGCCTCACCTAGTTCAAGTAGTTCCTGCAATAAATAATACAGTATTAGTGTTGGGAATGTCAAAAAAACCAATTCAAATATGAGAAGTCTATACTCCCACTATTTACTATTGCATTTATTAAGTTACAGATGGTTATATAGCTATAATATAGTTTAAGATCACACTACCAATAGCCACATTCAATTGAAAATCAAATATGCATCCATGAGAACACAAATGTTTCTTTATTAGCTTTTCAATTCCTGTGAACCAACTATAAAAACGGTAGAGATGCAACATAATGGATTTTACAAGTTGCAGTTAATACAACTAATGCAGTGAAGATCCTGAGGGGATATAATGAATTGTAAGAATTTTATGAAATGATTGGTCCAAAATTATTTTTCAAGAGAAACTATTGTCATATAGAATAATGTGTACAGGTACAAGGAAGAAAACAAAGTAGGTTCCCTTAATCAAATCAAATAAATATAATAACTATAAAGTAATCGAGTATGAGTACTTTGAGAAAGTACTCCATGATGCCTAGAAAGATAAATAATCTAGATTTTCAACCCAACCTCATAGGTCATGTTGTCGGGATCAATGTTGTCTTGCCAAATGACCTGCAAAACATAGAAAATTGTCTTAGATAATCATTTATTGTGCTTCTAAATGATGAATAGTTGTAAGTAACTGTACAAACTTTTTCGATGTTCATAACATTTAACCATTTCATGCACTAGGAGACTTAAAGGTAAATACCTGATAATCATGGGAATTACTATGCTGTCTTCGTGGGCCTGAAAGAAAAGAAACAAAATTGTTTAATTTACTATGCTTTCTTTCAGAGGGTGAGGAAAGCACCAGCAGAGGATCCAAGTCCATCTTTTACATACAACTAACAAATGATACTTCATAAAAAATTTCTGGATTATTTTCCTTCTTAGCAAATATATAGGGTAAAGATTGTTGAAGAGGTGTGGAGAGATGGTGAAAATTAAATAAGTTGTCTGCAATTTAGAGAAACACCCATTGTCTAGTTTCAGAAAGATCACTAAGCTATGGAAAACCATAAAGATGATAAAAGAACTCGAGATCAAGGCACAGACATTTCTTCATTATGAACGTTTACATATGCAATTCAGTAGATAAATTCAATTAGACTCTTTCATGTCCAGGAAGCTAAAATCTGAAATCTGAAAAATACTTCTGTAGATTAACAAGTGCGCCAAATTCCCCAACAAGAGGTTCTCAAACATTTTGATGCTCACAAAGAAATCGAGACTATTTTACCCAAAAGTGTAGCAGTGTGAGATGAGCAGCAATGCACTTTTAAGGAACTTATGAAAACCCAAAGACAGCATCTTATAACCCAAATATTACTAAATTGTAAGTGATTACTCATTATAATGCTGTTTGTTGTTTTAATTGTTCTGCTGATCCAAGGCCCTGTTATAATTAGAAAAACTATCTTCAGATGAAACTTAAGAACATACATTCAATAGAATTTTCTCGTGTGTCGGTGTTTCCACCTTCGCCCCATTCTGTGCTTACAGCCGCAGTCTGTTCATTGATGGTTGAAGAGTTTTCAGAAGGTCTCCTATACTCATCCACTAGGGGTTCGTGATGATTTACCTCATAACCATGATTGTAACGATAGTAAGAAGAATTTTCAGGGTCAGATGGACCAAACTTGTAATAGGCTGAATTTGAAGGATACGAACTCTCCTGCACAAATAAGTGGATTTTTTAATATAAAACTTTTTAGCAGCCTTCCATTAATAGCAAGAGAACAAAAAAAAGCTTCAGATAATATATGAAACCCGATAGTCTTTCTAACGGATCTACATTCATGAAACAAGATGAGTGGAAAAACTACAATCAAACCACTGAATAAATCTTAAACAGAATATAAATGACAATCATTGCAGGCACCTGAGGATGCGATGCACCGGAAAAAATGAAGTTGACATGTTCATAGGTGAGACCTTCAAAATATTCAATAAAGCTTCCTGCTGTATTATAAGGATAGCTGATGTTATTGTAATGGACTTCCATGTGCGGATTCCAACTCATTTTAAATCCTTTCTGAAAATAAGTAATCTGCAAGATGAATTGGCAACAAATTACAAGAATCAATGCAAAGACAACGAATGAAGCACACAAACAGCAAAATATAAAAGCCTAGACACGAAAATCCTTACATATACAAACTATTCTTCAATCTTCACAGATTCACTAAGGTAGATTCATCAATAAAAGTTGAAGGAAGACCATCCACCTTCTATCATTCAGATATAATCTTAAAATGGAAACCTGCACAAAAGTAAAATCCACACATATGTTGATATCATTAATTCAACCAAGGCTATTTTGTTTTGGCTTCTATGATTAATTGCTTAAATCCATGTTCTAGCAATCATGTTCTAACAGATTAATTGCTGAAATCCATGCATTCTAAAAGAAGGAATAATCCAGCATAACTAATCTAACATTTTACATCAACAAACTTGAGAACGAACAAATAAAGTGAAAACAAAAGAAATAACATTAGTATCAAATCTTTCACTATTTCAGTCAACCAAACGAATATGATTATATCAAAAACTGTATCTAATTGGCTGATTACATTAAAAGTCAAAATCTGAGAGATCTCAAAGAATGAAACAAGGATTCAATGAAGAAGATTCTCTCTCGTCAAAGCGAATGACGAAAGAAGAAATGAAGACCGTGCTTGCATCTGAGCCTAGATTTAATTTTAGCATTTCATGAAAATTCAAGCAACGGAATGATAGTGTATTCCTCCGCATAAAGAAAACCGTCTAATCACAAAGAATCGCATAAAGTGCGCTATTGATGTACAACAATCTCGAACCTCAGGTGAATGTGATCGTAATGCCAGAGGAAAATGAACGGATCAAAAACGAAAAAGTTAGAACAGTGAAGATCAATAATGATGATTGATTTAAGAACAGAATAATTGGAATGAGAGAGAGATTAGATTCGAGGATGGAATTGAAAGAACTGACCTAGTAGACCTTCATTGCTTTTGTTGCGAGATGAGTGAAAATGGCGAAATGGATTTCTCACTCTTCGTATTGTAACTCACTCTCTCTCTCTCTCTCTCCCTTTAGGCACTTTGCTGGAGTTGGTTTCACCAACACCGCAACACGCCAACTGTTAGATAGACCATGATCAGCTGCATCGCACCTTATTCCCAACCGCTACTTCATTTCTTTTTTTCTCCACTTTTTCCTGAAATTAATTAACTCTGTCTAAACTATTCCAAACTAGTGTAGAACTCTGTCTAGTGTCTACACTAAAAAAAGTAAAAAACTAAACGTCAAACTCTAATTTGAGTAATTTCTATTCTTGAAATTTTTTAAAAAAATCAGGTGATTTTTTCATTTATTGTGCAATTAATATTTCAGAAATTATGGTAATTTTTCTCACGTGTCAATTTTCAGAGAATTGTTTATTTTGGCAAGCAATTTCAAGGAAATATTAGGTTCGAATATATTTTCTTCAGTAAAGGGTTTAATAATTGTGCGACTTAATCAAAATCAATATAAGGTTAACCAAAACTATTGGTCCAGTGGTTTATATTATCAGACACATGAGGTTAGTGCTCTCGAATTCGATTTCCACATTAGATAAACTGAATGTTAGTCTAAGCATCGATGAAATTAATCTTTTATTGAGATCATCATAAGTGAATATAGGCAGAAAAAAAAAGATAATTCTTTTGTTTCCTGATTAAGGGGAACTTCAAATTAAGAGAAATGGAAGGATGAAACGTGGGCATAAGAAAATTGAGATAGAATTGGGTTCCACAAAGGAGACCAACAAATCCTGGGGTTGTTGATAGGGGCAAGCTTGGTTGTTGGCCCGTGTATAGAAAATGAATGGTGTGCGTGAATGGTGAATGTTGTTGAATAGGGGTGACCAAACCAAACTGATCCCATGAAGTAGGTATATCTGTTACACTTTGTTAGAAATCAGCCTCCAACGAATTTACGCATGCTTTTTCAATTTGGTTCATTAAATAACTGATGTATCTAGTGATAGTAGTTATTCAATAAACCTAAAACCGTATTTTTTCTTTTATAAAGCGGACTACAGGTAGTACATGTTTAAGCTTTTTAACTACTGGAAAAATGTGCTTAAAAAAATACTATCAAGTGGTTAGCAAATTTCAACATATCAACTGATGATATATCACCAAAAAAAAAAAAAAACAAATCAACTGATATGTCATTGTCATGCTTAAATCTACTTAAAGGACATCTTCAATATCCTACTCCTTCATTTAAACATGTTCTACATCCGTAATTCATTATCTAAAAGGCCAAATTAATTGCTTCGTAAATCTTAAAAGTTTTCAGAGTAATTTATATATATTAGTGTAAAAATTGTGATTAATAGTGTCAGCTTTTTTTGGGCTAGTCTCCAGAGTTACTTGCCCAATTTGTATTGTTAATTTTATTATTAATGAAAATATATGAGTTTGATTCCATAAAAAAAAACAGTGCCAGCTTGAGTAGTATTGATTAGAATCGCATAAGCAAAGCACAATTAGCTCCACTTCTTTTTAGCTAAACTAAACAAGTATACTATACTACCTATGAGAAGGAACAAAAGGAAAAGACTGTGAAGCATGTGAAAGAATCAGGCATAACATGATTGAGAAGCGAATGATACAAAACCCTGGCGTGCAAGTGAAGTGAGGGATGAAAAGTAACATTATAATTATAAGCCCTTCACATTCCTTTTGTCCGCAATGCTAAAGAACGAACACTCAGCATTGAAACCAAACACAAAATGATTCACTTCTTGCTAACAAAAGAGAGGCCTCATTATGTCGTTTTCAGATAAGGCATATCACATGTCAAACTACATTTAAAAAGAGAACGGCCTCACATGATAACCCACATTAGTAGCTGGTGGTCTTTTTTTTATGGGAATTTTCCCTTCTTCGTTTTTTTTTTTTTTGTAAAACTAATGAAGCTTACCGGACATAAACTAGACTAAATTGTATTTTTACTCATTTATCCTTGACATTAGTTTCAATTTGGTTTGTTGTCTTTTTTTTTCCCACTTTGGTCATTTGTGTTAAAGTGGTCTTTTATGTTTGATATATTTCAGTTTAGTCCTTTAAATGGAATGATATGTTCAGTTTTCTCTTCAAGTTTATGGTATGATGGACCAAACTGAAACATATCATATCTATAGGAAAAACACATATTTCAAGAACTTTCTCTTCTCATACATTATTTCCCTTAAGAGGAGAAATGTAGCACCAGATTAAGAAGATGATGAATTTGAAGTGAACATTAAAAGTGTGGATGCTGAGACTCTTTGAGAGGGGCTTGATAGATTAGTGAGCAACTATAAGAAAGGTTTGAGTAAAAACAAGAGTAGGGCTGAACTCGCTCGAGCTAGAGTGAATCCTTTGGAGAATACCAACCAAAAGAGTCAGGCACCACCTATAGTAGGGATTCTTAAGTAAACACAAGTAGATGATAGAAATGCTCCCCATCCTTGCCTATGCAAGGGGGAAATGAAGTTTATAATAGGAGTAGGTCTAGTAATTCAAGCAATTCAAGCAGTGATCCTACTGATGCAGTTTGGGATTTTTCCTTCCCACTTGTTGGAACTCTCGACGCGAATATTTGTATATTAATACTTGTAGAATGTGGGGAATGGAAGGCACATATTTCGTCCCCTTTAAATGAAAAACGAACTTTCTCTTCTCATACATGCTTTCCCTTAGGAGGAGAAATACAACACTGGATCAAGAAGATGATGAATTTGAAGTGGACATCGATAGTGTGGGTGCTAAGACTCTTTGAGGGGCTTGATAAATTTGTGACCAACTATAAGAAGTTTTGAGCAAAAACAAGAGGAGAGCTGAACTCGCTCGAGCTAGTGTGGATTCTTTGCAGAATACCACCCCAGAAGAGTCGGGCACCACCTATGGTGGGGATTCTGAAAGAAACAGTAGCAGATGAACGAAATGTTCATCATCCTTGCCCATGCAAAGGGGAAATCAAGCATATAATAGGAGTAGGACAAGTATTTCAAGCACTTCGAGTAGTGATCTTACTGATGCAGTTTGGGATTTTTCCTTCCCACTTGTTGGAACTCTCGACGCGAATACTAGGTAGAATGTGGGGAATGGAAGGCACAAATTTCCTCCCCTTTTAATGTTTTTTTTTTAGATAAGCAAGACATTCATTGAAACCGAGCACAAAATGTGCCCACCAGTTACAATGGTAAGGGGAGGGCCTCTCAAAACCTCCCAGAGCCAAAACCCCTTGGGAAAAAGACTGGAAGGAAAAAGAGTACCTCACACAAACAGATCATTTGTAACAATGGGAAAAATATCCTAACCCATTGCTTCTCCCCTTCCTACAAAAAGAACAACGTTATTCTTTAAACATACATGATTTACAACATAGCTACCACCCTCTCTGTTTCTCCCCCTAAAGAACTCCATCCAAGCCATAAGAAATAAAATTACAATGTTGCTAGTACACTTAGCGGACTATTATACCAATCCACCCAACCCCGCCTACTATTCTTCCCGATCCTCGCTTTGAACCAAAGACCATGTCAGTGTCTTTGATACTCAAGAGAAGTGCCTAAGTGACAACACCTCTCCCTTAAAAACTGTTCTATTCCTTGCCATCCATATATTCCAAATCACCGCTAGCCATACAAGATGCTTAACCCTTTTTTTTCTTCTTTCCTTTACCATCCTTCCAAATTCCATAAAATGCGAGATCACCTCATCCTTTTCATAGTAATTTTCCCCCAACCAAGAAAAAACCAACTGCCACAAATTCTTTATGATATTACAATTCAGAAAAAGGTGTTGTGTCGTTTCCTCCTCCAAAAAACAGAATACACAGCTCGTTTCAAGTTGTGGTTGAATAACTTCTCTTCTTGCCAAGACCACCCGTGTAGCAATCCTGTTATGTAACACACGCCATGCAAAGATACTGACTTTTGATGGCACGTCATTCCTCCATAGCTTTCCTCCCCTTTTAATGTTAAACACACTCATTTTTTTAATTGAAAGCACATATTTCACTGTACTATAAAATCATGGAGAGAATCTTTTCCCTAGAATGTGATGATAAGTAGTATGTCACATATTACTAGCTAGTTGATTGGCCAAGCACATTAATGTAAGAAACTAAGATAGTCACACACACACACGCTATTCAAAAAATGTGAATTTAATAGTTCGAATGATAAAACTTCAATTTAAATCCACTACATACAAAGATCCAGGCTTATCGGGAATAAATACATACAAGGATCCAGTTACAATTCGAAAGAATTACAATTAAACTTGTCTCATTCGTACAAAAACCTTAATTTATACATATTCTACTAATTGTGGAAGGTGAAGTATTCAAGAACAATTAGTTGGGTCTTAGAGAGCATTCCTTTTACATTTTCTATTCCTACTAATTCTAAAAAATAATCCACAAATAACAAGGTGAGATACAAATCTCAATGTGTCCTCACAGGGACCACTTACAAACAAACAGTTAATTAATGTACTTTACACATATAGCTTAATTCTAACCGAAAGTGTGTTCACATCACATATTTGCAATAAATGATCTATTTCTAAGCTGAGCATACAATAAGCACAAGCAACAACGTGTTCCTAAGTTTTACTTCCCTTATGGGTCTTTCTGTTTCGACTAGGGACTGCATGCATTTCCGAATTCGATCATAGACTCAGGCAAACGAAACTCACGATATGGTGGTTAGGTGCTTAACCCTGATGGCGTCCCAACCGGCTAACCATACCACACACCCCCTTTACTTTGAGGTGTCTTTAATATTTTATTTCTTAGCTTACGTGTGTGTCTATATATGTATATATATCATAATGGAATCATACATTCAGCTAGCCAAACTATAACTCTTAGTTTGGTAACAACTTTAGGGTATTCTGAATTTCATTGAATAAAAATTGAATGAAAGATTACAAGCTATTTGGCTTTAAAAAACTAGTTCTATGTGCAAATAATTGACTAACATTACCTAACAGAATGAAAGTAATTCCAAGTGAGAAACTAAGAGCTTCCTAAGTCCTAACAGATTGTAACTACAAACGGAAGAAAAAAAAAGTTAATATTTGCATCGCTTGATAATATTATCATTAACCGTCTAAAGTAAATTCATACGAACTTGTGAAATAAAAAGCATCATTCAATGTGAAAATAGTGGTTAGAATGAAGCAATTTTACTTAGCCATATGAAAATTTCAAACATATTTCACAAACTTTGCTGCATAATTTCCCAAATTTACAACTGAGTTTGATATACCAAAACTCAATCAAATCATACAAATGACGTGTCTAAATTGAAGCCACAGAAGTCTAGTTTTCATAAATATGCCCAGTTTACTGAGTTACAATGGTCAGGTTGTAATTAGTGTTGTATGATATCAGAAAAGCTGCAACTTTGGTGATTTTATCAAAATATTAAATGACGTCAGAATTAAGTTAACACCCATTCATTGTAAAGCTTTGGAAGTATAGTTTATGAATATGATTTTTATCTTCTTGAAACAGGCACCCAATTCGTACAGTTTATTAAAATAAAATACAATTACACAACAGCAAGACAACAACTATTGTCCAACTTGTAACACACATTAAATTGTCAATAATCAGCCAAAATAAACAAAATTTGTGCTTAAACTGAATCAAAATGAATCTAGTTTCTAACAAGACAAGAATCATTGAAAAAGGAGTTCTACGTAAAACGTTATAAGTGTTTAAGCAAAACACTACCTATATCTATAGAGTTTTATGCAGAATTTTACATGTAAAGTTTGCTCATAATTCCAACCTTAACCTTATCCAATTTCTAGTTCAACATTCAGTAGATTGATTAACAATTGAAAATCAACATGAAACAATAGTAAGAACTCACCTCTAGCTTTAGATAGAAATCGAATTTGAGGAAAGTTTAAAAACTGTTTTGCTGCAGAAACAGTGTTTGAGTTCCCTACTACAAGCTATTCAATGTCCATGAATTTGAGCCCTAAGTTCTGATTCTTGCTTCCATCTTCAAGTTTCCATTACCCTTTGTTCATATACTAGCTCCTAACTCCTATTTCATTCCTATATAATGAAAATGCAAGACCCTAAAAACTAAAGTCATGCATGAACTTTGATTTTTCTGCAGAATTGACAGCTTCTTCCTCTCTTCTTTTAGCTCTAGTTAATGCACGAATTTGAACCTCCTTGACCCAACTCTTGCTCTAATCCTGTTCCTCTACACTCCTTCTAAGCAATACTCCAAGGCCAGCTTCTAGTTTTGCCTTTGCCTCAAGATGGAACATGCATTGGCATCTTTAAGGCTTCATGAATAGAAATTTCAAATTCTGTTTTTGAGGGTTTTTGAGGTGCTTTTGATTCTGATTTTAACACTATCTACTATGTTTGACTTAACGTTTTATAGACAGCGCGTGTATTTAGTCTACATATAATTAAGCTTTAAGTGATCGAATAAAGCCAGCTGAAACAATTGTTTACTTTAGTATCAGCAGATATTGTTATCAACGTACTCATACACAATGAACTGGAATAAACTACATATGCATCAAGATTTTAAACTTAAGTAAATAGTACAATTTTCATATCAAATTTGGTATCCATCATCCACAGTACATAGTAAACAAGAATTGCAAAATACTAGTAAATAATTTGACAACAATGAATTAAGACGGAAAACAAAAGGAGATAATAAAAGTGAAAATAGCTAACAGGACATAGGAGGAAGATCAAAACCATGATTTTCCTGCTTTGGGTTTTTGAAAGCCCTGGAACAGAAAAAGAATCCCAAAGCATGACCAAGCACAGCAACCAAGAAGACACCACCATTGAATGACATGAGTGCCAGCATGACCAAATAAGAGAGACCAACTCTAAGGAGATGCAATAGGGTCTGAACCAGACTGGAGCCAACCGGGTTCGAACCGGGTTTAATGAACCGGGTGTGGGAAAGCAACTCGATGAGAACGGACATGACGAAAATAGCGATTAAAGCCAAGACGTACATGTCAGTTCTGCCGCCAGGCCAACCATCGAAGAGAATCAAAGCATCTTTCCCCCAGAAGAATGTCATGTGCATCATCCCGTGCATCTTATGACCCATGCCCATGCTGCTTCCGTTAGTAGATGATGATGATGATGATGACTTTGGTGCCATGTCCATCCCCATGCCATGACCATTCATGCCGTGCATGTTTCCTCCATCCATTTGATGTCGGTCGGTCGGTCGGTCTCTTTGGTGAATAAGAATGAGTTAGCTGGTTTATTATATAGGGATCAAAATGGTATAGTACAGTAATTGACCAAATAGAAAGAAGAAGAAAAAACTCTCGAATCGTATGGGTCGGGTTGTACTACATTAAGTTAATTTGGCGATTGTAGTACATGATATATAATGATAATACAACAACGAAAATGGTAGTCACAAACAACTTAAACCATACGGAGGATATGTGTCGAATCAGGCGCTGTGCTTATCTGTATGATGACCGATGATGATCTGCGCAATTTGGGTAACGGTTGGTCACAAACATTATGGGTATTTATTTTCCTAATTCTAAATTTATGAACCTTCTATTTTTATAGCCACGCAATCAACTCTTCCAATTTATTGCCATTTAAATATCTAATAAATGTCTTTCTCAAAAGAAAAATATCTAATAAATGAAATGATCCGATTGCAGAGGCGGTTTCTGTGGGGTGGAGATGAGGAGCATAAAAAAATAGCGTGGGTAAAATGGGATGATATATGTCAACATAAAAATAAAGGAGGATTGGGTGTGAAAAATTTGGAGGCTTTTAACATCGCTCTGTTAAGTAAATGGAGGTGGAGAATATTGTATGATTCCGAAGCTATGGTGTAGGGTGCTGTCCAGTAGATATGGTAATGAGATATGCTCTCAAGTATGTAGGCACACATCAAATTCCCTACGTAAAGCATCTATATGGTGGCGAGATATAATGCATATTGGTGCAGATTTTTGTGATAATGAAAATTGGTTCAAGAAATTGGTTAAATTGCGACTTGGCAAAGGTGATAAAACCAGATTTTGATTGACTCTTGGTGTGGCACTAGTGCCTTTTGTGATCTGTATTCGGAACTGTTTGATGCAGCACCTGATAAAGATGCAAAGGTAATGAATTCGAGGGGATCTTTGTAGATGGCGAGATGGTACTTTGGGATTGGTCATGGAGCATATTTCTTGAAGGGCAACAACGCTACAAAGGGAGGAATTGAAAACAATTCTTCTTTGATATAATCCGTAACGTCGAAGCGATGACAGTGGAGCTGGTTGGTGATAAAAACAAAGTTGTTTTCCGTAAAGTCTTGTTATATATGGTTAACAGAGAATCGGAATGGAGCGGTGCCTCAAATGGAAGTCGAAAGGAGGCGGCGTGCTCGAAATTATGGCGGTGTGATGTACCGTCCCAAGGTCATGATGATGGCGTGGAGGTTTTGCTATTAAATCGGTTCTTGACTGTAGAGATGCCCTTGTTATGCGAGGAGTAGTGAATAATATTTATGACTCGTGTTGTGTCTTTTGTTTGTGGAGGATGAAAATGTTGAACACCTATTTGTTGGATGTCAAAAAGCGCGGGAGGTGTGGAGGAAAATTGCGATTGGATGCGGATAGAGAATATTGATGCACGCAGGATCGGGTTCAACATTTCTTCATATTTGGGAAAGCAATGAAAGGAAGGAAGATGAAAAGAATGAAGCATCTTATTTGGGTTGCTACTGAGTTTGGTCTATATATGCGGATGAGAAACAAGATCATATTTGAAGGGGTAGTTCATAACATTGAGAGGATTGTAATGAATATTAAAAGTGTCTCTTGGGGTTGGTTTATCTATAGGAGGAGGGAGGAGTTCAAACTTTTGTTTTGGTGATTGGATGATTTGCCACATGGGTTGTATGTTATCTCAGATAGATTGGGTACTCTTTTTCCTTCCGTCTCTTTTTTCCCATTGGGTTTTGGCTCTGGAGGTTTTAATGAGGCCCTTGAGGTCCTCATGGGTTCCCCTCAGAGTTGTTGTATGGGTGGAGCACCCTCAGTGCGCCCCATGTAGTGGATTTTTCTGATTATCAAAAAAAAAAAAATAGAAAAAAGAATATAGTAAATGTATTTAGGCGGGTAGGGGTGTTTAGCAAACACACGGGGGGGGGGGTTGGTGTTTTAGATTTCTGAGAATAGAGATAATCAAGAACAAGTAGTGATCTGTCTCGCGTGAATAACAAAATGATCAACCCATTCAAGGATTATATAGTGATACAATCATTAATGACTAATTATGAAATAACCGTTACATAATAATAACCACTGTTACATAATAAAAAACCAGTTACATATTGAGATATCGGCCATGCCTTGTGACCATGCTGAGTATTCCAGCCCCTCCTCGGTTCTGCAGTGTAGTACTCTCAGTCCAGTTCGAATGATGCTACGCCCAGTCTCTCGAGTGTTGTCTTGTGACCACGATATTAATGTAATGCTTGGCCTAGTCGTGAACAACTAGCATTTAGCATTTTTCGAGCGTTTTTTGAAACACTACTTCAAGTAACGTTTTTTGAAACGCTAGAGGAAAGCGTATAGCGTTTCACTTTTTTTTTGATATTTTTACCCTTATTATTTTTCTTACATTACTTCTCTTTGCTCATTAAATATTTTATCATCCTCGAATAATTTAATCATTAATTAAATATAATTTTATGTCATTTTACATTTATCAACTATTTTAACCGTTAGTTTTACCAAACACATAATTTGCTATCAACTACTTTATCCGCTATCCGCTAACTGCTAACTCAACCGCTATCCGCTCATCCCTAGCTTATATTTTACTAAACTGATTATTCGTCGTTTTTTTTGGTAGACAAAGGGTAAAATAAAATAGTATAATCAGATTTCATTGAGCAAAAAGTGTGAAGAAAGAATCTTTATATTTATTATTTATTATTTATATCCCAAGCACTAAAATCCTTGACGATATGACTTATTGATGCCAAGAAGTTACGATTACAAATTAAGAAACCTCGTTTTAATCATCGAGTGTTACCTCAAAATTTCGACAAGGCATTAAATGAAGTACTTGAGTGAGTTGGACTATCCATTAATGATGTCTTGGAAGCTACAAGTCAACACCAAGTCAATTCACCATCAATTCGACGAAAAAGGTCTACAAAGTCTTGGCAATGTGAATGAGCTTCGACAAGCTCCGCACTTAAAGTCGTGGACACGAGAGTGGAGCAAGGAGCCTTCGACAAGAGAAAGCTCAACCTTCGACAAAGCAAAGCTATTTCGACAAAGCGAGGTTTGGTACTTAAATCAGCGATTAGCAACAGTCGATCGAAGTGCAAAGGAGCGAGATGGATTGGTAAGCGATTACTTCTCCTTATTTCTAGGAATCATTTACTTTTTTCCCACGTTTGTTTCCAAGAGTATAAATACTCTTTTGTAATAGAAAATCGAGGTCACAACATTGCACAAGAACTCTGAAAACTCAACTTCCAGACAAAAGCGAAACACGAGTGAACAGATTCATTGTACGTGCTTGTGAACCACTTTCCTTTCAATTAAATACAATCTTTTACTTTTCTTTTTACATTTACTGCAATTACTTCTTTTGCTTTACTTTCAATATTGTTCTTCGTATCATTTACCGTTCTTAAAACCGTCAAAAACACAAACATACAAAGGCAATTGTCCAGAGATTTCCTAGTTTGATCTCACAAGCTCAACTTTTAAAACTAGTGATTGTTTGCTAAAAACACCAGCAAACAAATTGGCACGCCCAGTGGGACCTTTGCCATTACCTTTGTGTTTGTTATGTTCGTGCATGTATTTGTATGCACTTGAGGAGTGGTAGAATGGTACGTACTAATTCTAACAACGCCTCTAGTTCCAACCCTGTGGTGTCACAAGGGCAAGGAACAACCATGGACTCTGTAAGTGTTAGCGCTGGAAATGTTGCAGGGACTATAGCCCCAAAGAACATCAATAATCGTTCTACAATGTCGACGACCAATGTTGGGTCGACACAATCTATGTCGTTGCCACCAAATGTAGGGCTTCCTTCTAGTCCGTATATGGCAACAGGGAACAGTTTAGAGACACGCTTCCAAAACATGAGTCTACCACCATATCCTTTTGGTGTATATGGCATGCCTACTGGAATGCCACATGTTTCGACCTTTTCCCCTTCGCATGTTTCTTCTGAAAGCATGCAAGGTCGAAATCCCTACTGCATTAACCAATGCGTCTTTGTTGGCGTTAAGACAACAAGTGGACAAAAGTAATCATGATATGGTTAATATGCTAACCCAACAAATTGGTACTGTGTTCAACCCATTGATTCAAAATACCAATACAAGTTATCAAATGTTAGCAAATCAAATGGGAAGGATTCTTTGATTTCTTTGGGAGCTCCTACGGAAATAATAGGCAAGTACCCAATTGTGGGAATAAGCGCGCCTAATACTCCACAGAGATCGATTCTGATCGAAGCCCAAGCAGTTGTAGGAGAACAACAAGGGATGGGAAACCATGTCCCTGAAGTAGTTATGGTAAACCGAAACCAAAACGCTGATGAAGTTGTTCGACAAGTGCAACGAAATAATGTTTGCGCTCAAGATAATATAGCCACTTTGGTAGAAACTATAATGGCACAAAATGGCCTTAACATAGGTTTACATAGGCCTAACTTCATATCACCATTGTGTGAATATGTGTTGCAAACAGAGTTGCCAAGAGGTTGGAAAATTCCCAAGTTTACTAAATTTGGGGGTGACACGAAACGCAGTCTCATCATCGAACATATTGCTCGTTACATGACTGAGGCAGGGGATATAGCCCAGAATGAGAGTTTGAAAATGAAATATTTTCCAAATTCTCTAACTAAGAATGCTTTCACTTGGTTTACCACCTTACCCCCTGGTTCTATGTATACATGGGGGCAATTGGAAAAAGCGTTTCATGAACAGTTTTACATGGGCCAGTCGAAAATTAGCCTCAAAGAATTGGCCAGTGTTCGACGTAAAGTGCCTGAGGCTATTGATGATTATTTAAATAGATTTAGGCTATTGAAAGCTAGATGTTTCACACAAGTGCCTGAACATGAACTCGTCGAAATGGCTGCTGGTGGCCTAGATTATTCAATTAGAAAGAAATTGGATACCTCTCATTTGAGAGACATGGCCCAATTAGCAGATAGAGTTCGACAAGTCGAAAGACTTAAAGAGGAAAAGGCTAGGGTGAACAAATTCCATAAAAAAGAAAACTCAGTTGGGTTTCATAAAAAGGAGAAAATAGCCTATGTGGATGAGGAGTTCGACTTTGCATTCAGTGATGCCGATGCAGAAGAGATAGACGTGGCTGAACTCAAGCCTGGTCCTCCTTATTCTTGTAAATTATTAAGGCCTGCAAATAAGAATAACCCTGTAGAGCCTAAGAATGACAGATTTGTGCCTAAAACTTATACTTTTGATGTTACTAAATGTGATGAAATTTTTGATCTTTTAGTAACTGATGGCCAAATAGTAGTGCCTAATGGCCTGAAAGTACCTCCTCTCGAGCAGAGGAAGAAAAAGGGTTATTGTAAGTTTCATAATTTCTTGGGACATACTACTGACCGTTGTGTACTTTTCGGGGACATAGTACAAAAGGCAATTGAGGAAGGAAGACTTAAATTTGGTGACAAGAAGAACAAAGCCCCAATGCAAATTGGCGATGCACTCCATCAAGTGAGGCCATGTTTGCGAGAACCAATCGAAATGAATATAAGCACGGTCGGCGTTAAGATGGTGGGTTACGCCAAAAACGTTAAGTCCACTTCGAAAAGCTCAAAAGTGTTATGCGTGCGAGATCATGTTGCCGTAAAGATAACTTCGGGAAGAATATGATGAAAAAGTGCGGTTTGTATACCCTAAGGCTGAAGAGGAATTGATAGATTTCCTCAACAGGTGTAAGCTAAAGAATTCCGAAGTAATGTTGTGCCCTAGATGCAGCGCTGTCTTCGACAAAGAGGTAGCCAAGAGTGTCGAAGGTTATAAGGTTCGACAACCATTGAAAAGGAAATGGCTAGATAAAAGGCCAAACTTCAATTTCAAAAGAGGGGATCTTCCTTACAAGGCTAAGGGTTCGACTAAGCCTTCGACTAGCAAGCAGCAGTTCGATAACAAAAATGCAGCGAAGAAGGAGTTCGTATTGTCAGCATCTGCCAAATCATTTGTTCCGAGGGCAAATCTGCCAAATGAGAAATGGATTCATGCTGGTTGTAAACACTACAAGGATACTCCTCCACATGTGGAAGTTGTTAAGCCAAGTGTGGGTGGGGCTGCAAAATACAACTATAGAAACAACTACAAGGGGAAGAATCCTATGACAAAGACTCAATGGCGTCGATTCCAGTATACTCAAAGAAGAAAGCAACACTTGCTACTACTACCGAGCAAACGCCAGAAATTCAAGACAAGCAGAGAGAGTGGAAACCCCAAGATATTGGAACTACAAAGGTGAGTATACATGCTTTGCAACTCAAGTAAATCTTTGGGAATAAGGCCAAAGGTAAAGCTATTGTGATAGAAAAACCAAGAAGGCACTGCAACCGAGAGAAAATTTCCCCATTATCGTCGTTGAAAATGAAAGGTGCTAGTTTCGACATGGACGAAGATGTGACTTCGATTTTTGATGATTCGAAGCTAGCTTTGATGCCATATGTAACGTGGTGTCTATCTTACCTAGTGAGTATGATGTCATCACGAGTTCCTAATGATGTTGAGGAGAATTTCATCAAGATATGTCTAATCATAAGCCGCTTTGTTATTACGTTATGACAACGGTTGTGTCGAAGACCAAATGGTTTGCTTTTGAGAAGCGGATGAAGGCATGCAACACCACCTAAAGCCACTATATGTTCAAGCGAAAGTCAATGGTGTGGGCATTAATAAAATATTGGTAGATGGAGGTGCTGCAGTAAACTTGATGCCCCAAGCGTTGCTGAAAACAATAGGGATGTTCGACACAGATCTCAAGCCTCATAATATTGTGTTGACTAATTATGAAGGCAAATCTGGCCGATCCTTGGGGTAGTAGAAGTTGAGATAGTGGTAGGCACTATAAAAGAACTACCATGTTTTTTGTCATAGCTTCTAAGGCAAGCTACAATTTACTCCTTGGTAGGGAATGGATACATGGAGTAGGTGTTGTGCCTTCAAGCCTACATCAAAAATTGGTGATGTGGAAAGAAAATGGTCTAGTGGAATATGTCGAAGCTGACCAGAGTTATTTCCTTGCTGATGTGAATAATGTCACAAAGGAAAATTTTGAAAAGCAAATGGCGAATATTGCGCCATGTACATCTTCTAATCAAGCATATATCTCTTCTGATAATGTGCTTTCCTCAGTTCACCTCTACCCAACCCATGGTTTTGTTTGGGAAAGGGAGGTAATAGAAGATACAAGTGTTTATCCTGAAGGTGTTCTACCTCCAACAGGATGGGACACTGATTCTTAAAAAGGTTTTAGATGTCAGTGCCCAATGCTTGGATAGAATTACGCCTACATGGCGAAAACAAAGTAAAAAGCGGCTTTGGAAGCCAAAAATAATTCAACAAACAATGGTCGCCGAAGCCATAAATTAAATCTCAAGAAAATGGAGAAATCATAGATGAAAAACTTGATTGCATTTATGATGACGAACCGTTAGGATTCGAAAAAGATCCTAGAGATTCGACAGGACGTATGCAAGCTCAAGATCCATGGAAGAAGTGGATTTGGGAGATGGCTTAGTTAAAAGGCCAACGTATATTAGTGCACATCTTGATGGTGCCTTCAAAACCCAAGTTAATTTCACTTTTGCAGGAGTTCAAAGATTGCTTTGCTTGGGAATATAATGAAATGCACGGTTTGAGTCGAAAGTAGTAGAATTGCAAATACCCATTCGACCGGAAAGAAACCAGTGAAGCAAACACCAAGAAGATTTGCTCCTCAGATATTGGCTAAAATCAAAGAGGAGATCGAAAGGCTATTCAAGAGCAAATTCATCAGAACTGCCAGGTATGTCGATCGGTTAGCTAATATTGTTCCAGTAATGAAGAAAAATGGAAAACTTAGAGTTTGCGTAGATTTTAGGGATTTAAATAATGCAACACCCAAAGACGAATACGCCATGCCTGTAGCAGAAATGCTAATAGATTCAGCAGCAGGATTTGATTATCTCAGTATGCTCGATGGTTATTCGTGGTATAATCAAATCTTTATTCTTTGAAGAGGGCGATGTCAAAACACTTTTTCGATGTCCGGGGGCATTGGGCGTTTATGAATGGGTAGTAATACCCTTCCGGTTTAAAAATGCGGTGCCACTTACCAAAGAGCAATGAATTCTATGTTTCATGATTTTATTGATGATTTTATGCAAGTATACATAGATGGCGTGGTGGTTAAGTCTTCCTCAGAAATTGGTCATTTAGACCATCTTCGACGTTCTTTTGAACGAATGAGGAAATATGGATTAAAAATGAATCCAACCAAATGTGCTTTCTGTGTACGTGCAGGTGAATTCTTGGGTTTTGTGGTACACAAGAAAGGCATAGAAATCAATCAAAATAAGACTAAAGCAATTATGGAGACGAATGCTCCTTCGACCAAGAAAGAACTTCAGTCATTGCTGGGAAAAATCAACTTTCTTCGAAGATTTATATCAAATCTAAGTGGCAAAACACAAGCATTTTCGCCATTGTTAAGACTGAAGAAAGAAGATGAGTTCAAGTGGGAGCAAGTTCATCAAGCAGCTTTTGATGCAATCAAGTCTTATTTAATGAAACCACCAATTTTATTGCCTGTTATTAGAAACAAAATGCTAAAATTGTATATAGCAGCTTCTGATAACACAATAGGTAGCATGTTAGCACAAGAGGACGATGATGGTGTCGAAAGAGCCATTTATTACCTTAGTAGGGTTTTGATTGATGCTGAGACAAGGTATAGTCCAATAGAAAAGTTATGCCTTTGCTTGTATTTCTCATGTACGAAATTAAAGCAATATATAAAATCAGCAGATGTTTATGTTTATTCACATTTTGATGTTATTAAACATATGTTATCAAAACCAATGTTGCATAGTAGAATTGGTAAATGGGCTTTAGCTTTGTTAGAATATAACTTAACTTATCAGCCCCTTAAATCAATCAAAGGACAAATGGTTGCTGGCTTTATAGTAGACCATTCAGTTGTCGAACATGAAGTCACTTCGTTAGGCATACGTCCTTGGAAGCTGTACTTCGATGGCTCAAGCCACAAAAATGGAGTTGGTATTGGGATTTTAATTATTTCCCCAGAAAACATTCCAACGAAGTATATATTCAAAATTCGAGACTTCTGCTCCAATAATGAAGCTGAGTATAAGGCTTTGATAGTAGGCCTTAAAATTTTACTCGAGTTGGGGGCAAGGCATGTAGAAATAAAAGGTGATTCTCAATTAGTTGTCAGATAATTGACAAAAGGCGCATCGTTTCAAAGTAACGCTATTTGGAAGTTTTGTGGAGGAGCTGACTTCGTTTGTCCCATCAGGGGACACAACCAACACTGTGATTGTGCTTCTCTTTTGTAAGGTCGAGACATGGCAAGGTATCCTTAAACATCGAGTTGACGTTAAATATCTAAATTTGTTTCTAATAATAGAAATCTGTGAAATATTTATGACTAATGTTGACTATTTATCCAATATTCTGTTTAGGTATTTATTTGTTTTTATATTTTACGTCATTAATTTGGTGCTTATTTATTCGAATTGCAGAATTAGATATTTGTTTAAATAAATATTAATTTGATTGTTAAATTTGTTATTAATATATATAGGAAGTTTTATGAATTAAAATTAATCATTTTTTCAAACTTACTGAGGCTAAGTCCAAGGCGCATTAAGGGACCCACTAACGAGCTTAGATAGTTCTTGAACTTATCAGAACTCATAGATAGTTCTTGAACTATCTCAATCATGGAAGGCTTTGCCTCCTAATCTATGTTATATATCTGTCTTTAATTTCTGCACTCTCTTTTATTTATTTATTTATTGTTGCATTCCGTATGCTACCTACTTCCCTTCTGTCTCTTTACACTACAACAAATATAGTAGATGGGCAGCGTTTTTTTTTCATCCATGGGCAGCGCTTTTGAGCGCTGCTGAATTTGGCGCTGCCCATTCCACTCCGACAATGGGCAGCGCTCTCTAAAAAGCGCTGGGTATTGCCTATCTCGTCTTCCCAGATAGCCAACGTTTCCTAAAAAGCGTTGGGTATTGCCTATCTCGTTTTCCCAGATACGTAGCGTTTGTTAAAAAGCGCTGGGTATTGCCCAAACCTCTTCCCAGATACGCAGCACTTGTTAAAAAGCGCTGGGTATTGCCCAAAATTTCCACTTATAGGCAGCGCTTCATTAAAAGCGCTGCCCATTGTCTATTTTTTTTTTTTTTTGTGTTAACCTCCTCTTATGCCCATGGTTTTTAATCTTATCTCATTATCATGTTTTTACTACTAGCAATTATGCATCATATATCTTATAGAACATTTATTAAACTCAATCAAAACACTAAAAATCTCATTAAAAATATAACTTTGATAATATAAATGTATTTCAAACATTGCTAACATTATATCTAATTTTGTACAACTCAAAATTCATAAAAGCTTAAAAGAAATCCTATACTAAAGGATCTTAAAAACGTCTAACGTTGCTAGTCTTGAATGATCCCATTGTATTCATTGACAAATTATGCTCATCTGCACTTTCACTTACCTGAAATAACAAAAGCAAAATCTACTCTGTTCAAATATAAAAAATGAAAGCAATAAAAATAAAAATAAAGGAGCGGCCAATTGAGCGATGTCCTTACAAAGTGCCATTTGATTTGGCTCATCAAATGGCAAGTAACCAGCCATAAGTACAAAGGGAATTACTTCACAGGAACAATTATCAGATGTAGAACCAACATAGCACTATCATTAAGCACCCGATACAAAATGGCACACCAAATAGCAGTTTAAAGCATAATCCAAATGAACATTAACTTGCAGCTTTAAGAAAAAAGGAAACAAACCATACTAATCATCTAGATTATAGGCATAATAAATATACAATAAGGCATACACTTGATGTTTTCAGATATTATACTTAGTAGAAATGAACAACATAACAGTTGAACTCAAAACAACAGATACCAATTAAGTAGGACAGCAGTCGTTTGCTAACGAGATTCAACTTATATTTTGGATGCTAAAGTAAACAAGCACTAGCATTTGTAAAAACAAGTTATCATTGAATTGAATCTCAATCTGATAACATTTTTTAATAATGGAGGTACCATTGAAGAAATCTAATTAGTACCCTTTATTCTTGCAAATTAAAGAGAATATTTGTTCTCCAAGTCACATGAATCTGAACCACTTGCTGTGTAACCTGAATGCAAACAAAATATAGATCAAGCAGGTCATACAAAACTAAATTCATTAATTGAACACAAGATAGAGCTTACCTGGATGTTTTTTGCTTACTTTCCAGATTGAATTTCGACATCTTGATGCTCAACTAATCCAAGCATGTCCTTATAAACAAAGTTTGTCGCGATCAGTATGTTCAGAGTACTTTAGTGGAGTAATCTGACAACAGTCTATAGGATAATGTTATACCCCAATTTTGTCCGTATTCTTTTTCTTGTTCTAGTCGTTTATTTCTAGTAAGGGCCTTATTCTTTTTCTTGTTCTAGTCGCTTATTTCTAGTCGTTTATTTTCAACGCGCCCATTTCTTTTATTTTTGGTCTCATTTTAGCGCAGTTGTCTGGTCCGGCCCGTTCTCGTCTTTGTATTTGGTCGGACTCCTTTTTCTTATTGTTATTTTTATTTTGTTTATTTAATTTATTTAAGCACATATAACAGTCCAAAAATGTCAAAAATTCTATTAATTTTAATTTACAATTTAGAAGTGTTTAAGAGTCAAATAAGTCCAAAAATGTCAAAAAATGGTATTTATTTTAATTTACAAATTAAAAGCACTTAATAGTCCAAACAGTCAAAAATACAAAAATCATAATACTAAAAATACATAAAAATAGGATCCAAAATACAAAATAAAAACTAGGGTTGCGAGCGACATTCCAAGTCTTTGCATCTGCTATTGAGCTTGGATCAAGACACGAAAATCATCCAAAACCAGGTCAAAAATAATTAATGCTCGACCTAGTTTTTGACTATAAATAAACAAGTCCAACAAAGAATCAAAACACACGAGAATTCAAAGATAGAAAGGCTGCGAAAATCACCAAAAATAGGATTAGAGTTTCGCATTGAAACCCTAATCCATTAAACACGGTTCTGAAGTTTTTTTTTGAGATCTAAAGAACGAAGCGGTAGCAGTAAATCAGGCAGTCACACGGTGGTAGTTGCAATCAGTTACAGGTTGGTCTATGCTTAAAATTTTTATTTTCGTTAAACTTGCATCTAATGAAAGTTGTTTGCAAGAATAGAATGCTAATGGTCTGATAAACTTAGATTAGTTTTTTCCTGTAATTAAATCAAGTTTTTGGAAAATAATTTAAACCAGAGGTGTACTGTTGAAGGCAATACAGAATCCAAAAATAGTGTTCCCTCTTCTCTGAAAAAATCCAACTGTTATTGTCCTAATGAAAAACATTAGTATGGAATGAAACAGATCCGTCCCATTTTTTTTAGAAACATCTTCATCAGTTTTCGTTTTTGTAGTGGATTAGATGTAGATTTAATCTCTGTTTTGGCAAACAAAAACGTATGATATACAGCCCAGATAAAAAAAAAACGAAAAATAAAGAAGAGACGAAGAGAGAGACCAAAACAGATTTGCCAGTAGGTCCGACCACCGCAGACGGTGGTCGGCAGCCCTGACGCCACCACCATCCTTCCCTTCCGGCCAAGCCATTAAACCACCCAAAATCGAAGCCTTCTTCAAACCCAACAAGCTCTCACCGGAGCGAAACACAACGCCATCACTACAAGAAAATCGCTGATTTGCCACGGACATTTCCGTGGCAAATGCACAAATTTCCGTGGCAAAACAACATTTGCCACGGATTTGCCACGGACAAAAATTGGTGGCAAAACGCTGTCGTCATAAATCGTTTGCCACGGAATTTCCGTGGCAAATTTTTCCGTCGCAAATCAGTGGCAAATTTTTCCGTCGCAAATCAGTGGCAAATTTTAAATCCGCAAGTCCGTGGCAAATCCGTCGCAAATTTTTTAAAAAAAAAATTAAAAAAATAAATGGAGCGATGAGTTTCCTACTACTCCAACTTCTTCACAAATTGGGTTATCTTTCTCTCAGTAGGTAAACATGCAATTAGCAAGTGTAATTTTGCGTAATTACTGTGTATGTAAACAACACACATCCCTTCTATTTATATTGTAATTAGAATAATTACATATCTATCTATCACAATGAATGTGACTGAATCAACCACAAAGCCACCGCCCACCGTCGCATTCCGGTAGCGTAAACGCCATGGCCGAGCGCTTCCTCTTCATCGTTCTCCCTTCGTGAACCCCTCTCTCACCTATCGGTGCTCTCTCTCTCTCCATAAAAGCCGCGAAAATTGCGCGTTCTCTCTCCATGGCGCGCACGCGGCTGGACAAGGAGGAAGGAATGAATGTTTTTAGGGTTTCTTTGGTTTTAGGTTTTCCTTTATACATGGGCCTTGTGGTTTCGTTTTTAATTGTTGAGTGATGTTCACACACCCTTTGTTCATGCGTACACCCTCCTTACTTAAGTCCAGTTTGCATTACAGGCTTCCATATCTGGCCCAGGCTTTCCTTTTTACACCCTTTATTATTCATACACCCCTGCGACTAATAAAACCCCAATTTGCTATGTCCACCCCGCTGTTTCGTTTTTCTTTTCCAATAATAATGTAAATAATTTTTCTCGCAAAATGAAATAAGCGGCTAAGTCGGTTGTACAACCAAGGGTTAGTCATTATTTTAGGAGCCAATGAGTATGCATGCAGTTCGAACCTACAAACCTAACGAATAAATTATTTCTCTAAAAATAAGCGGCTAAGTCGGTTGTACAACCAAGGTTAGTCGATATTTTAGGCCAATGAGTACATGCAGTTCAATAACCCTACAAACTTAACAAATACGAATAAACCATTTTCCAAAAATAGGGGATTAAGTCAATTTACCTGATGCGGGTTAGTCGTTTCTAGAACTAACGAGTACATGCAGATTCGGGAGTTCTAGAATACCTATTCTAAAACGAACCCACCTCACACCAAACCATTTTCCTTCAAGAACTCTAAAATTATTTTCAAAAGTAGGGGGCTAAGTCGGTTGTACAATCGGGTTAGCCAGCGTCCTAGGAATCAGTGAGCTGTACAGTTCAAGGAATCCTAGGATCCCTACATTAAAAAACACCAACCCACAAACATTTTCAGGAAGAACTACGTGGCTTTGATTCCTCCATTGCATCTGGAGGTACGTAGGAGCAAGACTCAACCCTTGTCAAGCACTAAAAAACAAAAACCTAAATAAGTCTTTTTCTACAAATAAAAGGGTAACTATTAAATAAATCCTAAATTAATTAGACAATAGGATGTCGTGGGGTGCTAATACCTTCCCCACACATAACGACTCCCGAACCCTAACAACGCCTTATCTTAAAACTTAAAGGGATTTTCCGAATTTGCCCTTAAACTAAAATTTGGTGGCGGCTTCATTTTCGAACTTTCAAGAATCCTTTCCGGATTTTTCGGTCAAGCTCTGTTGGCGACTTCACCTGGGACGTATTTATTTTTAGAGAGTCAAAACCTAGTCTAAATAATTTAGGATTAATTCAATTCTTACCCTTTTATTTATTTATTTGCTTTTTACATAATTATGTTATTTATTTGTGTGAACCCTAGGGTAGAAGACGATACTTGTATGTTTGTTTGTTTTGCAGCTTTGGGTTTATTTTAAATTGCTCCTACACACTTTGCACTTCTACACTTCACACACTTGTGAGAAAAGTCCTCTACCCTGACTCGAGCATAAACTTAAGTTAGAACGAGATTGTGTAGTGATGGCCTGCGGGACGTACGTCTCGTTGGGTGGTCACGAAAATCTCACCTAGAGTTTGATTCCTTTTGAGGATGCTATCCCCTCTAATAGTTTGCCTATTCTTTGGGTTCGAGTGTTCTTATTGGGGTCCTCGGCTCTAGGAACCATGTGTAGGATCCTTTAGAACCATCCTGGTGAGGTCCACTATAAAGAAAACTTTAGACCCACTCCACAAGGTACCTTCCTAGGTTCACGAAGGAGCTCTATACCCTTGCATTCAGACAAACATTAATGCATGCCGTCTTTTATCCAAAACAAAAAAATCAAAATTGTTATTTCCATAAAGTTTTTAGAAAGTATACCACATGCATATCGAAATAAACGTTTTATATTACATGCATTTTTTTCTTTTTTGCATTACAAAATATTGAAATAAGCGTCAGGGAGTTAAAAGTTTTATTTTGGAGAGAAGCCATGCATGCTAAAGTCAAAATCAAATTTTGTACTTTACTCTCCAAATGAAAGTTTATAACTCCCCAGCGTGATAAAATCAAATCATATGTTATCATCTCATGCACATACATCTCATACACATACATTTCATGCGCATACATTACCATTTCATTTACATTTCATACTAACATCATGCATTGAAAAAAAAAAAAAAAAAGGCAAGCTGGTTCATCAACATCGTTATTGGACTCGCTCTCAAGCAAGGAACATGGCCGAGAACGAAGACAATCAGGTGTTGAAGGATGACATTGAAAAGCTGAAGGAACAAATGAATGACATGCTGGGTTTGAAAGATCAGATGACCGAGATTTTGAAGCTTCTCACCGAGAAGAATGCGGGAGACAACATTTCGACTGGGGGCACCAATGACCAGGCTACGAACGCATCCCATCCTCACAACCCTGGTCCCAACATTCAGGGTGTACAATGGCCTCAATGGGGTCTACCACCAGGTTACACGCCTCCGACCATGGGTGTTGTCAATGAAGAAGATATTTCTGAGGTTGCTGCACAGAATCAAGATGGAATAGCAGGAAACAATGTTGGTGAGACAGAACAAATTCAGCACAAAACTTCTGGTACCACCAAAAGGTTTTCTCAAGTTCTCGAACCTGACTTCAAAAATCATAATCGCCCTGTTCCTCACAATGTGGGTGGTCTTTCTCACGGCTACCAGGCTGAAGATCCTCAAGCAAGAGATAAGCTGCAAATGTTAGAAGAGCGTCTAAGAGCTGTGGAAGGATCCAATGTGGAAATAAGTGACGCATATGACCTATGTCTCGTACCCAATGTGGTCATTCCTCACAAGTTCAAAGTGCCAGACTTTGATAAGTATCGAGGGGCAACATGTCCTCTTAGTCACCTGACTATGTACTGCAGGAAAATGGCTCAGTTTGCGCACAATGATCAGCTGCTTATTCATTACTTCCAAGACAGTCTAGCCGAGGAAGCAAATGCGAAATGTGTATACTGCAGATTGGAACGTGCTCATATCCAATGTTGGAAAGATCTGGCCGATGCTTTTCTTAAGCAGTACAAATATAACATCGATATGGCTCCTGATAGGACACAGCTGCAAAATATGACCAAAAAAGACAACGAGTCCTTCAAGGAATATGCCCAACGCTGGAGAGGGTTGGCCGCACAGGTAGCACCACCTCTATTAGAAAAAGAAATGGTTGCCATGTTCATGGAAACTCTTCCATCCCCCTACTATGACAAATTGATAGGGGGAGTATCTTCAAACTTCTCCGACATGGTTACCATAGGAGGAAGAGTAGAAAATGCAATGAGGACTGGGAAGATCACTCATAATCCTGATGGGACTCCTACAATGTTCAATAAGAAGAAGGGGGAAGTCAACGCCATAGTAAAAAATCAAGGAGATTCACACTATAATCCTCCAGCAGCATCAAGCCATCAAGGGTCCTCCCAATATGACCCCATTCCCACATCATACATTGACCTGTGCAGCCAACTTATCAGCCACAATTTGATTTCTCCTCGTCGGATGAGACCAGTTCAGCCTCCATTCCCAAGAGGACACGACCCAAAAGCCAGCTGTGAGTTCCATGCTGCGGCAGTCGGTCACTCAGCTGAAAATTGTTATCCCTTAAAGCACATCGTTCAAGGCCTCATTGACACAAAGCAGCTGAACTTTAAGGAAGGTGGTGACTAAATAGCAGTTGGTGAGAGTTATAAAGGTACCGCAGACGGTGTCGTCAATCATGTGCGCTTTTCTCCTACGAATAAGGAGTTCAAGAACTGAGAGACTGTTGATTTTTCTGTGATTTTCAATTCAAAGTAATTTTCTGTAATGCAAATCCTATGGCTCTGCCCAAGGCCTTAGGGAATTTCAATAAGGGCACGCATGTTTCATTCCAGTATCATCATTAATAAAACAGCATTTTGAATTCTCTGATAAATTCTCATTCTATCTCCCTCGTTTGTTTGCTTTGCCTTCTTCTCTATCCGCTTTCACTTTCAACTAACGCAGATCAAAAAATCTCAAAAATAGCAATATCGGTGACTCATAGCATAACCTTGATCACCTCATTAATCAAACTGAGGAAAATGTCGAAAATGACTGGGAAGCCCCATGAGAATCTAGTTTGGAAGCAACTAAGTCTACTAAGTTTGGGGCACGAAAGAAGGCAAAAAAAGAATACAACAATTAAGGACATCAAACCAAGAAAATTCACACGAATCTTGTCGAAGATCAAGTCACGGGAGGCTATTAAAAGTCCACCGGGTGTAACAAGATCTGTGATTGTTAAACGATTTAGTCGGCCATTACGGTCTTCCAAAAAAAAAAAAAACATCACGGTGGCGAGTTGTTTGGAGACCTCGGTGTCGTGCTCATAGCCCTCCCCATACCACCCCAAAGGTGAATGGGGCAAGCTGCGACAACAAACAAAGAATATCAAAGAGATCCGCGCAGATGCGATCCACAAACACTCCCTTTGGCCTCACATGGAGGGTGGACCTCATTTCCCACCTCAACAGGCAACCCAACGCAACAAAAGAAGTCATCAAACAAAATGGTTGCCCCATGTCATGACCAGCTGTATCAGATGAGAACAAAGAAAGCTTAAGAAAGTTTGTCTTCAACAAATTCAAGAAAGAGACCTGGTGCCCAAGGAAATCTTACCTATCCAAAAGGATTCTCAACCTCAAATTACGAAGAACCTCACGTGGTGAAGAAATCGTTCTCTAGAAGAGCCTTAATTCTCACGACGGTGAAGACCTCCCAGTCAACTCAGATGCAGTCAAGAAAAAGAAATGATATAGAAGAAAGAGAAAAAATGAGCCAAGCAAGAATAAGCTCGCTAGGTCGAAAACCCAAAAGGGCGACCTAGACAAAAGTTAGAGCGACCCGATGGATCGAAAACCCAAAAGGGCGATCCAGGCAAAAATTAGGGTCAAAAGATTGGACCAAAGTACTGAGACCAACGACACTTCTGAAAGTCGGACAATGAGGGGATCAAGGTGGTGAACATGAGTAGCCGATGGCGTTATTTCAAGGAGATTAGCTACCAACAAATCTGCTTAGTGTTTTTGGCTTTTCTATTTCTTTCAACTCGGTTACTGATGTAATCTTCAGTCAGTGTGCCTTCTGCATACTCGGCTTCCAATATCAAACATCAAACACTTTCCCTTCTCTTTCATTCTCTCTCTATGAAATGAGGTTTTATGATAAATGATACTGAATTGTGAAACATGTGGCATAATCATTACTATCATTACGAAATTTTTGCTAATCACAGAAATTACACAATCTCCTACAAAAAGCAGTCATGGCAAAAAACAAATAGCTCTTATGACAAGTCGCGATCACCAGCATGTCGACCCAGCAGTACAAATACAAAAGATGGCTTCATATCTCACACTGGAAGTCCCGCGAGTTGATGAAACAGTAAAAAAAAAAAAAAAATATATTCAAAAAAAGAGAATGCCGAAAAGAATCAAAAGGCAAAAGAAAGGTGTCATCCCGCATTTCATTCACCACCCCACCACATGTCAATCATTACATGTGCATACATCCCATACAAGCATATCAATTTCATTGCATTATTAAATACGCCAAATGGAGATTACCTTCTCATTTTTGAATGCACTTACTAAGTTTTCAGATTAACACGCTAAGTGTCGGTCCCTATATTTCATTCCCAAATTAATCCCATATCATATCACGGATCCCCAGGTTGGTCCCTTCAGACCCCGAGTGGTCCTTCAGAGCACTACGCTCCTTCAGTGCCCTAAGTGGCCCAGGTCGCAACGTCGGAGTCGAGCCCGACGGACCTTCCACACCCCGCGTGGTCCTTCCGGACTAGTTGTGTCGACCTAAGACACGCAGTACGTCCTTCATGGTCAACATATCGATTCTAGACCGATCTTGACCCATCATGGCCGCCGAGTATAAAGGCCCTCGCATCGCTTTAATTAGTACCGTAGCTAGTTGCGCTCCTTCGCACCACGATGGTCCTTCAATTAAGGCCTAGGCGGCGTTTGGACCTTAAGTGGTCCTTCGAGCCTTATCGCTCCTTCGGACCTTAAGTGGTCCTTCGAGTCTTAACGCTCCTTCAGTCCTTGATGACCCTTCATTTAAATTCTCGTTAATGCACCGAGTGTTAACCCTTCCTTGCTCCTCTCAAACCTTCACTTCCCCCTAAACGGACAAAATTAGCGTCTATCTTATCTTTATTTCTATTTTTACTACGAAAGTTCTAGAGCTAAGCACTTTCTAGTAAAATATTAATAAAGAGGGCAAAATGTTATACCCCAATTTTGTCCGTATTCTTTTTCTTGTTCTAGTCGTTTATTTCTAGTAAGGGCCTTATTCTTTTTCTTGTTCTAGTCGCTTATTTCTAGTCGTTTATTTTCAACGCGCCATTTCTTTTATTTTTGGTCTCATTTTAGCGCAGCTTGTCTGTCCGGCCTGCTCGTTCTTTTGTATTTGGTCTGACTCCTTTTTCTTATTGTTATTTTTATTTTGTTTATTTAATTTATTTAAGCACATATAACAGTCCAAAAATGTCAAAAATTCTATTAATTTTAATTTACAATGCCGGTGCCACTTACCAAAGAGCAATGAATTCTATGTTTCATGATTTTATTGATGATTTTATGCAAGTATACATAGATGGCGTGGTGGTTAAGTCTTCCTCAGAAATTGGTCATTTAGACCATCTTCGACGTTCTTTTGAACGAATGAGGAAATATGGATTAAAAATGAATCCAACCAAATGTGCTTTCTGTGTACGTGCAGGTGAATTCTTGGGTTTTGTGGTACACAAGAAAGGCATAGAAATCAATCAAAATAAGACTAAAGCAATTATGGAGACGAATGCTCCTTCGACCAAGAAAGAACTTCAGTCATTGCTGGGAAAAATCAACTTTCTTCGAAGATTTATATCAAATCTAAGTGGCAAAACACAAGCATTTTCGCCATTGTTAAGATCAAGAAGAAAGAAGATGAGTTCAAGTGGGAGCAAGTTCATCAAGCGACTTTTGATGCAATCAAGTCTTATTTAATGAAACCACCAATTTTATTGCTCGTTATTAGAAACAAAATGCTAAAATTGTATATAGCGACTTTCCGATAACACAATAGGTAGCATGTTAGCACAAGAGGACGATGATGGTGTCGAAAGAGCCATTTATTACCTTAGTAGGGTTTTGATTGATGCTGAGACAAGGTATAGTCCAATAGAAAAGTTATGCCTTTGCTTGTATTTCTCATGTACGAAATTAAAGCAATATATAAAATCAATGAGATGTTTATGTTTATTCACATTTTGATGTTATTAAACATATGTTATCAAAACCAATGTTGCATAGTAGAATTGGTAAATGGGCTTTAGCTTTGTTAGAATATAACTTAACTTATCACCCCCTTAAATCAATCAAAGGACAAATGGTTGTTTGGCTTTATAGTAGACCATTCGGTTGTCGAACATGAAGTCACTTCGTTAGGCATACGTCCTTGGAAGTCAGACTTGATGGCTCAAGCCACAAAAATGGAGTTGGTATTGGGATTTTAATTATTTCCCGTAAAACATTCCAACGAAGTATATATTCAAAATTCGAGACTTCTGCTCCAATAATGAAGTGAGTATAAGGCTTTGATAGTAGGCCTTAAAATTTTACTCGAGTTGGGGGCAAGGCATGTAGAAATAAAAGGTGATTCTCAATTAGTTGTCGATAATTGACAAAAGGCGCATCGTTTCAAAGTAACGCTATTTGGAAGTTTTGTGGAGGAGCCGACTTCGTTTGTCCCATCGGGGACACAACCAACACCGTGATTGTGCTTCTCTTTTGTAAGGTCGAGACATGGCAAGGTATCCTTAAACATCGAGTTGACGTTAAATATCTAAATTTGTTTCTAATAATAGAAATCATGAAATATTTATGACTAATGTTGACTATTTATCCAATATTCTGCTTTAGGTATTTATTTGTTTTTATATTTTACGTCATTAATTTGGTGCTTATTTATTCGAATTGCGAGAATTAGATATTTGTTTAAATAAATATTAATTTGATTGTTAAATTTGTTATTAATATATATAGGAAGTTTTATGAATTAAAATTAATCATTTTTTCAAACTTATCGAGGCTAAGTCCAAGGCGCATTAAGGGACCCACTAACGAGCTTAGATAGTTCTTGAACTTATCAGAACTCATAGATAGTTCTTGAACTATCTCAATCATGGAAGGCTTTGCCTCCTAATCTATGTTATATATCCGTCTTTAATTTCGCACTCTCTTTTATTTATTTATTTATTGTTGCATTCCGTATGCTACCTACTTCCTTCTCTCTTTTTTACACTACAACAAATATAGTAGATGGGCGTTTTTTTTTTATCCATGGGCAGCGCTTTTGGCGCTGCTTGAATTTGGCGCCGCCCATTCCACTCAGACAATGGGCGCGCTCTCTAAAAGCGATGGGTATTGCCTATCTCGTCTTCCCGGATAGCCAACGTTTCCTAAAAAGCGTTGGGTATTGCCTATCTCGTTTTCCCAGATACGTAGCGTTTGTTAAAAAGCGCTGGGTATTGCCCAAACCTCTTCCCAGATCGCAAAGACTTGTTAAAAAGCGGCTGGTATTGCCCAAAATTTCACTTATAGGCAACGCTTCATTAAAAGCGCTGCCATTGCCCATTTTTTTTTTTTTTTTTTTTGTGTTAACCTCCTCTTATGCCCATGGTTTTTAATCTTATCTCATTATCATGTTTTTACTACTAGCAATTATGCATCATATATCTTATAGAACATTTATTAAACTCAATCAAAACACTAAAAATCTCATTAAAAATATAACTTTGATAATATAAATGTATTTCAAACATTGCTAACATTATATCTAATTTTGTACAACTCAAAATTCATAAAAGCTTAAAAGAAATCCTATACTAAAGGATCTTAAAAACGCCTAACGTTGCTAGTCTTGAATGATCCCATTGTATTCATTGACAAATTATGCTCATCTCGCACTTTCACTTACCTGAAATAACAAAAGCAAAATCTACTCTGTTCAAATATAAAAAATGAAAGCAATAAAAATAAAAATAAAGGAGCGGCCAATTGAGCGATGTCCTTACAAAGTGCCATTTGATTTGGCTCATCAAATGGCAAGTAACCAGCCATAAGTACAAAGGGAATTACTTCACAGGAACAATTATCAGATGTAGAACCAACATAGCACTATCATTAAGCACCCGATACAAAATGGCACACCAAATAGCAGTTTAAAGCATAATCCAAATGAACATTAACTTGCAGCTTTAAGAAAAAAGGAAACAAACCATACTAATCATCTAGATTATAGGCATAATAAATATACAATAAGGCATACACTTGATGTTTTCAGATATTATACTTAGTAGAAATGAACAACATAACAGTTGAACTCAAAACAACAGATACCAATTAAGTAGGACAGCAGTCGTTTGCTAACGAGATTCAACTTATATTTTGGATGCTAAAGTAAACAAGCACTAGCATTTGTAAAAACAAGTTATCATTGAATTGAATCTCAATCTGATAACATTTTTAATAATGGAGGTACCATTGAAGAAATCTAATTAGTACCCTTTATTCTTGCAAATTAAAGAGAATATTTGTTCTCCAAGTCACATGAATCGAACCACACTTGTCGTGTAACCTGAATGCAAACAAAATATAGATCAAGCAGGTCATACAAAACTAAATTCATTAATTGAACACAAGATAGAGCTTACCTGGATGTTTTTTGCTTACTTTCCAGATTGAATTTCGACATCTTGATGCTCAACTAATCCAAGCATGTCCTTATAAACAAAGTTTGTCGCGATCAGTATGTTCAGAGTACTTTAGTGGAGTAATCTGACAACAGTCTATAGGATAATGTTATACCCCAATTTTGTCCGTATTCTTTTTCTTGTTCTAGTCGTTTATTTCTAGTAAGGGCCTTATTCTTTTTCTTGTTCTAGTCGCTTATTTCTAGTCGTTTATTTTCAACGCGCCCATTTGTTTTATTTTTGGTCTCATTTTAGCGCAGCTTGTGCAGTCCGCCCGTTCGTCTTTGTATTTGGTCGGACTCCTTTTTCTTATTGTTATTTTTATTTTGTTTATTTAATTTATTTAAGCACATATAACAGTCCAAAAATGTCAAAAATTCTATTAATTTTAATTTACAATTTAGAAGTGTTTAAGAGTCAAATAAGTCCAAAAATGTCAAAAAATGGTATTTATTTTAATTTACAAATTAAAAGCACTTAATAGTCCAAACAGTCCAAAAATACAAAAAATCATAATACTAAAAAATACATAAAAATAGGATCCGAAAATACAAAATAAAAACTAGGGTTGCAGCAAGATTCCAAGTCACTGCAATTTCTTTGTGGCTTGGATCAAGACACGAAAATCATCCAAAACCCAACCAAAAATAATTAATGCTCGACCTAGTTTTTGACTATAAATAAACAAGTCCAACAAAGAAAAAACACACGAATTCAAAGATAGAAAGGTCGCGAAAATCACCAAAAATAGGATTAGAGTTTCGCATTGAAACCCTAATCCATTAAACACTGGCTCAAGTTTTTTTGAGATCTAAAGAACGAAGCGGTAGCAGTAAATCAGGCAGTCACACGGTGGTAGTTGCAATCGATTCATGAGTTGGTCTATGCTTAAAATTTTTATTTTCGTTAAACTTGCATCTAATGAAAGTTGTTTGCAAGAATAGAATGCTAATGGTCTGATAAACTTAGATTAGTTTTTTCCTGTAATTAAATCAAGTTTTTGGAAAATAATTTAAACCAGAGGTGTACTGTTGAAGGCAATACGAGAATCCAAAAATAGTGTTCCTCTTCTCTGAAAAAATCCAATCATTATTGTCCTAATGAAAAACATTAGTATGGAATGAAACAGTCCGTCCCATTTTTTTTAGAAACATCTTCATCAGTTTTCGTTTTTGTAGTGGATTAGATGTAGATTTAATCTCTGTTTTGGCAAACAAAAACGTATGATATACAGCCCAGATAAAAAAAAAAACGAAAAATAAAGAAGAGACGAAGAGAGAGACCAAAACAGATTTGCGAGTAGGTCCGATCACATGAGACGGTGGTCGGCAGCCCTGACGCCACCACCATCCTTCCCTTCCGGCCAAGCCATTAAACCACCCAAAATCGAAGCCTTCTTCAAACCCAACAAGCTCTCACCGGAGCGAAACACAACGCCATCACTACAAGAAAATCGCTGATTTGCCACGGACATTTCCGTGGCAAATGCACAAATTTCCGTGGCAAAACAACATTTGCCACGGATTTGCCACGGACAAAAATTGGTGGCAAAAACGCTCGTCGCAAATCGTTTGCCACGGAATTTCCGTGGCAAATTTTTCCGTCGCAAATCCGTGGCAAATTTTTCCGTCGCAAATCCGTGGCAAATTTTCGTCGCAAGTCCGTGGCAAATCCGTCGCAAATTTTTTAAAAAAAAATTAAAAAAATAAATGGAGCAGTAGTTTCCTACTACTCCAACTTCTTCACAAATTGGGTTATCTTTCTCTCTGTAGGTAAACATGCAATTAGCAAGTGTAATTTTGCGTAATTACTGTGTATGTAAACAACACACATCCCTTCTATTTATATTGTAATTAGAATAATTACATATCTATCTATCACAATGAATGTGACTGAATCAACCACAAAGCCACCGCCCACCGTCGCATTCCAGGCCGGCGTAAACGCCATGGCCAGACGCTTCCTCTTCTGTCGTTCTCCCTTCGTGAACCCCCCCTCTCACCTATCGGTGCTCTCTCTCTCCTCCATAAAAGCCGGCGAAAATTGCGCCGGTTCTCTCTCCATGGCCGCGGCGCCGCTGGACAAGGAGGAAGGGAATGAATGTTTTTAGGGTTTGCTGGTTTTAGGTTTTCCTTTATACATGGGCCTTGTGGTTTCGTTTTTTTAATTGTTCAGAGTGATGTTCACACACCCTTTGTTCATGCGTACACCCCTCCCTTACTTAAGTCCAGTTTGCATTCTGGGCTTCCATATGCGAACTGGGCTTTCCTTTTTACACCCCTTATTATTCATACAGCCCCCTGCGACTAATAAAACCCCAATTTGCTATGTCCACCTGTTTCGCGTTTTTTCTTTTCCAATAATAATGTAAATAATTTTTCTCGCAAAATGAAATAAGCGCTAAGTCGATTGTACAACAACCGGTTAGTCATTATTTTAGGCCAATGAGTCACATGCAGATTCGGTAACCCTACAAACCTAACGAATAAATTATTTCTCTAAAAATAACGCTAAGCTAAGTCGGTTGTACCTGCCAAGGTTAGTCGAGATTTTAGTAGCCAATGAGTCACATGCAGTTCAATAACCCTACAAACTTAACAAATACGAATAAACCATTTTCCAAAAAATAGGGGATTAAGTCAATTTATCTGATCGGGTTAGTCAATGTTCTAGAACTAACGAGTACATGCAGCCTCGGAGTTCTAGAATACCTATTCTAAAACGAACCCACCTCACACCAAACCATTTTCCTTCAAGAACTCTAAAATTATTTTCAAAAGTAGGGGCTAAGTCGGTTGTACAATCGGGTTAGCTTGACGTCTAGGAATCGATGAGTCATGCAGTTCAAGGAATCCTAGGATCCCTACATTAAAAACACCAACCCACAAACATTTTCAGGAAGAACTACGTGGCTTTGATTCCTCCATTGCATCTGGAGGTACGTAGGAGCAAGACTCAACCCTTGTCAAGCACTAAAAAACAAAAACCTAAATAAGTCTTTTTCTACAAATAAAAGGGTAACTATTAAATAAATCCTAAATTAATTAGACAATAGGATGTCGTGGGGTGCTAATACCTTCCCCACACATAACGACTCCCGAACCCTAACAACGCCTTATCTTAAAACTTAAAGGGATTTTCCGAATTTGCCCTTAAACTAAAATTTGGTGGCGGCTTCATTTTCGAACTTTCGAAGAATCCTTTCCCGGATTTTTCGGTCGCTACAGCTGGCGACTTCACTGGGGACGTATTTATTTTTAGAGAGTCAAAACCTAGTCTAAATAATTTAGGATTAATTCAATTCTTACCCTTTTATTTATTTATTTGCTTTTTACATAATTATGTTATTTATTTGTGTGAACCCTAGGGTAGAAGACGATACTTGTATGTTTGTTTGTTTTGCAGCTTTGGGTTTATTTTAAATTGCTCCTACACACACTGCACTTCTACACTTCACACACTTGTGAGAAAAGTCCTCTACCCGGACTCGAGCATAAACTTAAGTTAGAACGAGATTGTGTAGTGATGGCCTGCGGGACGTACGTCTCGTTGGGTGGTCACGAAAATCTCACCTAGAGTTTGATTCCTTTTGAGGATGCTATCCCCTCTAATAGTTTGCCTATTGCTGGGGTCAGTGTTCTTGACTGGGGTCCTCGGCTCTAGGAACCATGTGTAGGATCCTTTAGAACCATCCTGGTGAGGTCCACTATAAAGAAAACTTTAGACCCACTCCACAAGGTACCTTCCTAGGTTCACGAAGGAGCTCTATACCCTTGCATTCAGACAAACATTAATGCATGCCGTCTTTTATCCAAAACAAAAAAAATCAAAATTGTTATTTCCGCAAAGTTTTTTAGAAAGTATACCACATGCATATCGAAATAAACGTTTTATATTACATGCATTTTTTTCTTTTTTGCATTACAAAATATTGAAATAAGCGTCAGGGAGTTAAAAGTTTTATTTTGGAGAGAAGCCATGCATGCTAAAGTCAAAATCAAATTTTGTACTTTACTCTCCAAATGAAAGTTTATAACTCCCCAGCGTGATAAAATCAAATCATATGTTATCATCTCATGCACATACATCTCATACACATACATTTCATGCGCATACATTACCATTTCATTTACATTTCATACTAACATCATGCATTGAAAAAAAAAAAAAAAAAAAAAAGCAAAATTTGGTTCATCAACATCGTTATTGGACTCGCTCTCAAGCAAGGAACATGACCAGAAAACGAAGACAATCGGTGTTGAAGGATGACATTGAAAAGTCAAGGAACAAATGAATGACATGCTTTGGGTTTGAAAGATCGGATGACCGAGATTTTGAAGCTTCTCACCGAGAAGAATGCGGAGACAACATTTCGATTTGGGGCACCAATGACCGGGCTACTGAACGCATCCCATCCTCACAACCCCGGTCCCAACATTCGGGGTGTACAATGGCCTCAATGGGGTCTACCACCGTGTTACACGCCCCAGACCATGGGTGTTGTCAATGAAGAAGATATTTCTGAGGTTGCTGCAGAATCAAGATGGAATAGCAGGAAACAATGTTGGTGAGACAGAACAAATTCAGCACAAAACTTCTGGTACCACCAAAAGGTTTTCTCAAGTTCTCGAACCTGACTTCAAAAATCATAATCGCCCTGTTCCTCACAATGTGGGTGGTCTTTCTCACGGCTACCAGGCTGAAGATCCTCAAGCAAGAGATAAGCTGCAAATGTTAGAAGAGCGTCTAAGAGCTGTGGAAGGATCCAATGTGGAAATAAGTGACGCATATGACCTATGTCTCGTACCCCAATGTGGTCATTCCTCACAAGTTCAAAGTGCCGACTTTGATAAGTATCGAGGGCAACATGTCCTCTTAGTCACCCGACTATGTACTTGCAGGAAAATGGCTCAGTTTGCGCACAATGATCAGCTGCTTATTCATTACTTCCAAGACAAGTCTAAATTGAGCAATTTGCGAAATGGGTATACTGCATTGATTGGAGCGTGCTCATATCCAATGTTGGAAAGATCCGCCGATGCTTTTCTTAAGCGGTACAAATATAACATCGATATGGCTCTGATAGGACACACACCTGCAAAATATGACCAAAAAGACAACGAGTCCTTCAAGGAATATGCCCAATACGCCGGAGAGGTTGGCGCACAGTAGCACCACCTCTATTAGAAAAGAAATGGTTGCCATGTTCATGGAAACTCTTCCATCCCCTACTATGACAAATTGATAGGGGAGTATCTTCAAACTTCTCCGACATGGTTACCATAGGAGGAAGAGTAGAAAATGCAATGAGGATTTGGGAAGATCACTCATAATCTCGATGGGACTCCTACAATGTTCAATAAGAAGAAGGGGGAAGTCAACGCCATAGTAAAAATCAAGGAGATTCACACTATAATCCTCCAAAGAAAGATCAAGCCATCAAGGGTCCTCCCAATATGACCCCATTCCCACATCATACATTGACCTGTGCAGCCAACTTATCAGCCACAATTTGATTTCTCCTCGTCGGATGAGACCAGTTCAGCCTCCATTCCCAAGAGGACACGACCCAAAAGCCAGCTGTGAGTTCCATGTCATGCGGCGATCGATCCTCAGTGAAAATTGTTATCCCTTAAAGCACATCGTTCAAGGCCTCATTGACACAAAGCAGCTGAACTTTAAGGAAGGTGGTGACTAAATAGCAGTTGGTGAGAGTTATAAAGGTACCGCAGACGGTGTCGTCAATCATGTGCGCTTTTCTCCTACGAATAAGGAGTTCAAGAACCGAGAGATCGTTGATTTTTCTCGTGATTTTCAATTCAAAGTAATTTTCTACGTAATGCAAATCCTATGGCTCGCCCGGGCCTTAGGGAATTTCAATAAGGGCACGCATGTTTCATTCCAGTATCATCATTAATAAAACAGCATTTTGAATTCTCTGATAAATTCTCATTCTATCTCCCTCGTTTGTTTGCTTTGCCTTCTTCTCTATCCGCTTTCACTTTCAACTAACGCAGATCAAAAAATCTCAAAAATAGCAATATCGGTGACTCATAGCATAACCTTGATCACCTCATTAATCAAACTGAGGAAAATGTCGAAAATGACTGGGAAGCCCCATGAGAATCTAGCTGGAAGCAACTAAGTCTACTAAGCTGGGGCACGAAAGAAGGCAAAAAGAATACAACAATTAAGGACATCAAACCAAGAAAATTCACACGAATCTTGTCAGCATCAAGTCACAGGAGGCTATTAAAAGTCCACCGGTGTAACAAGATCTGTGATTGTTAAACGATTTAGTCAGCCATTACGGTCTTCCAAAAAAAAACATCACGGTGGCAGAGTTGTTTGGAGACCTCAGGTCGTGCTCATAGCCCCTCCCCATACCACCCCAAAGGTGAATGGGGCAACTGCGGCAACAAACAAAGAATATCAAAGAGATCCCGCAGGATGCGATCCACAAACACTCCCTTTGGCCTCACATGGAGGGTGGACCTCATTTCCCACCTCAACAGGGGCAACCCAACGCAACAAAAGAAGTCATCAAACAAAATGGTTGCCCCATGTCATGACCAGCTGTATCAGATGAGAACAAAGAAAGCTTAAGAAAGTTTGTCTTCAACAAATTCAAGAAAGAGACCTGGTGCCCAAGGAAATCTTACCTATCCAAAAGGATTCTCAACCTCAAATTACGAAGAACCTCACGTGGTGAAGAAATCGTTCTCTAGAAGAGCCTTAATTCTCACGACGGTGAAGACCTCCCAGTCAACTCAGATGCAGTCAAGAAAAAGAAATGATATAGAAGAAAGAGAAAAAATGAGCCAAGCAAGAATAAGCTCGCTAGGTCGAAAACCCAAAAGGGCGACCTAGACAAAAGTTAGAGCGACCCGATGGATCGAAAACCCAAAAGGGCGATCCAGGCAAAAATTAGGGTCAAAAGATTGGACCAAAGCATCACGAGACCAACGACACTTCCGAAAGTCGGACAATGAGGGGATCAAGGTGGTGAATATGAGTAAATTATGGCGTTATTTCAAGGAGATTAGCTACCAACAAATCGCTTAGTGTTTTTGGCTTTTCTATTTCTTTCAACTTCGATTCTTCGATGTAATCTTGATCGATGTGCCTTCGCATACTCGGCTTCCAATATCAAACATCAAACACTTTCCCTTCTCTTTCATTCTCTCTCTATGAAATGAGGTTTTATGATAAATGATACTGAATTGTGAAACATGTGGCATAATCATTACTATCATTACGAAATTTTTGCTAATCACAGAAATTACACAATCTCCTACAAAAAGCAGTCATGGCAAAAAACAAATAGCTCTTATGACAAGTCGCGATCACCAGCATGTCGACCCAGCAGTACAAATACAAAAGATGGCTTCATATCTCACACTGGAAGTCCCGCGAGTTGATGAAACAGTAAAAAAAAAAAAAAATATATTCAAAAAAAGAGAATGCCGAAAAGAATCAAAAGGCAAAAGAAAGGTGTCATCCCGCATTTCATTCACCACCCCACCACATGTCAATCATTACATGTGCATACATCCCATACAAGCATATCAATTTCATTGCATTATTAAATACGCCAAATGGAGATTACCTTCTCATTTTTGAATGCACTTACTAAGTTTTCAGATTAACACGCTAAGTGTCGGTCCCTATATTTCATTCCCAAATTAATCCCATATCATATCACGGATCCCCAGGTTGGTCCCTTCAGACCCCGAGTGGTCCTTCAGAGCACTACGCTCCTTCAGTGCCCTAAGTGGCCCAGGTCGCAACGCGTCGAGTCGAGCCCGACGGACCTTCCGGACCCGCGTGGTCCTTCTTCGGACTAGTTGTGTCGGCCTAAGACACGGTATCGTCCTTCATGGTCAACATATCGATTCTAGACCGATCTTGACCCATCATGGCCGCTTTCGAGTATAAAGGCCCCTCGCATCGTTTAATTAGTACCGTAGCTAGCTAGTTGCGCTCCTTGAGACCACGATGGTCCTTCAATTAAGGCCTAGGCGGCGTTTGGACCTTAAGTGGTCCTTCCCGAGCCTTATCGCTCCTTCAGACCTTAAGTGGTCCTTCAGAGTCTTAACGCTCCTTCAGGTCCTTGATGACCCTTCATTTAAATTCTGGTTAATGCACCGAGTGTTAACCCTTCCTTGCTCCTCTCAAACCTTCACTTCCCCCTTAAACGGACAAAATTAGCGTCTATCTTATCTTTATTTCTATTTTTACTACGAAAGTTCTAGAGCTAAGCACTTTCTAGTAAAATATTAATAAAGAGGGGCAGCTGTTATACCCCAATTTTGTCCGTATTCTTTTTCTTGTTCTAGTCGTTTATTTCTAGTAAGGGCCTTATTCTTTTTCTTGTTCTAGTCGCTTATTTCTAGTCGTTTATTTTCAACGCGCCCATTTCTTTTATTTTTGGTCTCATTTTAGCGCAGTTGTCTGGTCCGGCCCGTTCTCGTCTTTGTATTTGGTCGGACTCCTTTTTCTTATTGTTATTTTTATTTTGTTTATTTAATTTATTTAAGCACATATAACAGTCCAAAAATGTCAAAAATTCTATTAATTTTAATTTACAATTTAGAAGTGTTTAAGAGTCAAATAAGTCCAAAAATGTCAAAAAATGGTATTTATTTTAATTTACAAATTAAAAGCACTTAATAGTCCAAAGAGTCCAAAAATACAAAAAATCATAATACTAAAAAATAGGATCCGAAAATACAAAATAAAAACTAGGGTTGCGAGCGGCATTCCAAGTGCTGCATTCTTTGTTGAGCTTGGATCAAGACACAAAAATCATCCAAAACCCAGTCAAAAATAATTAATGCTCTGACCTAGTTTTTGACTATAAATAAACAAGTCCAACAGCAGTCAAAACACACAGAATTCAGCATAGAAAGGCTGCGAAAATCACCAAAAATAGGATTAGAGTTTCGCATTGAAACCCTAATCCATTAAACACGGTTCTGAAGTTTTTTTTTTGAGATCTAAAGAACTAAGCGGTAGCGATAAATCGACGATCCACGGTGGTAGTTGCAATCGATTCTGAGTTGGTCTATGCTTAAAATTTTTATTTTCGTTAAACTTGCATCTAATGAAAGTTGTTTGCAAGAATAGAATGCTAATGGTCTGATAAACTTAGATTAGTTTTTTCCTGTAATTAAATCAAGTTTTTGGAAAATAATTTGAACCAGAGGTGTACTGTTGAAGGCAATACGAGAATCCAAAAAAGTGTTCCTTCTTCTCTGAAAAAATCCAATCATTATTGTCCTAATGAAAAACATTAGTATGGAATGAAACAGTCCGTCCCATTTTTTTAGAAACATCTTCATCAGTTTTCGTTTTTGTAGTGGATTAGATGTAGATTTAATCTCTGTTTTGGCAAACAAAAACGTATGATATACAGCCCAGATAAAAAAAAAAAGCGAAATAAAGAAGAGACGAAGAGAGAGACCAAAACAGTTTGCGGTGGAGGTCCGACCACCATGACGGTGGTCGGCACCTCGACGCCACCACCACCTTTCCGCCCGGCCAAGCCATTAAACCACCCAAAATCGAAGCCTTCTTCAAACCCAACAAGCTCTCACCGGAGCGAAACACAACGCCATCACTACAAGAAAATCGCCGATTTGCCACCACGGACATTTTCGTGGCAAATGCACAAATTTCCGTGGCAAAACAACATTTGCCGCGGATTTGCCACGACAAAAATTGGTGGCAAAAACGCTGCGTCGCAAATCGTTTGCCACGGAATTTCCGTGGCAAATTTTTCCGTCGCAAATCTGTGGCAAATTTTTCCGTCGCAAATCTGCGGGCAAATTTTAAATGCCGCAAGTCCGTGGCAAATCCGTCAAAATTTTAAAAAAAAATTAAAAAAATAAATGGAGCAGTAGTTTCCTACTACTCCAACTTCTTCACAAATTGGGTTATCTTTCTCTCTGTAGGTAAACATGCAATTAGCAAGTGTAATTTTGCGTAATTACTGTGTATGTAAACAACACACATCCCTTCTATTTATATTGTAATTAGAATAATTACATATCTATCTATCACAATGAATGTGACTGAATCAACCACAAAGCCACCGCCCACCGTCGCATTCCAGGCCGGCGTAAACGCCATGGCCAGACGCTTCATCTTCTGTCGTTCTCCCTTCGTGAACCCCCCCTCTCACCTATCGGTGCTCTCTCTCTCCTCCATAAAAGCCGGCGAAAATTGCGCCGGTTCTCTCTCCATGGCCGCGGCGCCGCTGGACAAGGAGGAAGGGAATGAATGTTTTTAGGGTTTGCTGGTTTTAGGTTTTCCTTTATACATGGGCCTTGTGGTTTCGTTTTTTTAATTGTTCAGAGTGATGTTCACACACCCTTTGTTCATGCGTACACCCCTCCCTTACTTAAGTCCAGTTTGCATTCTGGGCTTCCATATGCGAACTGGGCTTTCCTTTTTACACCCCTTATTATTCATACAGCCCCCTGCGACTAATAAAACCCCAATTTGCTATGTCCACCCCCTGTTTCGTTTTTTTCTTTTCCAATAATAATGTAAATAATTTTTCTCGCAAAATGAAATAAACGGCTAAGTCGGTTGTACAACCGGGTTAGTCATTATTTTAGGGCCAATGAGTTTGTGCAGATTCAAGAACCCTACAAACCTAACGAATAAATTTTTTCTCTAAAAAATAAACGGCTAAGTCGGTTGTACAACCGGGTTAGTCAGTATTTTAGGGCCAATGAGCTGTACAGTTCAATAACCCTACAAACTTAACAAATACTGAATAAACCATTTTCCAAAAATAGGGGATTAAGTCGGTTTATGCTGATCGGGTTAGTCAGCGTTCTAGAACTAACGAGCTGTACAGTTCAGGAGTTCTAGAATACCTATTCTAAAACGAACCCACCTCACACCAAACCATTTTCCTTCAAGAACTCTAAAATTATTTTCAAAAGTAGGGGGCTAAGTCGGTTGTACAATCGGGTTAGCCAAATGTCTAGGAATCGATGGTACATGCAGTTCAGGAATCCTAGGATCCCTACATTAAAAAACACCAACCCACAAACATTTTCAGGAAGAACTACGTGGCTTTGATTCCTCCATTGCATTTGGAGGTACGTAGGAGCAAGACTCAACCCTTGTCAAGCACTAAAAAACAAAAACCTAAATAAGTCTTTTTCTACAAATAAAAGGGTAACTATTAAATAAATCCTAAATTAATTAGACAATAGGATGTCGTGGGGTGCTAATACCTTCCCCACACATAACGACTCCCGAACCCTAACAACGCCTTATCTTAAAACTTAAAGGGATTTTCCGAATTTGCCCTTAAACTAAAATTTGGTGGCGGCTTCATTTTCGAACTTTCGAAGAATCCTTTCCCGGATTTTTCGGTCGCTACAGATAAAATTTAAAGCAAAGGCAGAAAGTAAGAGTTTTGGTCATATACCATTTGATTATAACATTACAATCTATAGGATCCTTGGAACAAAATCTTCAAAAATGGAAATAAGTGTTTGAAATAGCTTATTTTATAATTGGAAATAAATAATCAAATTATGTAGAAGAGAATCTCTAGTTATGATACATGAAGAATTAACTGTTGAAACTTTCTGTCAATATATCATAAGTCTATCCATCTAAATTTACTCTCACTTTAGATGGAAGTGTGCTATTGAGTTGAGATGGAAGATGCCATGGTTGACTTGGACACGACAAGGGATGATGTATGCAAAACAATGCCAATTCCTTCTAACAAGTTATAAACACACTAAAGTGCAAAGTGAGATCACGATATTATGAACTTTATGAATCGAGAAAATCAATTCTAGGCATCAAAAACACTTTATGAATAATAACTCATCATGTTTATGCAATACAGTTTATGCATGACAAGAAAATGACCCATCTTTCAATATGATAAGTGATGCATACACATCAATACACAAACCACAGATAACGATTTAAGTAAACAATTCAAAAAACACGAAATAAAAATAACCTGAACAAGAGCACGAACTAAAGACACCAAACAATCCAAGGCACCAACTACCAAATAGTCATTTGCTCCACAAGTCAGACTCTCCAACTTACATCAAAATAGAACACGAAAAAATAGTCGAGAAACAAAAACCAATAACACAACAAGAAAAAGTATAAACCCTAACACTAGCAATAAAACCCCAAAATTTGACAAACACAAAAAACCCAAAATCACTTACCCGAAATCCCTAACTCTAACCTTAACAAAACCGTAAATGAACACATAAACATGAGAAATCAGAAATGGAACACCTAGCGTAGGAAAAAACTTCAAAAACGAAAACCCTAAACCCCAAAATCTCAAAAAACAAAGAGAAACAACAACCCTTTGCTAAGATGATGAAATAATGACTAAATAACAAAACTCTTTCGGAGAAAATAAGGATCTCTACCAATAACCACCGCAGCTGTGGTCGTCGTGTTCCACCGCTCTCTGATTTGTTGAAGAAGGAGATTATCAGCGACAATGGATAAAGCATGAAGGTTTCATGTAGATGACGATGAAGCATGAAACGGCGCTGTGGTGAGATTGAGAGGAAACGGCGCTGTGGTGAGATTGAGAGGAAACGGCGCTGTGGTGAGATTGAGAGGAAACGGCGCTGAGGTCGATTGAGAGGTTGAGAGGAAATTAGGTTGAGAGGAAACGGCGCTGTGGTGAGATCGTGAGTGAGAGAGTGTGAGTGTGAGAGAGTGTGAGTGTGAGAGTAATAATAATAATAAATAATAAATTTTAATACCCATCGTTTTTAATAAAACGCTGAGTATATGTTAGAACGCCTAGGAAATGGGTGGCGTTTTTAATAAAACGCTGGGTATATGTTAGAACGCCTAGGAAATGGGTGGCGTTTTTAATAAAACGCTGGGTATATGTTAGAACGCCTAGGAAATGGGCAGCGTTTTTTTAAAAACGCTGGTTATTTGGTAGAACATGCAACGCAATGGGTGGCGTTTTATGGCGAAGCGCTGCTCATTGGTTACCTATTTTTTTATATCCGTGGCGTTTTTTGGCAAAGCGCTGCTCATAGGGGCGCCTTTTTTAAACAAATCTGGCGTAGTGTTAATTTCTTTTAACTTCGCTCCTCCCTCCTCTTGGTATCGAGCGGATGGTGGAAGTAGGAATGTAGTTATTAACTTTGAACTGTTGGTTACTTATCTGGGTTATGCTTTGCAGTTAACCTTACTTTGTTCATGATTATCTGGGTTCTTCCTGCTTATTTATTCAAGGTTGTCATACCTATGCATTTTTGAATAGGTATCTTCATGCTTTAGGTATTCCTACCCAAATAGTGAAACCTATTGCCAATCATGTTCTTCAATCTAAGGATAATGAAGAATTTTTTACCAGAATCAAGGAGCATCTAGAAAACCTTAAAACTGGGACTCCCAACAAAGAAGCACCTAAGCGCAATGCCCATGTCAATATGGTTAGAAGATCATCCTCTGATGATGATAGCCCTATTAAAATTGAGGCAAATCTTATCTGCTTCAAATGTGGCATTCTTGGTCATATTGCCAGAAAGTGCCCCAATCAACCCCAATCTGGTTACAAACCAAAGATCTACAAAAGGAAACAGGCCAAGAAACCTGAAAACCTTGATAGCCAAATCCTAGGTAATTGCTGCATTTGAAATAAGCCTAAAAGACTGGCTACCAACCAATCAACCAAAAAACAATCTGATAGCCCTAGAAAGAAGGCTATTTGCGTCGTTTGTGGCGAAACAGGTCACAAGAGTCAAACTTGTGACAAAAGTACGGGTTGAACTTTGCATTAGCGGCAAAAATTCGGCCAGCATCACCATACGTGGTTCCTTATCGGATTCAGTTTCACTACACCATCGGAATGCTCCGAACCATGATTTGACTCCGACTATTTAGTAGGTAATGTGATATTTGTATTGCATATATGTAATCTTTATGTTCAGTTCCATATTTAATTGTTCATATTATCTCTAAATTGTGTTGTGTTTTGGCAGATATGGTTGACATACTGAATAGAGTTGGTGCTCCGTGTGATTATTAGAAAAATAACACCAAATCTACGTTGCTATCGATCGACTTATATATCAAGGGGTGTGAATGCAATGCATATACGTTTTATACAAACTTAACAGTTGTATTTAATTAAATTTCCACCATAATCGAATAAGACTCATCTTTTTACTGATCATAAACATCGATGATACATATACATAATATTTTAACAAAATAATAATTACAAATTAAATTAAAAAAAGAAGATGTATACCCGTGTTGGCACGGGTGATACATACTAGTATATATATAATTAAGAGTTTACACCTCAACTCTCAAAAAATCCACCTCACCAGCCGAAAAAAGCCACGCTGGAGCCTAAAAAAGCCACGCGAGCATTATAAAAATTACATGGCTTATCCGACGCCAGGAAATTGTTGGGAAAGCCACGTATATACATCTAACGGCCCAATTTAATTACGAAAAAACAACAGCCTTCTAACTCAAACTTAGATCCAACGGTTGGTTTCTCTGACAGATGATCAACGGCCCAAAACGCATAAAATTGCGGCTGGTCATTTTTTAAAGCAGAATTAAAGCAATTGAATTTTCTGGCCAAAAATTATGCACCATTATGGCTGAAATTATTTCTTCATCAATCTCACATCTCTCTTTCTCTCTCTGCATCTGTCTCTCTCTAGAGAGGTTAAACTTTTGGCTACTCCATCCTCCATTTTACATAACGTTTTCAATGTAAACCTGCTGAATCTAGGTTCATTTTTCAGATCTAAGAAGAACATTGGGATTTTCTGCTCACGGAAAAGAAAAGAGAAGCCACTGGAAGGAAAAACACACAAAAGGAACATAAAAAGGGGAACAAATTGGTAACATTTACGGTTTCCATAACTTGATTCTTCTCATGTTACGGAATGTTTTTATCATTTTTTTCTATTTACAAATTGAGAGATGTATGATTTTTAAAATGAGAATGATGTGCATATAATTTTTGGGGTTTTATATTTGCCTGCAACGTTTAAGTTTCCTCTGTCCTACCCCATAGATATGTAACACATATTGCCTTTTGATTACCATCAATAAAATTATGTTTTCTCTTGCCATGACAGGTAGTTGGAGTTCCTCTACAAGAGATATAATGGATTAATGTAATTTGAGAGTCAAATACGTTGATTTTTTTTTTTGATAAGGTCAAATATCCCCAAATGATTAAACTTTCATAGTTTACTTTGTCAAAGGTAATATTTGTGTTTTCTTATTTCCCTTATTGCTTAAACTGAGTTTTCTATGTCGATTTAATTTTTGCAACACATAATGCACTTTTGGAGACACACATATCTTATTGTGTCTTTAGACAAAACTTTTTTTAACTACCTGCTCATGGCTGAATTTGAATCCTCTCATGAGTTAAAAGCTAGCAACTTCTTTAATTTTCATGAGTTACACTCTCACTATCTTACTGATTTTAGGGGTTTTATGGTTTGGGGATTTAACCCAACTTGCCGTTGATTAGATAATAGGAAAAACAGGTTTAGGAATTTAATTCATAAGCATATTTAGTCCCTGTTTTGTTTTACTGATCTTTTAGAACTTGGGGCTGACAAATTTGTAAATGATTTTCATGATAGATAGATTTTAAAATCAAGGTTCAGGAAATGGGGAGCTGCAGCGAGAGAAAAGGCTCATGACGGCGATAGGAGCCAAGCGGTGACGGGAAGCGACAACGGGAACCAACGACAGGGAGAGGCACATTGGTTGCGTCAAGTAGGTAGACTACTTACACTAGCATATAATGTCATTTGTTGTATTTCAGAAGCATAAACATATACTTCTTCTCTAATAAAGTCCATTCAATTGGAGGTTACGATTTTCTTTGATACGTTAAAATTGTTATGATCTTTACTTATTTTCTGTCATTCATCATCATAATAATAATAATAATAATAATAATAATAATAATAATAAATAACAGATTTTTAAAATAGAATTTGAAAAATTGGCTCTATTATTTGAAATTGGATTTTCGAATTTGGTAAAATCCCCCCCCCCGCATTTTTATTCGCTCCACTATATAAAGCCTTGAACGAGGGGTGTTTGGACCAATTCATCTTTTGGTTGTTATAGAATTTCAATTTTCTATTTTTTTATCCTTTTATTTTTATAGTACTGTGTCATGGATTATAATGCTAAATTGGTTGAGGAGTTCCTGTTGAAACACGGGAAATCAAACATATCTCAACTAAGCGATGTTCAAACACATGTACAATGGTTTTCTTTTTTATTTAGATTTTTTCGATTTGATTTATATACATTAATTTCGATTATGTGTCCGTAAATTTATTTTGTTCTCATGTCATCATCAAGTCTTTTCTTATTTTCGTTCATCATTTGATAACAGGATGCTGATCATATAGTCATGGCACATGTCATGGAAATAGTGTCCGCTGATTGGTGAGGCAACAAATTTTTTTCCTTTTTTTAGTGACTGTCATTTCCTTTGTGATCGCATGCGATCAATAGAAGTGTTGAATTGGTTCTTCTTTGTTAGTTGCACAGTCGTTGAGAAGCCGGTGGGGCCAGGGGTCTTGGCGCCGCGGTGGTACCGCAAAGACACTCCGAAGCTCGAGTCAGAGGTGTGCTAACGGGCAGGATTCACAAGGTAGAATAATGTACCTGATTATGGGGCTCTGTGCCCTATTTATGCTGCTGGTGCAGAAGGCGCTCTGACTGTTGCGTGGAATGCGGCCTGGGAGCCATTTCGCTGGTTTGGGCCGCTGGCCCAATTTTGATGTGGTATTTTGTTGGGCTTACTGCCCCACTCCGGAACACTTTGTGTTATTTAAACAATTTTTGATTTTGTCTGTAGGTTTTGAATTAGACTAAGTGTGGTTAGGGATGGCAATGGGGCGGAGCGGGTGCGGGGAGTACTCCCCCGCTCTCCGTCCCCACCTCCCAAATTGTCCCCCGTCCCCATCCCCGTTCCCCACCTCGGGGACATTTCCTCCCCCATCCCCATCCCCACGGATCCCCACGGTCCCCGCGGGGACCCCAATAGCTAACAAAAATATAAATTAAAATATAATAAAATTAGAAAAATATATAAAAAGTAAGACTAAAATTCAAAAGTTTAACATTTTTATTAAAAAATATAAATGTTAGTCTTAGTTTTATATTTTAATATTTGGAAAGTATAAAAGTTAGAACAATTTAATATTTTGTTAATATTTTAAATTCAAAACACGTATAAAAAGACTAAAAAATTAATTACTTATAAAAAATATATATCTATAATAAGTATATTTATGTAATTTATTCGGGGCGGGGTCCCCGCGGGGCAGGGGGTATGATCCCCATCCCCATCTCCACTTTGATTGTGGGGGGATTTTCTCCCCCGTCCCCATGGGGAAAAATCCTCCGCCCACGGGGCCCCATTCGGGGCAGTCCCCGCGGGGATCCCCACTTGCGGGTAGAAATTGCCACCCCTAAGTGTGGTCGATCACACGGGATCGACTGTCTTTATTTTGGGAAATAACAAGGCTTGTGATTTCTATCACAAGAATCTGAAAAATATATCTTATGTAGACCAAAATGAAGAGGTGATATTTATTTAATTTTTCTTCTTGGTGTCTAAATCACTCGGAGTCTTTATGTTTAGATATCTAAATAATGTTTTAGATGATACGAACCATCGATTGCTCAAGCCTCTAACGATCACAAATTCTTATATTGTAGTAACTTGGCGTATTCCGTTTCATCACTGATTTCAAACAGTCATTTTTGTTTAGGATTTCTCGCACCAACAACCAATCAACAGTTGCTGATCGTGCATATGTTGTTACCAACATATGTATGGACACAAAGATCGTAGATCTCTTTCACTATAAAATGGGTCTAGAGGTTGTGATTTTAACCATTATTTTTCATACACCATCAGTTTTTATTAAAATCGAATTTTAAATGTTTTCATTGTATATTCGTATATTTTATTCAATATTTAACTGTTGTTTGTGTCTGTATCTGACTATGAATATAGGAAGTTTTTTTCCATCGTGCCTCAATCAACTTTGCTAAGTGGGCTAATCCTTCTATAAATGAAAATGCTATAAGGGATATAGAAGGAACCCTAGGTTGTGTCGCTATCAACACGTCTTTCAAGAAGTGGGTTTTTGGGTCTATTAATTTTGTTCATTACCAGTGATATCTAGCATTAGTCGATTAGGTTTCTCTTTTAACTTAAATTTATGTATTGGTTATGGTTTCTCCATGTAAGATCGTGTAATGTCCTGTTATCAATGATCTAAATAATTTTTATATACACTTAACCCTTTTTTGCATTTTATTATTATGATATTTGCTTTAAAAGTGAAATTTGTTGAGTTGAAATATGCCAATGTCAAATTGTGCCAAACTCTATTTATATAATCACATTAAATTCCAATAATGCATATAATTAGTATGAAGTCAACAATATCTAATTCTGTTTAAAATTATAAAATCAGTACATCTGTGTATTATTAGAATAATTCTTAATTCCGTTGGTATGAACTCGACACTAACTCAAATATCAATTTAACATGATTAATAATTATATTAATATTTTTAATAACTATTTTAGTAGATTATTTCCCAAATAGCGACGAATATCATTAAATAAACATAAACTCTAATTTGTTTTGCAAGATGTCGTATTGTTAATTAGTTTTGTTGTTGTATCTCATATATTGTATATATTGCTTTCAATGTCAATTTACATAACTATCAAATTACGGATTTAATTTGTTACAAAGCATAACTCAGCCTATTTTTATAACTGCTTATTAAAAAACAATAAAAATATATATATATAAATATTTTTTTTGACGTGAAAAAAAAAACAAAATATATATTGATATTCATATTGTTTTCGCTATTTATTCAGATTAAGTGAATATTTTTGTTTTTTATACTTGCCAAGATAAGATCCCTCTTTTTGTGTCATTGTTATTAGAATATCAAGATATAATTATTAAGTATGAAAATAGACTATAAAATTATATCTCGAGAATATTAAAATATAATCAATTCTTTTTAAACCGAATTCATTGCGAATTAAAATCATGTCGTTTACGAATTAATTGAATTAATTAAGCGATTGAAATTCTTATTTAACGTAAAATAATTATCGCATTAAAAAGACAATCAACTCCTAATTTCCAATATTATATCTTGATCCGAAAAGGACTCAATTCTTTAATCACAATTGAATTATGTTCAAATAAAATGATTTGCGAATTAAATGAATTATCCGTCCAAAGAAAAAAATTATATCTTGACCAATTAATGATATGTGGTGGTTTCTATTTGTTATAAGTGTCAATAAAAAGCGCCCAATTAATCTGTTGTTAATTCAATTGATTACGTTGTTTCATAACTGAAATTCGTTAACACGAATTAAAAGTGATTAATATGATTAAAATTAATTAAAAATATTATAATTACATTTTTGGATGTATTTTAAAACCAAAAGTATCAGAATTACATTTAAACCAAAAGTTTTGAATTTTATTATATTTCAAATTAAAAGGCAAATTCAATTAATAAAATCGAACTTAATAAACGTATTCGATTAAAATGAGTTTGAAATTAAAAAGAGCATTTAAAAAATAGGTGAGACAACGTTTGTCATATATTTAAATATTGATATCCACGATTAACAAGAACATTAATATAATATGAGTTTAAATTGCGTTTGTAATTTAAAAATTCAATTTAAATTGAGTTTGAATTTAAAATTCCATTGTTTAATCACCGGTGAATTGTATGAATTCCGATTTCAAGGAAGTAATTGTCAAGCATAAAAATTAAAACCGCCCAATTAATTGTGGTTGACGGTTTTTATTTGTTGTAAATGCAAATTAAAAAATAAAATTTTCCAATTAATTGTAGTTATGTAGGTTGATTGTGTTGTTTCATATCTAAAATGAAAGTTCAGAAACTAAAATTAATTAATAAAAATGGAATTATTTAAAATTATTAGTATTAAATTAATACGAATTACACCAAAAATTGCAATTTATGTTGTATTTCAAAATAAAAAATTAAACTTCAATTAATAAAACGATTATATACTAAACATATTCGGTTTAAATTACATTTGAAATCAAAAATTTGAATTAAAATTAAACTAATAAAATAAATAGTAATTAAAACTGCCCAATTAATTTTGGTTGGCGGTGTTTATTTGTTGTAAATGCCAATTAAAAATTAAAACTTCCCAATTAATTGTAGTTATGTAGGTTGATTGTGTTGTTTCATATCTAAAATGAAAATTCAGAAAGTAAAAGTAATTAATAAAAATGGAATTAATTAAAAATATTAGAATAAATTAATACCAATTAAACCAAAAATTACGATTTATATTGTATCCCAATTATGCTATCAACGTTTACAAGATAGTCTTAAGATGTATTCACTATCATTGCAACTAAAATTGAAGTTTTCATTATTCATTCACAATGTTGGCCAGTTCCTTAATCTACCCTGCGGCACGTGGGTCGATTCAGTGCTCCCGTGTTCAATTCTCGCATTGGACAAACTTGATGTTGGCCAGTGCACAATTTGATCCTAAGCACTAGCGGATATTAGTTTTACATAGCAATGTTTGGACACTCTGTGGGTAGTCAGCAATTTTTCAATTATACTAAGTCAATTTGTAATGCCGAGTTTTATTTTTTTGACAAAAACATTGACCAAAATTATACAAATACATTTTTTTATACATAATACATTAATAACTTATTATCATTTAAAGGATAATTTAGACCCGTGCAACGCACGGGTAAAGTACACTAGTATATACTAACATGAAAGAAAAAAATACTAATATAACAACTAATATACTATCATTTGTTTATAAAAAAAACAAGTGTTCAACAAACCAACACGATTATATCTCATGTATAACCTCCTTTTAATAGAGAGACTAATTGACAAATGAAACAAAAAAACATTCAAAATTCCAGCATCTGAGCAAAAATCTAGCTAGTCATAACTCACATAATAGTGCACATGGAATCAGGAGTATAAAATGGGTGTACGTCCGGCCGTGGCGGCGGCTGAGGGTAGGGCATCCGAGGAGTCTCATAGTATGCTTGGTAGCTTGTATAAGGATCAACTCTCCCATGGAAAGAATTTCTTGAATCGTAATGTGGATAAGGCCTTAGTCTTGTATAATGATCATATCCAACTTGATAACTAGGTTCCACCATTCTTCTATCAAAATATGGACCATCAAAAGGGTATGGATTTCTTTCAACAACATTGTTGTTCCTATCAAATATATAGTGCTCTTGATCATAGTAACCATAGGTGTAAGAAGGATAGGGATATTGTTGGTAATAGTAACCTTGATTCATCTGCAGCACAAAGTATATAACAACATTACATATTCTAAAAAATAAATAATCACTAGTAAAATGCTATTATAAACAAGAATTTGATAGATCTAATGGCGTTACCACTTACCCTGCCAGAAGGATACATAACTTGACAACGTCGCACAAAGGACTTAAGATTGAATTGATAGAGTAGCAAAGGAAGAAATGAAGGAACTATTTCTAATTTAACCTAACCTAAAAGTTGGAAGCTTGTGGTGTTTATATAAGCACCATTGTCATGGGCCTTATTATCATGGGCCTTTTTTCTTGATTCAGATGATATATATATGATTTGGCTCCTTCCATTTTTGTTTTTGCAAAATGGTATAGTACAGTAATTGACCAAATAGAAAGAAGAAGAAAAAACTCTCGAATCGTATGGGTCGGGTTGTACTACATTAAGTTAATTTGGCGATTGTAGTACATGATATATAATGATAATACAACAACGAAAATGGTAGTCACAAACAACTTAAACCATACGGAGGATATGTGTCGAATCAGGCGCTGTGCTTATCTGTATGATGACCGATGATGATCTGCGCAATTTGGGTAACGGTTGGTCACAAACATTATGGGTATTTATTTTCCTAATTCTAAATTTATGAACCTTCTATTTTTATAGCCACGCAATCAACTCTTCCAATTTATTGCCATTTAAATATCTAATAAATGTCTTTCTCAAAAAGAAAAATATCTAATAAATGAAATGATCCGATTGCAGAGGCGGTTTCTGTGGGGTGGAGATGAGGAGCATAAAAAAATAGCGTGGGTAAAATGGGATGATATATGTCAACATAAAAATAAAGGAGGATTGGGTGTGAAAAATTTGGAGGCTTTTAACATCGCTCTGTTAAGTAAATGGAGGTGGAGAATATTGTATGATTCCGAGAAGCTATGGTGTAGGGTGCTGTCCAGTAGATATGGTAATGAGATATGCTCTCAAGTATGTAGGCACACATCAAATTCCCTACGTAAAGCATCTATATGGTGGCGAGATATAATGCATATTGGTGCAGATTTTTGTGATAATGAAAATTGGTTCAGCAGCTTGGTTAAATTGCAGCTTGGCAAAGGTGATAAAACCAGATTTTGGATTGACTCTTGGTGTGGCACTAGTGCCTTTTGTGATCTGTATTCGGAACTGTTTGATGCAGCACCTGATAAAGATGCAAAGGTAATGAATTCAGGGACTGCTGTAGATGGCAGATGGTACTGGGATTGGTCATGGAGCATATTTCTTGAAGGGGCAGCAACGCTACAAAGGGAGGAATTGAAAACAATTCTTGCTGATATAACTGTAACGTCAGAAGCTGATGACAGGTGGAGCTGGTTGGCTGATAAAACAAAGTTGTTTTCCGTAAAGTCTTGTTATATATGGTTAACAGAGAATCGGAATGGAGCGGTGCCTCAAATGGAAGTCGAAAGGAGGGCGGCGTGCTCGAAATTATGGCGGTGTGATGTACCGTCCAAGGTCATTGCGATGATGGCGTGGAGGTCGCTATTAAATCGGTTGCCGACTACTAGAGATGCCCTTGTTGTGCGAGGAGTAGTGAATAATATTTATGACTCGTGTTGTGTCTTTTGTTTGGGAGGATGAAAATGTTGAACACCTATTTGTTGGATGTCAAAAGCGCAGGAGGTGTGGAGGAAAATTGCGATTGGATGCGAGATAGAGAATATTGATGCACAGGATCGGGTTCAACATTTCTTCATATTTGGGAAAGCAATGAAAGGAAGGAAGATGAAAAGAATGAAGCATCTTATTTGGGTTGCTCTGATTTGGTCTATATGGCGGATGAGAAACAAGATCATATTTGAAGGGGTAGTTCATAACATTGAGAGGATTGTAATGAATATTAAAATTGTCTCTTGGGGTTGGTTTATCTATAGGAGGGGAGGAGTTCAAACTTTTGTTTTGGTGATTGGATGATTTGCCCTATGGGTTGTATGTTATCTGTATAGATTGGGTACTCTTTTTCTTTCCGCAGTCTTTTCCCATTGGGTTTGGCTCTGCAGGAGGTTTTAATGAGGCCCCTTGGAGGTCCTCGCGGGTTCCCCTCAAGTTGTTGTATGGTGGGGAGCACCACATGCGCGCATGAGTGGATTTTTCTGATTATCAAAAAAAAAAAATAGAAAAAAGAATATAGTAAATGTATTTAGGCGGGTAGGGGTGTTTAGCAAACACAAGGGGGGGGTTGGTGTTTTAGATTTCTGAGAATAGAGATAATCAAGAACAAGTAGTGATCTGTCTCGCGTGAATAACAAAATGATCAACTCATTCAAAGATTATATAGTGATACAATCATTAATGACTAATTATGAAATAACCATTACATAATAATAACAATTGTTACATAATAAAAAGCCAGTTACATATTGAGATATCGGCCATGCCTTGTGACCATGCTGAGTATTCCAGCCCCTCCTCGGTTCTGCAGTGTAGTACTCTCAGTCCAGTTCGAATGATGCTACGCCCAGTCTCTCGAGTGTTGTCTTGTGACCACGATATTAATGTAATGCTTGGCCTAGTCGTGAACAACTAGCATTTAGCATTTTTCGAGCGTTTTTTGAAACACTACTTCAAGTAACGTTTTTTGAAACGCTAGAGGATAACGTATAGCGTTTCACTTTTTTTGTTGATATTTTTACCTTAATTATTTTTCTTAAATTACTTATCTTTCCTCATTAAATATTTTATCATCCTTGAATAATTTAATTATTAATTAAATATCATTTTATGTCTTTTACATTTATCAGCTATTTTAACCGCTAGTTTTACCAAACACATAATTTGCTATCAACTACTTTATCCGCTATCCGCTAATCGCTAGCTCAACCTCTATCCGCTCATCCGCTAGCTTATATTTTACTAAACTGATTATTCGTCGGTTTTTTTGGTAGACAAAGGGTAAAATAAAATAGTATAATCAGATTTCATTGAGCAAAAGTATGAAGAAAGAATCTTTATATTTATTACTGATTATGTATGTCAATGTTGTGTCTTATCTCTGTTTCTGTGTTGGTATTTTATAGCTAAGCATTTAGTGTTATTAGTTATTACCTCTGTGTCGCAAAATAAACAGGAAGTGCAACAGCAACACCCTGGAAAGCAGAAGATTGTTAGAATCGCAAAATATTTAGACATGACATCATATCATATAAGGATAGATTTTCGTCATTGCTAAGAAGAACATTATATAAAAGTAGTAAGCCTCAAGTCTAAAAAGGGCTCTGTCACAAGATAAGATGTTATACCTCAGGGATATTGTGGAGAGCAATGGCCAATGCAAGGTTAAGACCAACACGAAGTCCCTGTTAAAATAAACATGACATGCATGACACAATCATCAAATTGAAATGACATTAACAAACATATTAGTCTCATTATTATGCTTCTCTTTTTGATATAGAAGGGCCGGGTACCTTCATGGATCCAAGGTACACTGCCATTCCTTCTGGAAAATTATGCAAACTTATACCTGACACCTAACCATATATTAGAAGACATTTTTATATTTTATGCAAATCATATATAGTAATGGAAATCTCAATTTTTTGTGAGAGAATCTCAACTCATATTAAAGTCATACCTATGGCTGTAATAATTCCACTAACTAAAACTTGACGACGACGTTTTTTCATAATGTTCTTGTTTTCTTCAGTCCCCACCTTATATTTTCAACCATGTCATGTCATGCATCAAATTATCATAATTAGTTAGTATTTATACAGCAGCTGCAATGCCATGTAAAAATTGCACCAATAAATTAAGAGAAAGTAAGAACTTGACTAGAAAAATTTTATGATAACCTTTCTTCTCTTGTCATCTGGAGGAGGAGCAGCTATTGGTTCTGGTATGAAATTGGCAACAACCGCAAAGAATATGACACCAGCAAAAAACTATATAGAGAATATGGTCAGAACAAACAAGTTTGAATACTTGCATGGTGATGAAGAGTGAAGTGAAGAGAAGAGAAGAGAAAGGGGTACGTTACGTACCCAAAGGTTGCCTCTGAGGAAGCCAAGTGAGTTTAAGGCGGCATTAAGGCATCACGACCTGTATATATATACTGTTTGTTATTCACGGTTATTATTGTTATTATTATTATTATTTTAATTAAGGAAATGTAAGACCACGATGTGAGGAAAAGTGAGGGAGGGAGAGGGAATCTGAACATCCATCCCACGGTGAAACTTGGACACATTAAGAATAAGGAAGAGATGAATTGTGTCTTTGGTCCACGAAAAGCACTTTTTTCTTTCCCCTACTCTTCTCACCTTCAATCCTACGAGCCTACTACCAACCCCAAGAAGCTAATGCTATTCTACAACTAACTTTGCAAAATCATATCTTCCAAAAAAAAAAAAACTTAGGCAGAATTATTTGATTAATAACTCTACGAAGACATTTTTAATAAATATATGTTAGTTGCTAATTACTTAGGAAGATCTAAATGTTAATTTATAGAGTTTGATTTCATATACTTTTTCGGTGTTCTGGAACTTACCAACTGAACTATCTTCTTGACACCACTATAAAGACAGTTGATATTTAATTTCCTCAATTCAACTATTAAATATCGTTATACTATTATATTAACGATTTTATAAGGATCGACATTTCATTTGTATTTTAAAAAAACATTGAATTAATGATGTTTGCAAGAGGTATCAAATATTTTTTAAACTCAAATTTTTTATAGAGTTGACCTACTCAATAAGTATTCTTAATTCAACAATTGGGTCGATGAAATTCGATTTCTACAAAGGGTTATTTAGTAGACTAATTCTCTAGGAAGTAACTTCAACTTTCCTGCAATAGCTATTGATTTAATTGAAGGTGTTTCTTCTTCTCAGCACTTTCTCTCTTCTATAATTGAAGGCATCAAAGTCTTGGTAGGTGAAAATACTTATGTGAAGTTGTCCAAAATCCCAAGGGAATTTAATAATGCTGCTGATACTTTAGCCACAAATAGTTTATTTATGAGTAGTAATTTTGTAATTTATGAGACTACCCCTTTTTCTATTCAATTGTTTGTCAATGAGGATAAAGAAGGCTTAATTACCGTGTAATTGTGTTGTTTGTGGGTTTTAAACCTTTTTTCCTCATCCAAAAAAAAAACTTAAACTTTCGTCGTTTATATATTAGGTAAGATTTGATGAATAGAGATAATCAAGAATTTTGGAGAGAATTTTTGATGTAGGTCCCACATGGAGATTATATCAAAATATATAGTTTTAGATTTCTGAGAATAGAGATAATCAAGAACAAGTAGTGATATGTCTCGCGTGAATAACAAAATGATCAACCCATTCAAGGATTACATAGTGATACAATCATTAATGACTAATTATGAAATAACTGTTACATAATAATAACAACTGTTACATAATAAAAAGCCAGTTACATATTGAGATATCGGCCATGCCTTGTGACCATGCTGAGTATTTCAGCCCCTCCTCGGTTCTGCAGTGTAGTACTCTCGATCGATTCGAATGATGCTACGCCCAGTCTCTCGAGTGTTGTCTTGTGACCACGGTATTAATGTAATGTTTGGCTTAGTCGTGAACAACTAGCATTTAGCATTTTTCGAGCGTTTTTTGAAACACTACTTCAAGTAGCATTTTTTGAAACGCTAGGGGGTGTTTGTTTGAGAGATATAAAAAGGGTTCCAAGGAATGTAGGTTGGGAATGAAAGATTCCTATGTTTGTTTTGAAGAAAAAAAATGCATTCCAGGGAATGTTGCTCACTCAGGAAAGTTTGTTCCCACTTTTATAGGAATGTGATACCATCCAAAACTAGGGGGCGTTTGTTTCCCGGTTATAAATTACATTCCAAGGAATTACATGCTCAGGAATCCATTGACTGGGAATGTGATTGCTGAGTATTTTCTTAAACGTGTTTGGTTTGTTACAAGTTTAGGAATCCAATTCTTGAGAACAATTTATAAACTTGTTTGGTTGGTACCATACATTTCTGGGAATAAACATTATAATTATCAAAATACCATTGTTTATATTTGTTTTTTGTTACAATGCCCTTGTTTATATGACATGTTATTTTAACTTTCTAAGTTATTAAAGATGAAATAAAAGTATAAAATTAAAGTGATTATTAACTTATAATTTTCTTACAATAATCTTTTGTAATAAAGTTTATTGTTAAAAATTATATATATATATATATATATATATATATATATATATATACACACACACACATAATGTAGTGGGTGGGTGAAGGTTAATAATGTAATTTCGTGCTAAAAATCGAAACCACTCTATGCTGGAATGGAAGATTACCACCAATTATGGGAGACATCAGATTCCAGCATAAGTGTGAAAATAGTTTCCAAACTAAACATAATTCCTTGGAATGCACTTTTCTTTTTTCTCTTACCAAACATGGGAATCTTCCATTCCCAACCTAGATTCCTTGGAACCCTCTTTGTGTCTCCCAAACAAACACCCCCTAGTGGTATTCTTTGATTCCATGATGTGGAATTTCAATTTTTGGCACAAAGTTACATTTCTAACCCTCACTTATCCCCCACTCACCCACTCCGGCACTCCCTAAAAAACACCCTCACTTATAATTTATCGTATTAATTTGATAATATATATATATATATATATATATATTATTTTTACAAAATACATTATTACAAAAGATTGTTGTAAAAAAAGTTATAAGTAAATAATCACTTTAGTTTATACTTTTATTTCACCTTTAATTATTTAGAAAACTAAAATAACATGTCATATATAATCAGGGGTATTTTGATAAGGCTAAAAGGTACTTTTAGTCCCTGCAAATGTCAAGAAAATCCAGTTTAGTCCCTGCAATTCCAAAAATTTTAAAATAGTCTCTGCATTTAGTAAACGTTACTACTTTAGTCCCTGCTGTTAGTTTAGTCTTAACAGAGTTAAACATTAATGACGTGGCAGCATTTGTAGGTGATGTGTATTGACACGTATGCAGACACGTGTTATGTAATATCTGATGTGTAATTACTCTCTCATTTTCACTCTCTCACTTTCACTCTCTCACTTTCTCTCACTTTCACTCTCTCACTTTCTCTCACTTTCACTCTCTCACTTTCACTCTCTGCAATTTTCCCTAGAACAAATGTTAGGGTTTTATGTTGATTCAGAGAAAATGTGAAAAGAAGACGAAGCGAAGCGAAGAAGAAGACTGAGTTGCGAAACTAATCAATCGAAGAAGAAGACGAAACGAAGAAGAAGAAGTAGTTGAGAGTGTGAGTGAGTTTGTTGAAGAAGGGACGAAGCGAAGAAGACGAAGGAAAGGAGAGGAGGAAGTTGCGAACGGTGGTGACGAGTTGGAAGACAAAGGTCAGGTTTTCACATGCTCTCTTATTTTTTTGTACTTTCTCTGTTGTAAATAGGAAAGTTAAGGGAATGGGGACCACCATGTGGGTCGAATTTTGTATTATTGTTGACTCTGAACTTTGTATTGTTGTTGTTTGGAATCTCCCCTTTAATGAATGCTTTCCTTGACTTGTTTAATTAGTTAAGTTAGGGTTAATGTCTATAATGGGTCTGGTTTGTTATTGGAAATGTCTTTTTTAGCCTTTTGGTAGTTGCTGTAGATTAATGTCTATTTTTGGTCTCTGATAAGTAGCCCTTTGTTGTACAGCTATGTCTTTTCATCTTGTGTTTCATCATGGTGGTAAATTTGTTAAGAATTGGATTGTTGAATATCAAGGGGGTATTGAGTCAGTTAATAGTAATCAGGATTTGGATAGGTGGAGTTATTTTGAAGCTACTGGTTTAGTGAAAGACTTAGGGTATGAGGCTGATACTTATAGTTTATGGTGGAAGATTGATCAAGAAGTTATTTTTAGGAGGTTTGTGAGTGATGATGATGCATCAGAATTATCTGAACATGCAATTAAGGTTGGAGTTTCTGGTCATATTTACATTGAGCACATTCAAAACTATGGTGAAGAACAAGTAGTGAATGACCCCAAAGAAACTGTTGTCGATGAGGGAGAAAGTGAGGATGGTGGTGAAGGGCATCACTTTGGATGAGAGTGAAGAGGAGAGAGCACATGGAAAAGATGATGATGATGGGTTTGATGACAATAATCATGAAAAGGCACAAACACCACCTAGAGTTACAGAAACCATCAATACCAACCCCGGATTTGGATCAAGAGTTGTGATCAATGGTACCCATATATAGAGTGAAAATGAGGGCAAAGAGAAGAACACCAAAGAAAGAGGTGTTGGTGCAAGCTCTAGTGCACCAATGGAGGAAGTGAATGACCAAGAAGATGAATATCATTCTAAAGAGTTAGTTAGTAGTGACCACGATGAGGAAGGAAATGAGGAAGGATTAGGCCTCCAAAATATGACAAATTTAGGCTCACTTGAACTTAACAAAAATTATCGCTTTAAAGTTGGGTTGGAATTTACTAGTTTAGATGAATTTAAAGATGCAATTAGAGAGTGGTTCATTTTAAATGGTAAAGAGATGCATTTTTTAAAAAATGACAAGGTTAGGGTGAGGGTTGAAGGCTAAATGTGGTTTTTTGACCCATGTGAGTAAATTAGGCCACAAACAAACTTTTAGAATGAAAACGTGGAAGGGAGCCCACACATGTGGAAGAGTATTAAATAATACTAATGCTAGGGCTAGGTGGGTGGCAAAGTCAGTGGTAAAAAGACTACAAACAAGTGAGAGTGTGAAGGTGAAAGAAATAATGGCTGACATTAGACAAAACTACAGGGCTGGGATCTTGTTTGGTACAGCTTGGAGGGCAAAGCAAATTGCAAAAGAAATGGTAGAAGGGAAGGTTGACAAACAGTATGGGTTATTATGGAGATATGCAGCTGAATTGACAAGGGTAAATCCTCAAAACACAGTGAAGATCTCAGTGGACAAATCTACACTAGATGCTCAACCAAGGTTTAAATCTTTTTACTTTTGTTTTGATGGGTCCGAGAAGGGGTTTGTGAGGGGATGTAGACCAATCATATGTGTTGATGGCTGTCACTTGAAGACCAAGTTTGGTGGATGACTTCTAGTTGCTGTTGGTAGGGATCCAAATGATCAATACTTCCCCTTTGCTTTTGGGGTAGTTGAAACCGAAACCAAAGAGTCTTGGAGATGGTTTCTTACACCATTGTTGGAGGACATTGGTCAAGATAGAAGATGGGTATTTATATCAGACCAACAAAAGGTAAAGTGTTTTAATATTCCTTTTTAGGGTTTCATTAATATTCTGTAAGTGAAATGATTAATATATTTGCTGTTTTATGTTTTCTTTGTAGGGATTAATACAAGTTTTTGAGGAAATGGGACTTGAGCATAGATTGTGTGTCATACACCTCTATGCAAACTGCAAGAAGAAATTTGGTGGGGGGAATGTCATTAGAGAGCTTATGATGGGGGCATCAAAGGCAACCTACTACCAAGCTTGGGAGGCTAAGATGAATGCATTGAAGAGAGTGGATTCCAAGTGTTGGGAGTGGTTGATGGTTGTTCCAATAAAACATTGGTGTAAGCATGCTTTTTCTTTCTATTCTAAGTGTGATATAGTGATGAACAACTTGGTCAAGCATTTAATAGCACAAGATTACTGCTAGAGATAAACCAATTATCTCAATGTGTGAGTCTATTAGAGAATATTTAATGGATAGGAATGGTAAGACGAGGTTAAAACTAGAAAGATGGCCACATAGAATTATGCCTTGGCCTAGAAAGAGATTGGATAAGGAGATTGAGGGTAGTGCGGATTGGCTTGCTACATGGTCAGTTGCTCTTGAATTTCAGGTTGTGAGCATATATGGTGGTAGGGCATTTATTGTTGATGTGGGCAAACATGAATGCAGTTGTAACTTTTGGCAGCTAGTAGGTATACCTTGTAGGCATGCAATTGCTGCCCTTTCATATAGGAGACAAAACCCTGAGGATTTTGTAGATCAATGTTATTCAAGATTTAGTTATGCACTAGCTTATGATCAAGGTATAAGTCCTATAAATGGTGAAGACATGTGGCCCGTTGACATGGAAGAAATGTTGCCACCAATTTATAAAAATGACTGTAGACCAAAAAAACTAAGGAAGAGGATGCCTATAGATGAAGAGGAACAGCCACAAAACCGTACCAAATTGAAGAGGGTTGGTACAACATATAGATGCACAAAATGTGAACAATTTGGGCACAATAGCAAAGGGTGCAAGAGTACTGAAATCAATCCAGCTGCACAAGCAAGAAAGGTAAACTCACTATTGTTGTTTTCTTTGATTTCTTAAGTATGATTCATCATTGAATTTTTAAATTTCATTATTGCAGAGAAAACCAAAGAAAAAGGTATCTGTCACTGAAAATGCCTCTAGTTCTACACCTACACCAGAGATGCAAACCTGCAGTTCTCGCACTCACACTGAGATGCCCGCTACGCTTCGCACTGCAACTATGCCAACTGATGCACCTGCAACTATGCCAATTCTGCACCTGCAAGTAGGCCAACTTATGCACCAATTCTTGCACTTGCAAGAAAGGTAATAAATATTTACACACATTTACACACAGTCTGCTACAATCCATCTTATTAATTTACATGTTCCTTTATTCCTTTATTGTTGTTGTAGAGGAAATCCAACACAAGCAAGAAAGGAAATATCGCTTCAAAGACATCAACCAGACCGCTTGATCATCACGATGCATACGCCCACAATCGCTTTCTACATCACGATGCTTTACGCACCACACATCGCTTCGCACTGGTTGGTAATGAACATGCAACTGTATTTGTTTCAGCTACTTCAATGTTGTTTAATTCACCAGTGAACATTATGCAGCTTGTATTTTGGTTTAGGAAGTAACTATTTTGGTTTAGGAGCTATGTATTTTCATGCGTTAGGAGCAATGTATTTTGGTTAATGAATTATGGTCTTAAAGAACCTATGCTTCTATGTAGCAAGTTATGCAGCAAGTTAATGAATTTGGCTCAATTTTGCAAAGAATTTACATTTGGCAAAGAAATGTTGTCTTATTTATCTGCTCAATTATGCAAAGAAATTCTCTCTTATTTATGTCTTCATTTTGCAAAGAACTTAGACCATTTTTTTATCATTATGAACTGAGAAAATTATGCAAAGATAATCGCACCTTTTTCTGTCTTAATTATGCAGCAAATTTGCATCAGTTATGCATCAGTTAAGCAGCAAATTATAGGTTTGTTATGCATCAGTTATGCAGCAAACATAAATTCTAAGCAAACATACAACTTCACATAACTTCAAATTAATTGAACTAATCTTTTCATTACATTCCAACATGCAAAGTTCACATAATTTCCATTACTTAAACATAACACACAACTTGTCACATTCCATAACCCTAAACATAACAAACTAGAACTAGAATTACAAACATCAACATTGGGTTGGTGACTAACATCCCTCCTAAACCAACCCAAATTTCATATAAGCTACATACACAATGACTAAAATCAAAATTCCTTGCATCCACTTCATCTTCTTCCTCTCATCTAACAACTTCGCCTGGGCCATGAATTTTGTTAGACTCCCAATCCTTAAATATTTCACCACATTTGCAACCACATGATGTCTTTGATGTCATTTTTGAATTGGATTGATTGTGTGCGGTGAGAGAGCAAGTTGTAAGTTGTATGTTTGGGATGATCAACTAGATGCCCTCAAAATTCCTATGGTTACTGTTCAACCATTCCAAACGATTGAAGAAATTCCAAAGCAAATTCACTTAAACAACATAACAACCAACATATGAACCCTAATTCCCAAATTTTACCTACCCCCCAATTAACACACTTCCTGTACCTCCTTTGAGGGTTTTCAACTGAATTAGAGATAAATAATCGCATAACATCTCCACAACCACAAACAGGCAGTCGCCCTTGCCTTGAACCAACATTCAAAGATGCGTTGCTGCTTGTTGCCATTGGAGAATATCGTTTCTAGGTAAAGGGAGAAGATTGAAAAAGAAGAGAGAAGATGCGGAAGAAGAGAGAAAATGGAAGAAGAAGAAGAAGAAGAAGATGGATGAAGAAGAACAGCGTTTCTGGAGATGAGCTCTAAATAACGAGCTGACTAAGCCCTTTTCTTCCATGTTGGCATCCTTATTGGCTGCCACATCATCAAAACATAACGGTGTCATTACTAAAGTAACAACAGGGACTAAAGGAGTAACGTTTAGTAATTGCAATGACTATTTTAAAAGTTTTGAAATTGCAGGGACTAAACTGGATTTTTGTGATAATTGCAGGGACTAAAAATACCTTTTAGCCTTTTGATAATTACAGTGTTTATTCCCAGGAATGTATAGTACGAACCATACAAGTTTATAAATTATTCCAAAGAATTGGATTCCTGAGCTTGCAACTAACCAAACATGTTTTAGGAAATACTTAGGAATCACATTCCTAGTCATTAGATTCCTAAGCATGGATTCTTTGGAGTGTAATTCCTATCCGGGAAACAAACGCACCCTAGAGGATAACGTATAGCGTTTCACTTTTTTTTGTTGATATTTTTACCTTTATTATTTTTCTTAAATTACTTATCTTTCCTCATTAAATATTTTATCATCCTTGAATAATTTAATTATTAATTAAATATCATTTTATGTCTTTTACATTTATCAGCTATTTTAACCGCTAGTTTTACCAAACACATAATTTGCTATCAACTACTTTATCCGCTATTCGCTAATCGCTAGCTCAACCTCTATCCGCTCATCCGCTAGCTTATATTTTACTAAACTGATTATTCGTCGGTTTTTTTGGTAGACAAAGGGTAAAATAAAATAGTATAATCAGATTTCATTGAGCAAAAAGTATGAAGAAAGAATCTTTATATTTATTACTGATTATGTATGTCAATGTTGTGTCTTATCTCTGTTTCTGTGTTGGTATTTTATAGCTAAGCATTTAGTGTTATTAGTTATTACCTCTGTGTCGCAAAATAAACAGGAAGTGCAACAGCAACACCCTGGAAAGCAGAAGATTGTTAGAATCGCAAAATATTTAGACATGACATCATATCATATAAGGATAGATTTTCGTCATTGCTAAGAAGAACATTATATAAAAGTAGTAAGCCTCAAGTCTAAAAAGGGCTCTGTCACAAGATAAGATGTTATACCTCGGGGATATTGTGGAGAGCAATGGCCAATGCAAGGTTAAGACCAACACGAAGTCCCTGTTAAAATAAACATGACATGCATGACACAATCATCAAATTGAAATGACATTAACAAACATATTAGTCTCATTATTATGCTTCTCTTTTTGATATAGAAGGGCCGGGTACCTTCATGGATCCAAGGTACACTGCCATTCCTTCTGGAAAATTATGCAAACTTATACCTGACACCTAACCATATATTAGAAGACATTTTTATATTTTATGCAAATCATATATAGTAATGGAAATCTCAATTTTTTGTGAGAGAATCTCAACTCATATTAAAGTCATACCTATGGCTGTAATAATTCCACTAACTAAAACTTGACGACGACGTTTTTTCATAATGTTCTTGTTTTCTTCAGTCCCCACCTTATATTTTCAACCATGTCATGTCATGCATCAAATTATCAGAATTAGTTAGTATTTATACTGCAGCTGCAATGCCATGTAAAAATTGCACCAATAAATTAAGAGAAGTAAGAACTTGACTAGAAAAATTTTATGATAACCTTTCTTCTCTTGTCATCTGGAGGAGGAGCAGCTATTGGTTCTGGTATGAAATTGGCAACAACCGCAAAGAATATGACACCAGCAAAAAACTATATAGAGAATATGGTCAGAACAAACAAGTTTGAATACTTGCATGGTGATGAAGAGTGAAGAGAAGAGAAGAGAAGAGAAAGGGGTACGTTACGTACCCAAAGGTTGCCTCTGAGGAAGCCAAGTGAGTTTAAGGCATTATGAGCAAGATCAAAGAATGATATGCTTAGCATCAAACCAGCAGCAAAACCCTTCATGCATTGACAGAAATAAAATACATTAAAACTTTAAGTTAGTTAGCACATTCATTCATAAATACAATCATATATTAATAACATGGACTTTTATTTACAATGAAAATCACCTGTAACAGCCCAAGCATCTTCAAACTTGGAGCTCCACTAATAATTACAAAAAGTGCACCTGTTTGTTCCACATTCAGAAATTACATTGTCTTTTATTTTACAATAATAATAACATTTATTTAGATTAGAGTAAAGTATATAATGGAAAGAAAGAAGAGGGTGGAGCACATATATACCAATTGAAGTGCTGAAGCCACCCAGGGATGAAAGGAGCAGACCCAAGATAAACTGAGTATCCATAAAGACGATACTTTTGAAGATGAAATGAACTTTGAAATGGAAAAGGAAATAACTGGGACTCCATCACGACCTGTATATATATACTGTTTGTTTTTTTTTTTTTTGACACAAAACATCTATTTCATTTCATTCAACAGAAGAGCAGTGATACATGCTGGCATATCAAAAAATGTCTGAGAAGTAGCTGTAGACAAGGCTACCCCTGCTAAAGTATGGGCCACCTTGTTAGCTATTCTCCTAGAGAACTCCACATGAGAGTTTACAGTAAACAAATTGAAAGCATCCCTACAATAGTGTAAGATACATCCATAATCAGAAACAATGTTAGGAGCTTTGTTGAAGTCATCCACGACAATCTTGGCGTCCAATTCAAAAACGACATTCCGGTACCCAAGTTCCCGCATCCAGTCAATTGCCACTAATAAGCCTAGGGCATCTCCCACATAAACATCTAGAAGCGGCGCGACAGCTTGAACCTTGGCAGCTACAAAAACACCATCCTCATCTCTTACGCACATCCCAATTCCAACCCGATTACCATTAGAATCGAACGCGACATCAATATTGCACTTCAAGAAGCTTGGAGGTGGCCTAACCCATGCAGCAGTGACCTGCAGATCAGAATTAGCAGCAGGCCGAAAGGCAGCCGTCCTAGCCGAGAGCCAATCCGCCAGGAACGATGCACCATTTCGCATTATAACAGCTGCAGAGTCACGAGTATTATTCCAAATTAGATTGTTCCGGCTTGACCAAATGCTCCACAAGTTCATAACCCAAGCGATTCGGATATCACCACGGAAAGTCTGTGATAACCCCAAAAACTAGGCCCGAATCAGAGTCTGCATGTGCGCAGCTGCGCAAGAATAACCGAGCCAATTCCTGTGCTCATCCAAAGACGCTTGTCGCTCATCGAACAGTAGAGAAAATGTGCAGACCTGTCTCGGGTTCATCCAAGCAAAAAAGGACGGACATGTGAAACGCCCATACCGCGATGGAGAAGAACATCACGCGTAGGGATGCAATTTCTAGCTAGCCTCCACAGAAAATTTTTAACCTTAGGAGGAACATGCAAGTTCCATAATATATTCCACGGAGCCTGAACAAATACAGATGCAGAATTAGGAGTCAGTTCAGCTGCTAACCGAGTAGCACTTCGCACGGAATACTTCCCAGATCGTTCTTTTCGCCAAGTAAGAGCATCATCGACCACACAAGTGAATAGGGGGGTATTGAAAACTGCCATAACAGATGGATCATCCAGCATAAAACGAATCAATGCCTCATTCCAACATTTTCTCTCGGGAACTATCAAATAGTCAACACGGAGGAGAGGATTGAAGGTACTTGTGGTTCTCGGTCGTATTTGAGTTGGCGTCTTCGTCCACAAATCATCAAACAATCGAATAGATGTACCACTACCAATGCTCCAAGAGGATCCACTTCTAAGCAAATCTTGGGAGGAAAAGATACTATTTCATACAAAGCTACCATTACTACGTTTGGTTGCATGGAGAAAGTCACTATTAGGAAAGTACTTTGCCTTGTATAAACGAGAAACCAAAAGATCCGGTTGAGTTTGGAGACGCCAGGCTTGTTTCCCTAATAGAGCCAAATTGAAATGCTTCAAGTTTCGAAAACCCATACCACCATAGGACTTGGGAGCACACAACTTCTCCCAAGACATCCAGCGAATACCTCGGCCAACTCCACCACCACCACCCCACCAAAAGCCATTCAATAATCTCTCCATCTCCGTAATAAGAGTAGACGGAATCACAAATAAACTCATGAAGTAAGTGGGAATGGATTGGAGGACCGACTTTATCATGATTTCTTTGCCCGCTTTTGAAAGCATTCTACCACTCCAAGAATTAATCTTCTGCCATATGCGATCTTTAATGAACTTGAAGAGAGCCTTTTTACTCCTACCTACCATTGAGGGTAGGCCAAGATATCTCCCGGTGCCCAGTGTCACCTGAACTCCCAACTGGGCAGCAATAACACCCCTATCAATAGCTTGAACATTCCTACTAAAGAAAATTTCGACTTTTCAAAGTTTACTTTTCTTTTGACCAAGCTTTGCTCATATATATCAAGGATGTTCTGAATGCACATTGCTTCACCCAGTGTTGCTCTAAAAAATAAGAAGCTATCGTCTGCAAACAATAAGTGAGAGATTAGGGGAGCACCCCTAAAAATACGAAGACCATGAATATGACCAGTTGCCAAGGATTGATTCAGTAACCCAGTCAAACCTTCAGAGCAAAGTATGAATAGATAAGGGGACAAGGGATCTCCTTGCCTAATACCCCGTCCTGGAGTGATTGGTCCCGCACGATCCTGGTTAACAAGAATAGACAGAGAAACAGACTCAACACACATCCGAATCCATCTTATCCAGGTCTCATTAAAACCCAAGCGCCCCATAACTGCATAAATATAACCCCAATTGACTCTATCATAAGCTTTGCTCATGTCAATTTTCAGAGCAACCTCTCCAACTCTACCTTTCCTTATTCTTGAGGTAGTGAATAACCTCAAAGGCAATCATAGCATTATCCAGAATGGACCGGCCAGCAACAAATGCAGATTGTTCAATTGAAATACACTTAGATAAGACAAGTTTAAGGCGGTTAGCAAGTACCTTGGAAACAATCTTATAGATGACGTTGCACAAGGCAATTGGGCGCCAATCAGCCATAGACGTGGGGTTGTCTTTCTTGGGAATTAAGGCTAGATTCGTATCATTCAAGTCCTGAGGGAAGTGTCCCCTCCGCAGCCAAGACAAGCACGTTTGGAAGATTTCTTCCCCATGAAGATGCCAATACCGTTTGAAGAACGCAGGATTAAATCCATCCGGGCCTGGGGCCTTATCCCCATCCATCGACCAAAGAGCCTCCTTAAATTCATCAATGTCAAAATCCTTTGTTAGAAGATCATTATCATCTTGAGAAAGCCTACACCCAAGAGCATTGATTACAGGATCATAGTTGCCAACCCTACTAGAGAAAGATTATTCTGAAATAATCAATTGCAACACGCTTAACCTCCACAGTCTAGAGGCGATGGTACCATTATCACGTTGCAAAGTTGCTATATGCTTCTTCTTACGTCTAACTGTAGCACTAGCATGAAAGAACTTAGTGTTTTGGTCCCCTCCTTTAGCCAAAACTTCTTTGCCCTCTGTTTCGTAAAACTTCTTCCCCGTAGGATTAGTCTAGCCAAGTGCTTATTCATTCTTCTATACCGAGCTATGCCCAACGCATCTTGACGATCCCGAACCTCTCCATCGCGTCCCTACAAGTCAGAATGTCCGCACGAAACTTGAGACGCTTGCGCCGACCCCCACGAGCAAGAGTTCTACCACACCCACGCAACCTAGATTGAATGTCACCTCGGGTCCCAGAGTTCCAACCCTCTTGAACAATATCATCCACATCCGGCTCAGTTAACCACACATTTTCAAATTTAAAGGAGGAATTGCGATCTTTGAACGCTAATCGGGTCCCGTTGTAAGAGCAGAGAGAAATGATCGACTTTGGAGAGATAAGATTCAACAATCTAGCATTCGGGAAGAGATCCCACCATTCTCTTGTAGCAAATGCCCTGTCTAAACGCTCCTCAATAGCATGTGGTGTACCAAGGGCAAATCTCCTTGTATATTGGTATCCTGTTAGCGGTAAGTCAATCAGCTGTGCATCCACAATAGCCTCCTGAAAGCCTCGCATGAGATAGTTGGGGTGGTCCCTATATCCTCGCTTATCCTCGGGAGATAGCATATCATTGAAATCCCCAATAATGCACCATGGAAGGTTCGACACATCAGCTAACCGGCGAATTAAAGCCCAAGATTCGTACCGAAGAGACCTATCAGCATACCCATAGAAGCCAGTAATGCGCCACTTCCCATGAGTTGTATCATCAACCTCAATGTCCAAGTGGTGTGTAGAGTAGCCAGTAACAGTACAGTTAGCAACATTACGCCAGAGCACTGCAACTCCACCACCACGCCCAACCCTGTCTACAAAAATGCAACCATCAAAACCAAGAACCATGCGAACATGTTCCAAAGTTTTAGAATAAGATAAAGTTTCATAAAGAAAAATAATCTCCGGATTGTTACTTCGGACCAGGTCCCTAAGCATAGGAATTGCCGAGTAGTGACCTAGACCTCGACAATTCCAAATTGAGGATACTTCATTGCTCTGGCGGCAGCCCGCGCGCCAGACTCCGCCAATAAAAAGACACGATGTCGATGAGATTGAACCGTAGCCAGTGGATTTCCAGTTTCATTACGGCGCTTCCTTTTCCTTATTTCCTCGGTTTCCACCCCTTCTAAACCCATGCATGCATGTAACGCTGGTGTTGGAGAACTCTCACGTGCTGCCACAATTGGAGAAGGCCGTGGAAAAGTAATGCTGGGACCCGCAGCTTGAGAGTCCATCATAGTAGGGTCCACGGTCAAACTTTGAAGGATATTGTTATTAGTTGAATTCATAATATTCCCTCCCACAATCATGGAGGAGTTACGTATATTCAATGCTGCAAAACGGTCAACATTATGAGTCCCATTATTGCCATTATTGCCTCCATTACTCTGACCCGCCGGTTGTCCCCTCTGTGCCGATGAGGTCGCCGTTGCTGCCGACGCACCAGCTTGTCCACCATGTTTTTCTTGCCGTAGCCATTGGTTGTTATCCCCCGGAATACGTCGTTCAATCTTCAGTTCAGGCCCCCATCCACGCTTACCATCATCATGTTCCATTGCAAATAATAATTCACAGCTTGTGTCCTGATGACCCAGGTGACCACACAAATAGCAAAAGACCGAGAGACGTTCATACTTAAACAACACAAGCTTGATATTGTCTCCACCCACATTGATTTTCTTACCTCTCCGTAATGGTTTGCGCACATCCACCATGACCCTAATGCGCATAAAAGATTTCCAGAAATCTGAACTATTTTTGGGATCATACTCCACAAAGGTGCCAATGAAGTTCCCCAAACTCCGGCCTACCGCTTCGGTCATAAATCCAATGGGGACATCATGAACCTGAACCCAAAAGGCAACTTCAAAGAGAGGAACTTGCGCCGCCACATCCCCCACTCCGAGTTTGGCAAGGATTAGCATATGACCATCAAAGTGCCACGGCCCACCAGAGAAGACCTTTTCGGAGTCACGCCAATGATAAAACTGGAAGATGAAGAGATTGCTATCAATGGCGCGAATATTCACACCACGGATCGGTTGCCATATTGCGTGCAAGTTTCCAGGTCCTTCATGATAGGGATACAGATACTCTTGCGAGTAAGGAAGCGTCCCACTAAGCAATGACGCGCGTCAATACTGGCATTTTCTGGAGTTTCCGGTTGCAATGGTGCAACATCATCCTCTTCACCATCAAAGCTCATCGCGTTTGTAGACATAACAGACCCAACTCGTCTACTGGGAATCAGAATGAACCAGATATCAGATATCAACACCTCACGCTGGAAGGAGGGAGCTCTTCTCACAAGGGAAACCCGAAATACGTTGCCGAGATGACTTGCCGATGTTTCCTGCCGAGATGACTTGCCGAGATGACGGCGAGGAGAAGATCGCCAGCCGCCACACGGGAGAGGATAGCGCGTTTTTCTGCCGAGATGACTTGCCGAGATGACGGCGAGGAGAAGATCAGCAGCGCCTCACAGGGAGGGATCAGCAGCCGAGATGACTTAAAATGATCTTAGTAATATGGAGTACCTAATGGAATGAAGACACCATTGTAATGGCAATAACCCTCTTGGCGGTCCGGTTTACCGCTCGCACGAAAAAGAAGACGAAATTAAACCCTTTGTTGGAATCAATCACTAGGTTGAAGTAAGCCTCACCTCGGCAGTCGCAAAAACAAATTATATACTGTTTGTTATTCACGGTTATTATTGTTATTATTATTATTATTATTTTAATTAAGGAAATGTAAGACCACGATGTGAGGAAAAGTGAGGGAGGGAGAGGGAATCTGAACATCCATCCCACGGTGACACATTAAGAATAAGGAAGAGATGAATTGTGTCTTTGGTCCACTTAAAAGCACTTTTTCTTTCCCTACTCTTCTCACCTTCAATCCTACGAGCCTCACCGATAGAATTCAAGCAATGAATAACGTAATCATGATAGAGAGGAGAGGATCTAATCAATCGCCAGAGAGAGAATTGAGAGAAATTGATTAATTGAATATCCGAATTGTTACAATGAGATACAAGTTTATATACTGTGTTGGTAATTGGCTAGTCAACGCCACATCACAATACACTCGTGGCGATCAACGTAAAACTATATTTGACTATTCTAACTGAGACTAGTATATATCTCTATTACTCCCCCTTCAAACTTGAGGGTGGATGAGTGCAAGGAACCACTTTAAGTTTGAAACGCTGCTCAATGAATGCAGTAGCTGACAGTGGCTTGGTGAGAGAGTCTGCAAGTTGCAGAGTGCCTGGAACATGTTGAATAACAAGCTTCTTTGCTGCCACTTTCTCACGAACAAAGTGAATATCTAGCTCCAAGTGTTTCGTGCGAGCATGAAGAATAGGATTGTGTGCCAACATTACTGCACTCAAGTTGTCACAAAGTAGTACAGTGCTTGAGTAGCCACTTTCAAATTCACCGAGAGAAGAGATTGTACCCAAAGAAGATCTCATTGTTGCATTAGCCATACCACGGTATTCGACACGCACTAGACCGGGCAACAAGTGTCTGTTTCTTGGAACTCCAGGACACAAGATTTGGACCAAAGAATAAGCAAGAGCCTGAGGTGGAGCGCCTGTCATCTGGATCACTAGCCCAAATCGAATCGAGTAAACTCTAAGAGAAAATGGCACATCTTTGTTAGCTGGTTGCAAAAGAAGACCATAGTCACTTGTACCACTGAGATATCGCAGAATACGTTTCACAGCTCTCCAATGTGTCTCCAAGGGATTAGAGAGAAACTGACACACTTTATTAACACTAAAAGCTAGCTCCGGCCTGGTCAATGTAATGTATTGCGAGCACCAACCAAATGATCAAATCGAGAAGGATCTTTGATGCATCGGGTCCTGTTTTTATCGAGCTTGACATTAGCCACCATGGGTGTATTCATAGGACTACAAGACAGCATATTAGCACGTTGCAAAAGGTCCTGTATGTACTTGGATTGAGTTAAAATTGCAGCACCTGAGGGCAAATACTTAACCTCTATGCCTAGAAAATATGAAGGCTTGCCTAAGTGTTTCAAAGCAAAACAGTGTTGCAGGTGATCAATGAGTTTATGAACTAATGTAGAGGATGATCCAGTGATGAGGATATCGTCTACATACACCAAAGCAAATAGTTGTACACCAGCCATATTGTAAATAAACAGAGAATGATCACAATTACTACGATGGAACCCAAACTTGATTAATGCAGCATAAAGAGTTTCATACCAAGCACGAGGTGCTTGCTTCAAACCATAAAGAGAACGATGTAATTTGCATACCAGAGAAGCATCATTGGCAACAAAACCCGGTGGCTGAACCATATAAATGTCTTCAGTCAAATGTCCATTTATAAATGCATTGTTGATGTCAATTTGTTGAATATCCCAACCATAGGTGAGAGCAAGAGTTAACACAATTCTTATAGTGGTGGGTTTAATGACAGGTGAGAAAGTCTCACCAAAGTCTTGACCGGGTAATTGACTATAGCCCTTAGCTACAAGTCGTGCTTTATACTTATTTATGGTTCCATCCGGATTCTCTTTGACTCTAAATACCCATTTACAACCAATAGCCTTTCTATTGGATGGCAATGTAGTGAGAGACCAAGTATTGTTTTTCAAGAGTGCCTCATATTCACACTTCATAGCTTCAAGCCATTGTGGTTGAGCTAGAGCCTGTTTCACAGAAGTTGGTGCAACATGGGCAACAAACAAACGTGGTTTTAGCTTTCCTGTTTTGAAACGAGTGAGCATTGAGTGAGGATTGGTATTTGAGGGAGGAGGAAGGTCAGAAACAGGTTCAGTTGAGGCTGGAGAGGGTTGAGAGGTATCAAGTGATGTTGCTGCAGGCGTGTCTAGGTTAGGTGAATTGGTGGCAGGAGGTATATGTGAGGTGGATAGGGATGTGGTATTTGGTAGTGGGGCTGGTGAAGCTGGCTGAAATGTATTATCTGGTGATGGAGTTGGTGAGTTGGATTCCAAAGGTGTAGAGGTAGGCTCAAGTGTGGGTGGTGTAGAGGAGGTAGATGGTAAAGTTGGTAATGGTAGGCCAGTGATAGTAGATGACTCTGTAGGTGAGGCAGAAACAGTAGGAAATAATGAGGGAAAAGGAAAATTGTTTTCATGAAAAACTACATCTTTTGAGATGTAAATTCGACCACTAGCACTAAGACACTTGAAGCCTTTGTGTTGAGGGGAGGGACCAAGGTTAATACATTCTTGACTATGGAATTGTAACTTGTTTTTATTGTATGGGGTTAGGAGAGGAAAACAAGTGCATCCAAATGACCTCAAAGAATTGTAATCAGGAACTGTATTGTATAATGCTTGATAGGGGATATGTAAGCTAGTAATGAGGAAGGCAACCTATTGATTAGATAGACAAAGCATTTGTGAAACTATGATCCCAATATGAAATGGGCATGGAGGCATGAGTGAGCAAGGTGAGACCCATCTCTCGCTATTTGTCTATGTTTTCTTTCAACTGCACTGCTTTTTGGTGAGAGGTATAGGGACATGTAAACCTATGTGTGATACCTAGATCGGTGAGTACAGAGGTAAAGGGTTTGAATTCTCCCCGAATCGGATTGAATAGACTTGATGATGGTTTGAAATCGAAGTTTTGACAAGTTTATAAAATCGGTGAAATGCATGAATGGCATCGACTTCTTTTAAAGTAAATAAAACCATGTGTACTTAGTGCAAGCATCCACAAATGCAATGTAGTATGAATAACCACAACTAGATGGGGAAGGGGATGGACCCCATAGGTCTGTGTGTACTAATTCAAAGGGTGTGTGATGTGGTGTAGTGGAAGGTGGTGAATGAAGACGATGAGATTTTCCAATTGAACAAGACTTGCACAACTCAAACATTTTATTGGATTCAATAGAATGATTACAATGAGTAAGAACAGTTTTAATGGCCCTGCTATTTGCATGCCCTAATCTATGATGCCATATATGAAAATTACAAGTAGTACTATGAGTGGAAGTAGTAGGTGGTACACTAGTATTATTGACAACAGCTGCTACAGAGGTAGGCAAGACTGTGGAGACTGCAAGTGCTTTGGGAGGGCTCACGGGTGCAAGGGAGGGCAGGAAGAACAATCCATCAGGTCCTCTTGAGCCTTGAAACAGAATTTTCCTAGAGACCTGACATTTCACAAGACAAATTTGAGCATGAAACTCAAAGAAAACGTCATTATCAGCACAAAATTGCCCTACAGAGATAAGGTTACGAGTTAAGGCTGGTACAACAATGGCATTCTTGATTGTAAAGTGTTTGGTTGGGTTGTGTGTGGAGTATAGGTTAAGTGTACCAGTGCTATGGATTGGAAAACCTTGTCCATTGCCCATGTGCACCTTCTGTGAACCATTATATAATTTACAATCACTCAAATAGTTTGAAGTGTTAGTGAAAGTGTGTGAAGCACAAGTATCAGCAAAATAACCTGGAGGAGTTAAGTCTGATGGCACCGTGAATAGCTCAGCTGCAGATGGATCAAATGAAGTGTATGCTGCTAGTGCTTGAGGATTAGCATTTCCAGAAGTAGAAGGTCCAGTAGTGTCCTGTTGGTGAGGCTTGGTGGTAGCAGAATTATCAGATGTATTATTGTTTGCAGATGCTGGTGGAACATAATGTTCATCGAAACGATACCAGCAATCAAGGGCAACATGACCAAGACGAGAGCAAACTTGGCATTGAGGTCTGTTCTGAGTATTACGAGCACGTCCTCTACCACGGCCACGCGAATTACGACCTCTGCCACGGTAGGAACCAAATCCTTGATGACCAGTATAGTTTCCACCACGGCCAGCACCAGAATTACCATTAGCATTAGGATTTACATGAACCAGATTAGCAGATATGGCTGGTGTGGCTAATTCCTGTCTGAATTTATCAAGTTGCACTTCTTGTACAAGCAACATAGACTCCAAATCAGTAAGATCAACAGCATCCAGTTTAGTGAACACAAGCGTCACAAGAGTGCCATACTCTTCAGGCAAACCATCAAGCACTATATCTACGAGATCTTGTTCAGATATAGTGTCACCAATTGCTATTAAAGAGTTGGCTAAAGCACGAATTCTGGCAATGTACTCAGTAATGCTGCGATTTCCTTTCTTCGTTGTTTTTAATTCAGCACGGAGTTGACGCATTTTAGCTTTCAAATGAGCGTAAAAGTGCTTATGGATAGTGTCCCAAACCTGATAAGCATGACGACAGTTGAGCACGCGTGGAAGCACCGCGTCGGAGAAGGTAGAGAGAAGCCAAGTGAATAATGCCTGATCCTGCACAAACCACTGATCGTACGCCTCCGATACTTTGCCATTGTTCTGATCCTCCGTGGAATCGAACTGTGGTGGAATCGTCGGATTAACGAGCAACCGGTGAAGTTTGTGAGTAGCAATGACACCTTCCACTTGCTGATTCCAGATCAGGAAGTTTTTATCATCTAACTTGATCGAAAGTTTGGGACCGGTGACAAAGTTGGAGGTGTTTCCGGCGGCGGTGTTAAAAATAGACGGCGTTTGAGACGAAGTAGGTGTTACGACCGGCGATTGCTCCGCCATGACACTACTAGCAACGAAGAAGAAGAATTGCAGAGTGCAATCAAGCGGAAGAGATGAGAATGAGAAGGCCACGGATCGATTTGGCGAATGATACCATGATAGAATTCAAGCAATGAATAACAGAATCATGATAGAGAAGGAGAGGATCTAACTGAATCAGTTAGAGAGAGAATTGAGAGAAATTGATTAATTGAATATCTGAATTGTTACAGTGAGATACAAGTTTATATACTGTGTTGGTAATTGGCTAGTCACTGCCACATCACAATACACTGTGGCAGTCAACAGAAACTATATTTGACTATTCTAACTGAGACTAGTATATATCTCTATTACCTACTACCAACCCCAAGAAGCTAATGCTATTCTACAACTAACTTTGCAGAATCATATCTTCCAAAAAAAAAACCTTAGGCAGAATTATTTGATTAATAACTCTACGCAGACATTTTTTAATAAATATATGTTAGTTGCTAATTACTTAGGAAGATCTAAATGTTAATTTATAGAGTTTGATTTCATATACTTTTTCGGTGTTCTGGAACTTACCAACTGAACTATCTTCTTGACACCACTATAAAGACAGTTGATATTTAATTTCCTCAATTCAACCATTAAATATCGTTATACTATTATATTAACGATTTTATAAGGATCGACATTTCATTTGTATTTTAAAAAAACATTGAATTAATGATGTTTGCAAGAGGTATCAAATATTTTTTAAACTCAAATTTTTTATAGAGTTGACCTACTCAATAAGTATTCTTAATTCAACAATTGGGCCGATGAAATTCGATTTCTACAAAGGGTTATTTAGTAGACTAATTCTCTAGGAAGTAACTTCAACTTTCCTGCAATAGCTATTGATTTAATTGAAGGTGTTTCTTCTTCTCAGCACTTTCTCTCTTCTATAATTGAAGGCATCAAAGTCTTGGTAGGTGAAAATACTTATGTGGAGTTGTCTAAAATCCCAAGGGAATTTAATAATGCTGCTGATACTTTAGCCACAAATAGTTTATTTATGAGTAGTAATTTTGTAATTTATGAGACTACCCCTTCTTCTATTCAATTGTTTGTCAATGAGGATAAAGAAGGCTTAATTACCGTGTAATTGTGTTGTTTGTGGGTTTTAAACCTTTTTTCCTCATCCAAAAAAAAAAAACTTAAACTTTCGTCGTTTATATATTAGGTAAGATTCAATGAAACTAAACATGTTTTAATTGTAAATTTAGGATTAAATACCTAATTTGGTCTCTTATTTTGTAGGATCGTGCAACTCAGTCCTTCATATTATTGATATCCTGAATTGGTCTCCAAAACTGTAAAATATTATTAATTAAGTTCGCTCATTCATTAGGATCTACTAGCAAATGCATCACGACATTATTAACTTAATTTCAAATGCGTCTTTAACATTACAAACTTATTGTCATTATAGAATAAATTGGTTTACATTTTGTAATTACAAGAATAATTTTACATATATCATGCTTCCATTTTTTCTTTCTGTAAATGGAGTATCAACTACCTACAACTATATATACTAATCTTTCGAGGCAGAGTCGAACCTCAATTGGCAGTAAAACTCTCCTTCAAGAGTTCTAATATTGTTGCATTCTCAATACTGAATTTGAACAAATTGATCTAATAAAGCATGAGAGAGTGAGGTATCCCCTCACACTATTTTTTTCCCTTTAAAAAAAGAAACCTACTTAATTTAGTGGCTTAAATATATTTAACCTTTGCAAATATACCTATAATCCATTTAAGCCCATGCAAAAAAGTTTTAAAATAGCCCTTACAAATATTGACCGTTTCTAGTTAGACCCCCATTGTCAGTTTTTGTTAGCGTTGTTAACTCTAAGCTGACATGAATGCACAATAGGGCTTAATACGTGGCAGAGTAGGGCTTACATGTGTGTCACGTTACATTTCACTAACATACCAATACCAATAGTTAAAAGTTGTGACATGAGAGTGAGATGTGAGTGAAAAGTAACGTATCACACATGTAAGCCCTATTCTACAATGTATTAAACCATGTTGTACATCCACGTCATCTTAGAGTCAACAACGTTAATAAAAACTAACAATGGGGCCTAACTAGAAATGGTCAATCGGGTTATTTGAAAAAAAAAAATTACAGGTGCCTAAATAGAATTATGGGTATATTTGCGATAGCTAAACATTTATTTAAGGCTAATTTAGCGAACTAATTACAAAGTTTTCTGAAATTTACCTGACCTTATTCCATCTCTCCTAGACTTTCCGCCGTCCAGTGATGTTCCGAAACTTCCAGTTCCATTCCGTTTTCAGCCATGGCGGCTTAGCCTGATTCAAAACCCTAAACCCAACCTCAAAATTTCTCTTTCCCGTTCCTCATTTATTCCATAAAATAAAATTCCAATGGCACTCGCCCTCAGATTCAGATCCCATCTGTTCCGCACCACCACTCTCTTCCACCCCTCTCTTCGCCCACAACCCTTCAATCCCTCGCCGCTAGTCGCTTCCTTCTCCATCACTCCTTCAATCACCCACGATTCCTCATCCTGGCTCCCCCTCTCCGGCCACCGCTTCCTCTCCACAGCACGACGCCAACCACAACGGTCAAAGAAGTCAATTGACATCGGCGCACGCGCACGACAGCTCCAAGCTCGCCGTCTATGGACCTACGCACTAACCTTCGCTGGCATAGCAGGATTCTTCGTGGTCGTGCTAAACAACTTCCAGGAACAATTAGTATTCTACGTAACCCCAACCGATATGCTCGAAAAATACAACAACAATCCAACGAAAGCGAGATTCCGATTAGGCGGTTTAGTCGCTGAAGGAAGCATAGTATATCCATCTTCATCTCCTGGAGTTGAATTCGTTGTCACCGATTTGATCACTGATATGTTGGTTCGTTACGAAGGTTCTTTGCCTGATTTGTTCAGAGAAGGACACTCTGTAGTTGCGGAAGGGATGATTATGCCTTTCACTGATGAGGTCAGGAAAGAGACTTCGGCGAAGAGCGTTTCTGCGAAGGCTAGGAGTGGAGAGTATTATTTTTCGGCTTCGGAGGTTCTTGCTAAGCATGATGAGAAGTATATGCCGCCGGAAGTTGCTGCTGCTATTGAGAAGAATAAGAAGACTATTGAGGCTGCCGCCGCCGAGGAACGAAACAAGAACAGCACATCTTAGATGGATGGTACTGCTATCCAACTTTTAATTTTGATTTTGATTTTTTTGGGTACTATATTACAGTTGTTAGAGGGATTTGGATTATTATTTACTAATAGGCTGAGAATTTTTGTAATAATAATAATTAGGATGAACACATTGGTAAAAAGGGAGGAGGAAGACAATGGAGAGTGAGAGAGAGAGAGACACACACATTTTGATTGTTTATGAGGTTTGGAAATCCAAACACACTATATATCTTTTTGTTGTAATGCATTATTGTTTTTATTATGAGATGATATTTCTCAATAAACATTTACAGGGTTTTCTCAATAAATTCATAGAGGAAATATTGAATTAGGTTTAAACTTGTGCCCTGTGGCTTCTTATGTTAATCTTGTTGAACCTGGTAGTTAAAACTGATAATTGATTTGAATTCTCCTGCATCTCTCTTACTGTGTTGTCTCATAGGTTGTGTCATTTGCACATACAATTAGAGTTTGGTTTTGAGTAGCAAACCAAAATAGTGCTAATAGTGGTCATTATGTTGAAGTTTTATTAAAAATCCAATTTTTTCCTCACTTTTAGCTGCTCCCTCTTCTTTTTGTGTTTTTGGTCAATTTTAGCCAATTGAGGCAACACAATTCTTCTTCTATTTCTTTTCCTACTTTGCTGTTTTGCACTCTTTCTCTTCTCCATTCACTATTTTACATTGTTTCTCTATCATTTGTGCTCAGTTTTCACTATTCTGCCACTGCTATGATATCCACCCAGTCACAACCAATGTTGGAGTATTAGACTATTAGTAATAGTAACAATGAACTATTATTAGTTATGAGTATGTGTTTAACTGTGTATTCTTCTATTTTTGAGCTTTTATGTGTAAGTTATGAATTGTTTGTATCGTCTCTCTAAACTTCGATGTAGTGTCGATACATCTACCCACTACACTGCTATAGCATTTTGGGGGTCGGTTGCTACTAATTGCTAGTGACTACATAGCCTGTAGGGAGTGTGAAAACAACAGCATGAGTGAGACAGAGAAGCCTTATCGCTGTTCTGGCGTTATTTAATTGCAAAATTCCTTAAGTACCCCAACCAGAAATCCCCCGCGCTTCAATTTCAAAGGTTTTTTTTTTTGATTTTTTTATCTCATTCTGAAGTACGACTCTATCTCGCAGTGGCAGCTGCTACACTTAACTGCTCTGAAGCTTTGTGTCCTGTAATGCATTAGCCGCGCTGCTCCTCTACACCGCTAAAGCCCATTATTGCGAAACTGGTTGCAATGATGTTCAAAGTGCAAAATTTCAGAGTATCCAGTCTAGCTACACTAACCAAGCTTTGTGACCTTGAACTTAATTGATTATTTAAATTCGTTGCTACCTTTGTTTTTTTGCACGTCAAATTTGAAATCCATTGCTTAACCCATGTAGGGTTTGGGTTATGACAAAGTTTGTGTATGGGCAGACTTCCGAGTTCAGTTTTACTGCTCTTAGGGTGTTACTGAGAATATCTTAGGCTTCAGATTGTTTCTGGAGTGCAGAGTGACCAAGGTGGGCAACATAGCCATCTTTATATGCAGGGTTAAAAAGAGGGAGCTGCGAGGTGTTAAAGATATAACTGCTGCTGAGAATTTCAGAACATGTATTGGCATATATGTTGATTTGCATTTTTCTTCTAATTATTTGCTAATTATAATATTGAGGAATGCCAACAACACTATAGTTGGCTGAAATTTAATTGATCCCACTAACTTAGTGAGCTCTATTACCTATTTAGTGGGACCCAATTTCAAAATAGTGGGATTCACATAAATTTCACTCCATTTTAGAGTTAATTTTGAAAAGCGTATTAGAAAATGTGTTGCAGATGTTGCTAGCATTTCTTGATTAAAGAGAATACCAAAAGATTTGGTCATGAATGAAACAGTGCAGTTGGCTTTGGAGAGTTCCTCTGCTCTGCACAGAACAATAGACTGCGTGTAGATCCATGAAGCACTAATAATTCAACGTGGCTGTCGTGTAAGTGTTGGATGCTATTTTTGTCGGATGCTTCTGAGATACCTTTGATACTTTTAACTTACTATATCTTTCAATTATTTTGAGTTTTTATGTTACTTTAATTCAAATGAGATTCCAGTACCACTAATAACTTGTGGCAATTTATTGTATTTACCATGACCGATGCTAACTTACAAAACATTGGGATAGTTGGGTTTTATTTTTCCTACCCCCCTCATCATCTATCTCACTTCCATATTTCAAAAATGCCAATAATACCCCGCGTTTAAAAAAATTAAAATTTTCTAATTACCTACCTCAAAATAAGGTAATTCGGTTCAAAAATTAAAATTTCGAATTACCTCTAAAAAGGTAATTCAAATTTTTAATTTTTTTAAAGTTTATATTTTGGTCTTAAGATTTAAACGCGCTTTATTGGAAATATGATACTAACAATTTACGATTTAATAACAATACGTCAAAATATATAAAATGACCAACATAAAATAGAAAGACAAATACATTTATGGGTCCAAAATGTCTAAAAATGATCAAAATAAGCACGTGAAGTAGGTGAACAGGCGACATCTAGAGCATCCCGCCAATCCAGATGGGCGGTGCGTATATATACGATTTGTTTTAATTTTTATTACTAAAAGGCTACTAAAAATAGTCAAAACTACTCTAAAAAATATAAAAACACCACTAAAATTCTAACAAAACCAAAATAAGGCTATACAAATTTTTTTAGATTTTTTGGATACTATGAAAAATTAAAAAAAATCGTAAAAAATAGTAAACGATGGAATTTGAGATTTTGAGGCCGTAGTCCCGTAAGAAGTCCCTTCTAGGGGAGTCTTGATTCTTGATTTTTTCGCTTCTAATGGTGTGGTTTCATTACGATCGTAGTATGTTGTCCAAAAACCGATTTTTAGCCTAAATTATTCGTTCAAATAAAAAAATTGTAATTTTCGGAATTACCTCAGAAATAGGTAATTCCGGCTCACAAATGTGAACCGGAATTACCTCATTTATGAGGTAATTCCGAAAATCTTTTCGGAATTAGAGGTAATTCCGAAATTCCAATTTTTTTTTTTAACAAACCATGTAATTTTTGGGAAAAAGTAAGGGTATTTTTGTCCGTTTGGGTAATTATGGGGGTGGGATAGATGATGAGGGGGGTAGGAAAAATAAAATCCGGGATAATTTTGTTCTTTCTCACTGTTGTGATGTCTGCACAAGATACTCTTTTTCTACTTTAGCTTTTTCTCAGCCATTTTGCTTCTGCGAGGTTTTGATGAGGCTTTTCCCCTTTCATTTGCTACATTGTAAGGGTTGAGCACCCCTTGTGCTCATTTCAATGAAATCTTTGCTTATTAAAAAAACTTACAAAACATTGATATTTGTATTTTAACTCACAATATGTGTTTTCGTGTTTAAATTATATCAATTTGATATGTTGTAAGTTGTAATTTGGCTCTGTCTAACCGCCATACCCGCACTCGAATAAATCGACAGAGAAGACGGTCGGAGATGGGTCTCACCTTCTCAACTGCGGGTTCCGACGGATTTGGATTTTCTGGACCGAATCCGGCCGTAACCAACCGGTGTCCACCCCTATCGCAAATGTGAAGTGGGCATTCTTTCTTCCCCATTCTTCACTTACAGAAAGTCCAAAGGTGACTATGAAAAAAATAATTGAAAGATCATCTGTGGCAGGGACCTGGAGCAGAGGATCCAAACTCATCAAAAGAACAATTAATAGGATTATTTACTTGTAATGATGAGGCGAATGTAGTTTCCAGCTTTGCATCAGCGACATGCCCCAAGTTCCAATGAAAGAATTAGTGAACTTTCAATTTTGTGTTTAAACTATCACACTCTCATCTAGTTTTTGAATTATCCACCATCTCTTATTTAGAAAGAATTAGTAAGATACTCAGTGATACGCATTGCGGTACGCGTGTGTGTTTTTTTGTAAATGAACTTAGACAATATTTATCCGCTATCCGCTAACCGCTAGCTCAACCGCTATCCGCTCATCCGCTAGCTTATATTTTACTAAACTGATTATTCGTCGGTTTTTTTGGTAGACAAAAGGTAAAATAAAATAGTATAATCAAATTTCATTGAGCAAAAAGTATGAAGAAAGAATCTTTATATTTATTATTTATTATTTATTATTTATATCCGGCACTATTATGATTGAAATAAAGCACTAAAATCCTTGACGATATGACTAATTGATGCCAAGAAGTTCTAATTCTGAAATTAAGAAATTTCCCTCGTTTTAATCATCAGGGTTATAGACAGTACTATGTTTTAGGATAAAAGATTAAAAGGAGAAAAAATTGGGGTAAATATTTCACCCTCCCTCCAAAATCTAGAAATAACAACTAATATATACTAGGATTATTATTTCGTGCGATGCGATGAGAGACAATGCAGTCTACGTATGTAGTTTTAAAAACATCAACATTTTATAGGGGTATAAAAATACGCAACACATATATACGAAGAGGCAACAATAGCAATTGGTGGGATGAGGCAACAATGTCGGTCCAAAACAATAGAGTGGGGGTATATTGGTAAACAATGGGGTACAAAATGAGGGGTACATTTTGATAATAAAAAAAAGTGTTGCACAAAAAAAAAATTTGTCAGGGGTATGTCGGTCCAAAAATATAGAGTGGGGGTATATTGGTAAATAGTGAGGCACAAAATGAGGGGTATATTGGTAAATGGTGGGGTACAAAATATAGAGTGGGGGTATGTCGGTCCAAAAATATAGAGTGGGGGTATATTGGTAAGCAGTGGGGTACAAATGAGGGGTATATTGGTAAATGGTGGGACACAAATATAGAGTGGGGGTATGTTGGTCCAAAAAATATAGAGTGGGATATATTGAAAAGCAAGAGGATATAAAATGAGGATATATAGGTAAATGGTGGGAAAAAATTTTCCCACAAAAATGGCAAAATAAAGTCGATCTTGTATTATAGATGAGGGATACTAACATGAAAAAGCAAACATGAAAGAAAAAAATACTAATATAACAACTAATATACTATCATTTGTTTATAAAAAAACAAACCAACACGATTATATCTCATATATAACCTCCTTTTAATAGAGAGACTAATTGACAAATGAAACAAAAAAACATTCAAAATTCCAGCATCTGAGCAAAAATCTAGCTAGTCATAACTCACATAATAGTGCACATGGAATCAGGAGTATAAAACGGGTGTACGTCCGGCCGTGGCGGCGGCTGAGGGTAGGGCATCCGAGGAGTCTCATAGTATGCTTGGTAGCTTGTATAAGGATCAACTCTCCCATGGAAAGAATTTCTTGAATCGTAATGTGGATAAGGCCTTAGTCTTGTATAATGATCATATCCAACTTGATAACTAGGTTCCACCATTCTTCTATCAAAATATGGACCATCAAAAGGGTATGGATTTCTTTCAACAACATTGTTGTTCCTATCAAATATATAGTGTTCTTGATCATAGTAACCATCGGTGTAAGAAGGATAGAGATATTGTTGGTAATAGTAACCTTGATTCATCTGCAGCACAAAGTATATAACAACATTACATATTCTAAAAAATAAATAATCACTAGTAAAATGCTATTATAAACAAAAATTTGATAGATCTAATGGCGTTACCACTTACCCTGCCAGAAGGATACATAACTTGACAACTTCGCACAAAGGACTTAAGATTGAATTGATAGAGTAGCAAAGGAAGAAATGAAGGAACTATTTCTAATTTAACCTAACCTAAAAGTTGGAAGCTTGTGGTGTTTATATAAGCACCATGACAATGGGCCTTATTATCATGGGCCTTTTTTCTTGATTCAGATGATATATATATGATTTGGCTCCTTCCATTTTTGTTTTTGGTAAGTTTCGATATGATTTGATTTGGTTTTATTTACTTCTGTTTTACATTTTTTATTTTGAAATATAAAATTTAAAAGATTAATGCACGAGATTGAGGAATAATGATCGATATTATTTGCCATTTCAGATTGTTTCCAATATCAGAAATAAATAATAAATTGAATATATACAAGTTGTGAAACTTTCTTATTTTTTGTACATTGTATTGTATGCAGGGGAGAAATGATAAACCATAATTTCTATCCACAAAGTTTGCTACTGTGGAACTGATGAAAGTGCAGAATGAATCTGATTCAGAAAGCTACATTCCCATGTCATCTGGTAAGCTGATACGTAGAAAGTAGAGGCTGCGCAACCAGAAATCTTAAATTTAGTTGTAGTACATTTTTGTTTAACCAAGCACTTACTTTATTGGAAAAAAGATTTATTACGTACGTACCTTCCAGACATGAAAGCCATGCCACAGAAGACAGCCTTAACAGATTGTTTATGTCCCGCATACTCAAAAGCAAGTGGAATCATTTCATGAAGGGTTAAAAATGCCATAACTCCTCCAACTGTAATTATAATTATAATAGAAAAATCAACAAATAAATATACATCACAAAGTGACCAAAATCAAATTATGAATAGTGCAAACAAACCTGATGCAAGTAAACCCTCAAGAATCTCAGGGTTTAGGCTAGTAGGGAATAGACAGGCTACAAAGAAAAATTAAGAAGAGGAATCATCATCTCAGTGAGAAAAACAGATTAATATATATGGTGCAAAAAAAATAGAAGCAGAGGAGAGGAGATTTATTATTAATTACCTACAACAATAACCCCAAGGGGCTCAGCAAAGCCTGAAAGTGATGCCAATTTGAATGCCTGCCATTTACTACAACATATCCAAAATTATAGTTATTGGTATTGGTATTATAACTAGTGTAACATAAAATATGAAATATCAACCATAAGGTTTATGATTAGTAAATGTTTTCAGATGCCATTGTACTGTATACCAAAAGAATGACACTATGTCAAATTTACAAATGTACTCATTCTGCACATAACAATTATTGGAACCAGCAGCATTGACACTTCAATTTGTTATATTTATTGTCTTAAACTATTATCAGTATATAAATATATATATATATATGTGTGTGTGTGTGTGTGTGTGTGTGTGTGTGTGTGTGTGTGTTTGTGTGTGTGTATGTCAATGTTGTGTCTTATCTCTGTTTCTGTGTTGGTATTTTATAGCTAAGCATTTAGTGTTATTAGTTATTACCTCTGTGTCGCAAAATAAACAGGAAGTGCAACAGCAACACCCTGGAAAGCAGAAGATTGTTAGAATCGCAAAATATTTAGACATGACATCATATCATATAAGGATAGATTTTCGTCATTGCTAAGAAGAACATTATATAAAAGTAGTAAGCCTCAAGTCTAAAAAGGGCTCTGTCACAAGATAAGATGTTATACCTCGGGGATATTGTGGAGAGCAATGGCCAATGCAAGGTTAAGACCAACACGAAGTCCCTGTTAAAATAAACATGACATGCATGACACAATCATCAAATTGAAATGACATTAACAAACATATTAGTCTCATTATTATGCTTCTCTTTTTGATATAGAAGGGCCGGGTACCTTCATGGATCCAAGGTACACTGCCATTCCTTCTGGAAAATTATGCAAACTTATACCTGAGACCTAACCATATATTAGAAGACATTTTTATATTTTATGCAAATCATATATAGTAATGGAAATCTCAATTTTTTGTGAGAGAATCTCAACTCATATTAAAGTCATACCTATGGCTGTAATAATTCCACTAACTAAAACTTGACGACGACGTTTTTTCATAATGTTCTTGTTTTCTTCAGTCCCCACCTTATATTTTCAACCATGTCATGTCATGCATCAAATTATCAGAATTAGTTAGTATTTATACTGCAGCTGCAATGCCATGTAAAAATTGCACCAATAAATTAAGAGAAGTAAGAACTTGACTAGAAAAATTTTATGATAACCTTTCTTCTCTTGTCATCTGGAGGAGGAGCAGCTATTGGTTCTGGTATGAAATTGGCAACAACCGCAAAGAATATGACACCAGCAAAAAACTATATAGAGAATATGGTCAGAACAAACAAGTTTGAATACTTGCATGGTGATGAAGAGTGAAGAGAAGAGAAGAGAAGAGAAAGGGGTACGTTACGTACCCAAAGGTTGCCTCTGAGGAAGCCAAGTGAGTTTAAGGCATTATGAGCAAGATCAAAGAATGATATGCTTAGCATCAAACCAGCAGCAAAACCCTTCATGCATTGACAGAAATAAAATACATTAAAACTTTAAGTTAGTTAGCACATTCATTCATAAATACAATCATATATTAATAACATGGACTTTTATTTACAATGAAAATCACCTGTAACAGCCCAAGCATCTTCAAACTTGGAGCTCCACTAATAATTACAAAAAGTGCACCTGTTTGTACCACATTCAGAAATTACATTGTCTTTTATTTTACAATAATAATAACATTTATTTAGATTAGAGTAAAGTATATAATGGAAAGAAAGAAGAGGGTGGAGCACATATATACCAATTGAAGTGCTGAAGCCACCCAGGGATGAAAGGAGCAGACCCAAGATAAACTGAGTATCCATGAAGACAATACTTTTGAAGATGAAATGAACTTTGAAAAGGAAAAGGAAATAACCGGGACTCCATCACAACCTGTATATATACTGTTTGTTATTCAAGGTTATTATTATTATTTTAATTAAGGAAATGTAAGACCACGATGTGAGGAAAAGTGAGGGAATCTGAACATCCATCCCACGGTGACACATTAAGAATAAGAAAGAATAGCATTAGCTTCTTGGGGTTGGTAGTAGGCTCGTAGGATTGAAGATGAGAAGAGTAGGAGAAAGAAAAAAGTGCTTTTCGTGGACCAAAGACACAATTCATCTCTTTCTTATTCTTAATGTGTCACCGTGGGATGATGGATGTTCAGATTCCCTCTCCCTCACTTTTCCTCACATCGTGGTCAAAGAGGTCAATTGACATCGGCGCACGTTTAGTCGCTGAAGCGAGATTCCGATTAGGCGGTTTAGTCGCTGAAGGAAGCATAGTATATCCATCTTCATCTCCTGGAGTTGAATTCGTTGTCACCGATTTGATCACTGATATGTTGGTTCGTTACGAAGGTTCTTTGCCTGATTTGTTCAGAGAAGGACACTCTGTAGTTGCGGAAGGGATGATTATGCCTTTCACTGATGAGGTCAGGAAAGAGACTTCGGCGAAGAGCGTTTCTGCGAAGGCTGACCCCAAAAATGCTATAGCGGGATAGGAGAGAGCAAAAATGATTGTTTTTCTGAAATTTTATACGGTTATATAATTTATACTATAACATCAAAACGCTAACTAGTTGTGACAGTCCTGTGGGCTCTATAGTCAATAGTGGCCGTAGCGGACCCTAGACACTACAAAATTTGCAGTTGGTTTTGAGTAATGTCGTACCGTCTCAAACAGCAATGAAAATAGTGCTAATAGTGGTCATTATGTTGAAGTTTTATTAAAAATCCAATTTTTTCCTCACTTTTAGCTGCTCCCTCTTCTTTTTTTTGTGTTTTTTGGTCAATTTTAGCCAATTGAGGCAACACAATTCTTCTTCTATTTCTTTTCCTACTTTGCTGTTTTGCACTCTTTCTCTTCTCCATTCACTATTTTACATTGTTTCTCTATCATTTGTGCTCCGTTTTCACTATTCTGCCACTGCTATGATATCCACCCAGTCACAACCAATGTTGGAGTATTAGACTATTAGTAATAGTAACAATGAACTATTATTAGTTATGAGTATGTGTTTAACTGTGTATTCTTCTATTTTTGAGCTTTTATGTGTAAGTTATGAATTGTTTGTATCGTCTCTCTAAACTTCGATGTAGCGTTGATACATCTACCCACTACACTGCTATAGCATTTTGGGGGTCGGTCACTACTAATTGCTATTGACTACATTGCCTGTAGGGAGTGTGAAAACAACAGCATGAGTGAGACAGAGAAGCCTTATCGCTGTTCTGGCGTTATTTAATTGCAAAATTCCTTAAGTACCCCAACCAGAAATCCCCCGCGCTTCAATTTCAAAGGGTTTTTTTGACTTTTTTGATCTCATTCTGAAGTATGACTCTATCTCACTGCGGCAGTCGCTACACTTAACTTCTCTGCAACTTTCTGTCCTGTAATGCATTAGCCGCGCTGCTCCTCTACACCGCTAAGCCATTATTGCGAAACTGGTTGCAATGATGTTCAAAGTGCAGAATTTCAGAGTATCTAGTCTAGCTACATTAACCAAGGTTGCTGGGACCTTGAACTTAATTTGATTATTTAAATTCGTTGCTATCTTTGTTTTTTTGCACGTCAAATTTGGAATCCATTGCTTAACCCAAGTAGGGTTTGGGTTATGACAAAGTTTGTGTATGGGCAGACTTCCGAGTTCAGTTTTACTGCTCTTAGGGTGTTACTGAGAATATCTTAGGCTTCAGATTGTTTCTGGAGTGCAGGGTGACCAAGGTGGGCAACATAACCATCTTTATATAACTGCGGCTGAGAATTTCCGAACATTCACTTTAGATGTATTGGCATATACTATGTTGATTTGCATTTTCTTTTAATTATTTGCTAATTATAATAATGAGAAATGCCAACAACACTCTATAGTTGTCTGAAATTTAATCGATCCAACTAAATTATTGTGCTCTATTAGCCATTAGTTGGACCCAATTTCAAAATAGTGGGATTCACATAAATTTCACTCCATTTTAGAGTTAGTTTTGAAAAGGGTATTAGAAAATGTGTTTCTTCAGCTGTTGCTAGCATTTCTTGTTCTTGATTAAAGAGAATACCAAAAGATTTGGTCATGAATGAAACAGTGCAATTGGCTTTGGAGAGTTCCTCTGCTCTGCACAGGACAACAGACTGCGTGTAGATCCATGAAGCACTTATAATTCAACATGGCTGTCGTGTAAGTGTTGGATGCTATTTTTGTCGGATACTTCTGATATACCTTTGATACTTCTAACCTACTATATCTTTCAATTGTTTTTTTTTGAGATTTTATGTTAATTCAAATGAGATTCCAGTACCACTAATAACTTGTGGCAATTTATTGTATTTACTATGACTGATGCTAACTTACAAAACATTGATATCTGTATTTTAACTCACCACATGTGTTTTCGTGTTTAAATTATATCATTTTGATATGTTGTAAGTTGTAATTTAGCTCTGTCTTTTAATATTTGAAATTTGTTATATACATGCGTGTCTTGTCCTATCTATATTTTGCTTCCTATATAGGATGGAAATATCTTCTAGAGCTTTATCAGCTCACCTCTGTCTATCCCTTCCGCAAATGTGAAGTGGGCATTCTTTCTTTCCCTTTCTTCACTTACAGAAAGCACAAAGGTGACTATGAAAAAATAATTAAAAGATCATCTGTGGCAGGGACCTGGATCCTCTCTGCTGCTTGCTGCACCGTGCAGCAGCAGAGGATCCAAACTCATCAAAAGAACAATTAATAGGATTATTTGATTGTAATGATGAGGCGAATGTAGTTTCCAGCTTTGCATCAGCGACATGCCCCCAAGTTTCAATGAAAGAATGAGTGAACTTTCAATTTTGTGTTTAAACTATCACACTCTCATCTAGTTTTTGAACTATCCACCATCTCAATTATTTAGAAAGTAATTGAGCGACTTAATTGATGGATATGGAACAGTTTAGAGATTATTGATTATATTTTTATAGTTTAGGGAGCTAATAGGAGAGAGTGTGATAGTTAGTGACCAAATTGAAGGTTTACTCCTATAAAATAGATGAACCTCGATACTTTGGGTATTATTTTCATTTCTTCAAATTTACGTTAAATACTTTTGGTTTTGGAATATATTTTTAGTTGTCTGAGATTGAGGGATTTTACTTTGCTTGGAAGGCAGGAGATGTAGTTCCTATTTCATTGTAGTTTGTTTTCCAATAATTATATTCGTTGTCAATAGGTTTTGAGCACGCATAGAGTTGTAGTGATTTCTTGTTATTATGTTGGTGACAAATAGGAAGAACGTGTTTGAATGAAGTAATTTTTTTTTATGGTAATGTCATTTTGGAGGAGAATTGAAATATTTTAGTTTAAAATTTTAAGATAAAATATTTTAATTCTTTCCAAAATTATCTTACCCTAAAAAACACTTTATCCAAATTCCAAACACACTCTAAGAGTTCTTAGATTTTTTAATCTTAACCGACTTTAGGCTTGACTATTTTAAAAAAGTTGTAAGGACTAAAACCGAATGACGTCACATTTACAAGACCAAAATCATATTTAAGTCTTTTGCCTATATACGAAAACAGATGGAGTATACAACTAAATATTCATCTATTGCATCAAACAAAAAGTGATTACAAAAATACACCACGTATAATTTGATTAACTAACATAATTTCATCAGGGTTGCTTATGGGCAAAATTTAACACTAACTGCTCTATCACTTCCTCTGATAAATGCAAATAGCATAGAGACCATCAGTAGCACATTGCAGGTTTTGAATCTGTACCAAAAAAAGTAGCTTAATGTACTAATATTTCATGATACAAAAGATTCATACACTGCTTGAATTTTCTTGTAGAATTTGAAGTACAATAATTTCTTTGTAGTGTTTATGCCTCGGAATGAGAAAAGCAATAAACAAAGAATAGGATAATACTTAAAAGTACAAAGACAAAATATCAGAGACATTAAAATGACAAGCTGCTCATTATTAGCTGCTTCAAAATGAACTATTAATCGAATTCTTGATCCGATCTCGAATCAACTATTAAAATCGAATTTTTAAGAATAATTCAAAATTGTGTTATTTAGGGTCGAGGTTAACAAAGTAACTTTCGTACGATTCTTATCGTACCAAATAGTAGTAAGACCGCAAAGAATACTACTAAAAGTCTACTAGAAAGTTAGGGACATCACTGTGATGAACAATTGGAACATATAAATATGAGAAACACAATTATAAGGCCTAATGGAATGAGAAGCCCCATTATGTACGACTTGAAGGAATGCATCGGCCATCATCTGCCCAATATGAACTTGGGCCGAGGTCGACAGGTGCAGCCCATCGGGCTGAAGAGGCAAACCCTTAGCGTCCAGAGTTTTCAGGTTCAGGAGGTCAATACTCAGTTGAGCTTGTCTTACTATGTCTACGTAAGGTCCCGGTCCTGATGCCAAAGCCACCTGCAATATGCAACTAAAAAATTGAAAAATAAGACTTATTTTCTTGTAGTTAAGACACTTTCTTTAAGATTAAGATTTTTGGTTTAGGTTGTCTCTGTAGTATTTGCTATTTAACTTTATAATACATACATCAATTATAAAGCTACCAAATTTGATGTCAAAAAAAAAAGACTTTTACATAGTACGGCCCAAGGTCATGGATGAGAATAGGATTGTTTTTTCTATACCCCCACCCAATCTCCATATACCCCCACCAAATTTAAAACCCCAAAATGCCCCTTTGAAAATAATTTTTTTTTAAAAATAAATAAATAAATAAATCGTATATACCCCTTTGAGTACGTATATACGATGGCTATTTGATGTCCAATCGTATATACGTACTCAAAACGTATATACGATGGGTTTTTTTATTTTTTTTTAATAATTTGTTTTAATTTTTATTAGTAAAAGGCTACTAAAAATTCGTTAAATAGTCAAACTACTCTAAAAAATTATAAAAAACACCACTAAAAATCTAACAAAACCAAAATAAGGCAATACAAATTTTTTTAGATTTTTTGGAGACTATGAAAAATTTTAAAAAAAATCGTAAAAAATAGTAAACGATGGAATTTGGGATTTTGAGGCCGTAGTCCTGTAAGAAGTCCCTTCTACGGGAGTCTTGATTCTTGATTTTTTTCGGATTTAATGGCCGTGGTTTCATTACGATCGGAGTATGTTGCCCGAAAACCGATTTTTTAGCCTAAATTATATATTCGTTCGACGTATAACATCGTCACGTTTTAACGAACTACATACTAAACCTATTTTCAGGGCTTAATTAATTTTTATTTGACTTAAAATGAAAAAATACCATAGGGATACCATAGGGATCGTATATACGCCTAGGGTGTATATACGACCCTTACATTTGGCCATTGTATATACACCCCCCAAGGCCTATATACGATTATGGTGGGGGTTTGTCAATCGTATATACGCTTTGGGGGGTGTATATACGATGGCCAAATGTAAGGGTCGTATATATACCCCCAGGTGTATATATACGATTAGCCAATTTTTTTTAAAAAAAAATACGTTTTTAGAAGGGCATTTTGGGATTTCACTTTTGGGTGGGAGTATATAGGGAAGGGGTGGGGTACAAAAAAAAACCATGAGAATATAAGACACTTCCTCAACCATAATAAGGCCCAAGATAATGTCAAACTTTTTTTTTAATAGATAAAACTAATTTGACCAAAAAAGTAGGCATGTTCTTTAAGAAACCTTTTTAACTAAAAAATCTATGTTTTGAGCCACTTAAATATGTATAATATTTTCTTGACCAAAAAAATATGTATAATATTTTTTAATTGTTATTATTTTTTTGACAAAATTGTTATTGTTATAATATTAAATTTCGTACATTTTCTTCTATTAAATTGTTCTTTTGAATAATTTAAGCATATTGATCAACATATATTTTTGACATATTTATAGGGTCTTATTGCAAAATAGAATTTTAAAAAATCTTGGTCAAGCTTGTAGAACTCATCTTGTCTTATCCATCTCTCGCATCTCTAAGCGGTAGTGGTTTTAATTTTTATATTGTATTATAAATAAAATTTAGTATCATCGACCTATTAAGTTATCAGTATATTTAAAGATAAATAAGAGGCTTTATTTAAAGACGTTTACATGAAATATGTGTTTAAGTAGACTCAGGGACCGATTGGTTTTTCTAAAAAGTAAGCCCTAAAAAATTGTTCATGAGACAATCAGCCACACATTAATGAACGAGTTTTTTTCCCACTTGAGATGATCCATTTCTCTTAAACCTTAAAGTTTTTTTTTACAAATCGAAGTCTACTAGTCACCCCAGAATATGCTTTGTAGCCAAAGATACCTCATACGTGACTGAAGATTCTCCTCAATTCCTAGTACTAGTTCAGTTACAGATGCATCGCAACGACTTTTTGTTGAAAATACTTATAAAACACTAACAGACGTTGAAAGCAAACCAAAACTAAGATAAAGATTAACTAGTAGCAATTAATAAATATTTTCGCTAAGAACCAATAAGGTGAAAAAATGACCTGAATTATAGGAAGCAATGGAGACTGCAAATCATGACGAACATCCAAGAAAAACTTATGAAGTCTTGTTTTGTATGATTGAGCATCACTTGGATTTACCGTATCAGACTCCCCTTGATACCATAAAAATGCTCGAACAGTACTACCATCAAGCAACGATGCATTAACCCTCTTCATCATGTTGTTGTAAAGCACTTTTCCACTTTCCCACTCACTTATGTTAGTGCCACCGAGTGCACAAGGGACCAAACCCACCACACCACCACCTAGTAGTTGTGGGTCTTTTTCCAACACCGAATTCGCAAATACCATCCCTGGTCCAATCCCATTTGTTTTCTCTACATCGATGTCTTTGTGAAGTGGTTCATGAGCTTCCACCCACTTCAGCTCTGCGTTGAGCTTAAAGATCAACGGATTGGGACCGCATTCGGCTGGCACGACACCGTCCCAGGTTGTCATATTGGTGGTCGTGTCATTTACCACGCCTCCCCTTCCAGCCATGTTGCTCTGTCCGGCTAATATAAATATGTTTCTCTCGGCTTGTAACCTCATTGGCCATGCTTGAATCAGAATTAGCAATAATAACAAGGAAGAAGACATGTTCAGAATGATGTACTCCCTCTTTTTCCTACACTAGAGTGTTTTATTTGAGATCCAGGACCAGGAGGGCTCGAGGCTACCTTGTTAGTAGTATTATATTTATATAACCACGTGAACAAAAGTCTTGGTCTACATTTTTTAATTTTTTTTGATGATAGCTAAGTTGCCCTTTAAGAATGGGGTAATTCATGTGTATTTCACGGACTATATCAAATATATAATTTATGTTCCCAATCAAACAAATTTAATGATTTTTAGGGGTTCATTTGATTTTCAAGGACAACTCTTTATTCTTCTTCTCCAACTAGCCTTTACTCTACGCCGGGTCATCTCCTGCAAAAATTATGGCTCTGTTTTGCAAAGACTATGAGATTGTCAATGATATCAAAGATCCTATTTCAAAGTTGCGAGAATACTACTTGCTTTTGATTTACAAGTCCGCAAGTAGCGATGGTTCCCAATAATAAAGTCCTTTCACTACAAGAATAAGCCCGATTTGCCACAAACTATTGCCATGACTCGATTCCGCCGCTAATTTGCGCGGTTTATTTGCCAATCTCAGAATGAAAAAGTGCTCGTAAGTTTGCTAAGGATTTGCCACGGACTTTGATAATTTGCCACGGACGTTGATAATTTGCCACGGAAATTCCGTGGCAAAACCCGTGGCAAATGTTTGAATCGGAAATTTAGAAAAGGGGGTCTACACGACCACTTTCTTTCACTCTCACTCTCATTTGACCTTTCACTCTCCCTCTCCCTCTCCTCTCACTCTCACTCTCACATGACCCCTAAACCCTAACACTCTCACTCTCCTCACCTCACCCCGTGCCTCCTCAACCTCCACTTTGCACCACCGCGCCGGAACCCCTAAATCCGCCCACCACTCCGTCATTTTCCTTCTTCTTCTCCCTATCTCAACAAGATCAAACATCAAAAGAACTCGTGAGTCTTTCTCTCTCCTTCTTCTCTCTCAGCGCCTCCTCTCTTTCTTCTTCTTAAAGGTAAGGATTGAAAAAGAAGAGACAAAGCTAAGGTTTTTTTTTCACTCAATTTCTGGAATCGAAGTTAGGTTTTTTTTTTTTTTTTGGGTTGAAGAAAACAGAAAAAAATCGACTTCCTCTTCTACTTTTCATCTTCAAAAGGTTAAGCATTAACACTCTTCCAATGTTTCACAGGTATTTTCGTTTAACTTAGGGTTTCTGTTTTTATGTTATGAAGAAATTTCATTCAATCAGCCTCTTGCTCAAATGTGAGCAGAGCGAATGAGGAGGACCATGCCATGAGCAATTGATTCAAAGAAGTTAGGCGAAGGAGTGAGAATACATCTTCCAACTCAGACGTTATTCATCACTTCTCCGGTAACAATCTGATTTCTCAACATCGTTTGTGAATTCCATTTTGTTAAATTTATAATTCTCTTTCTCTCGAAAACTTCAAATAAATTACCCCCCATTCAGTAATCAACTCCCAGTTCAAACGTTGCTCATCAATACTGTTATTTGTGTTTAGTTATTTTTTTGTTTTTAATTTTTCTTTCAATTATGTGGACTGCAGCACTTTTGAATTTTGTTATGAAGGAGAAATTCCCAAACTGTAATATGGTATGTGCACTTCACTTTTTCTGAGTCATTTTATTTCGGATGGTTGTTATCTGTTTTTGTTAATGATTGTCTATTAATTTGTAATAAATGACTATGACATTTAAAATGGCTTGGGCTTGAGTCAGATCAGCTAATTTGATAAAATAAAGTTAAACTAGTGCTTGAGCCACAAAATGTCTTGGTTTTATATATATGGCGGTGGTGTTAGGAGATCATGAAGATGTTTTATAGCTTGTTTGAATCAATATTTTTTAACTTGGTTTTGGACTTGATTATCGGGACATATCGAAAGGTGCATGATATACGCATTTAAAATAGTCTAGTTAGAGATGAGAACCTAGAGATGTCGAAAAAGAGGTAAGCTTTTGAACAAATTAACTTTTGTTCTAGTAAAAGTAAAGTAGTGTATGGGATGTCTTTCTCATTGAGTTAGCCACTACGACTTCTTATCCCATCGCGCATGAGATGATTTGAGTAGGCAACACTTTCAAGGGACACCCCATCTCGCTTGTTTTCACTTTCATCTCGCTTGTTTTGTTTTTACGAAAGGGCTATTGCTTCTTCTCCCTATCTCAACAAGATCAAACATCAAAAGAACTCGTGAGTCTTTCTCTCTCTTCTTCTTCTCTCAAATACCCCTCTATTCTTCTTCTTCTTAAAGGTAAGGATTGAAAAAGAAGAGACAAAGCTAAGGTAAGGGTTTTACTGTCACTAAGTTTTTGATGGGTATAAGGTTGTATGTTTGTGTATTTGGTTGTTTTGATTGTTATGGTGGATGGGGATATTGATGAATTCTTTGTTTCATTTTGTTCTTTGCTGCAAACCTAATTGCCATCAATTTCTGGTTAATTTACTCTTTAGTTTTCTGCCGAGTAGTAACGATTATGTTTGTGTATTTGGTTCTATTTGATTGAAAAGCCCCATGTGTTGGTAGAATAAATATGGATGAAGAGATAATGCTATCTTTTATATTTTTCCTCTTGCAATTAATTTTATACACTTCCCAGACTGCAGAGATGCCTGGTCTCTATAAAGAAGGCGAATACGATCTTAGTGGTACATGCAATTTGGCATAGTAAAGAAAGAATCAGTAATAAATGGGAAGAATATCACAGCTGGTGACATTCTTATTGGTCTCCCATCTAGTGGAGTTCACTCTAATGGCTTCTCACTTGTAAGAAGGTTGGTTTTGAGTACAGAATCTGTCACATTTTATAAAGTTATTAGTTACTGAAATGTACTATATTCCTCAACAGAGTGGTTGCTCAAAGTGGTCTTTTATTGAAAGATAAACTTCCTGGTGGTGATATTACAATTGCGGAAGCTTTGATGTCCCCTACTGTTATCTATGTCAAACAGGTTATTTATTATTCTTGTAACATCCTTTACTATTTTTTGAACCTCCTCTTTTTTTTTATCTTGAACTATTCTTCTTAAAACAGTGCTTGACTTAGTCGATGTGGAGGGGTGAAGGGAATTGCACACATCACAGGTGGTGGTTTTACAGACAACATACCCCGAGTTTTTCCAGAAGGCCTTGGTGCTCTTATATACAAAGACTCATGGGAAGTGCCTAAAGTTTTCAAATGGCTTCAGGAGGTAATAAACATTTCTCTAACTTCCCGTAAAATTAACAAGTTTATGTGAAAGAATGCTTTTTATTTATTTTACTCAACAATAATATATTGATTTTGATCTTTAAATCTTTTGGTGACAAAATTACAAAATATCTTGTGTTGATAACCTCTCATTTTAGGTCAAAGATAGAACAACTGAGATGATGCGGACCTTTAACATGGGCATAGGGATGGTACTGGTAGTAAGTCCCGAGATTGCTAATAAAATACTTGAGAATACAAGGGATACAGAGAAAGCCTCTTCATGCATTGGTGAAGTTATAAGCTTGCAATGGCGTGACTTACAATTAATTCAGTTTAGTCTAATCATGTACCTTTATAATACTTCCATGGAAAACCCAAGTTGAGTTTTGGGTTGTTATTTATTTGGATCCTATTAAATTTGCCTATTTTAATGTTATATTTTATACACCATTCTCACCTCGAAGTGAATCATTATTATTCATGTCTAGGATAAGGGTATAGTGCAAACTGCAAAGCAAACTAAAATCTTGAATTAGGTGCTGAAAATGATTTACAAACTTGATTATAAATCATAGCAATATATAATATCTATAACTATACTACCAATTAAGTTCATATGCGGTGCTTGAACATCAATGCTTCATTGGCTTCTCCTCTAACAAGTAAGTTAATGGCAATTGAAAATATCTTCTCTTGTCAATTCGGGATAAGCATTTGTCAAACATAACTTGAATTTAGGCTTTGTCGGTATGTTCCAATCTCATTGGATTTAATTGTACACCATTTTTATTATAAAAAGTGTCGCTCTTCGCCTTTTTGTTGTTGTCCAATCATCGGTCTACTATATCTACGACAATAACTTGTTACTTAAAACATAACTTGTTACTATATCTCATGAGTTTGAAGTAAGAACATCTATAATTATACATGTTTTCACCAGTTTGGTAGATAAGCAATGTTTAACCAATGAAGTATATTGTCATAATGTAGGAAATTACAATTGCCTATGACAAGAACGATAAATGTCGGTTGGTCGATGCACTATTTCTTGAGGATGCAATATCGGATCTTCCTCAGAGTAAGTTTATTTCTCTCACAAGTCCATTTGCTAAATTAGTTTGTGGAACTCATGAAATTTTGATATCATTTCATACTTGGTTAGGTTGCAAATGATGAGAGTGAGGATGAAAAGAACTATGGGGTTTCTTCACCAGGTAATCAACTCTGCTTTTTTCGGTCTATTCCTTTGAAGTCAGGAGCTTAAAATTGAATATTAGGACATGGAATTTCATGTTGTTGATCCACAGTTTCTTACTGATTGGAAGTACACATTTTTTCTCTGCTGCAGGTTTTCGTTTTCAAAATCTAATTCTATTGGCTCGCTCCAAAGTCACTGCTTTTGGATTTTGAGAATCTTCTATTTTAAAGGTTTATATGGATGGATCATGATTTTTATAACTCTGTTCGCTGATTTGAAATGATAGATATTTCGGACTATTATCTGTTATCTTTGTAAGAAACTTGCTGTCAGATCTCAACTAATACTGCATTGTAGTTTCTAGTCTTGAATTTGAGAATCTAACTACAAGTTTTCTCGCCAGAAATTCATTTATTAAGCCGATTAAGGCATCCAAATATTGTGCAATATTATGGCTCAAAAAGCGAGAAGTTCTCTCCTTCCTTTCACGTGTACCAAACCCATGCCGACAAGAAATGTTGGTATTCAGATTCTCAAATTCACCTTAGTCACAGAATGATGATTTTGTGTATTTTGGATTTTTCTCTAGACTGTCCATTTCTAATGTGTGTATAAGTTTCTAGTTACAATCTAACAATTAACAACATTGTAGTAGAACCTTGTTTGCAGATTGGTTTTTATATCTACTTATATAAGTTCGATTCATCGCTTGCACGTGTAGATGACAAGCTTTACATATACCTCGAGTATGTATCCGGAGGCTCCATACATAAACTTCTTCAAGAATATGGGCAATTTGGTGAACTAGCTATTCGTAGTTATACTCAACAAATTTTGTCGTGGCTTGCTTATTTGCATGCTAAAAATACTTTGCACAGTGACTATGGCATCTATCCATAATTTCATTGTTTTAACATTTGCCGCTTCCACATAATGTTCGGTTTTAAAACTTCGATGTATCTATCTCTCAAATTCCATTTACATGTAAAGGGACATCAAAGGAGCAAATATACCGTTGATCCAAATGGTCGGGTCAAGGTGGCGGACTTTGGCATGGCAAAGCATGTAAGTATTATATCTTGGTGATGTGTTTGCAATTATCGCAGGTAAGTTATGGTTCATATCCCCGGCCCCTCAAATATTAGTAAATTTAAAAGTTGTGTTTCTTGTGATAATCTTTTTCTAAGGACCTTTAAATTGGAAATCATAGTCTGCTTTCTTGTGCAGATTATAAGGATATATAAGGCAAAGGAGCATGTTGAAGTTGAGTTCACAGTAGGTTACCTTCATTGATATCTGATTGGTTGAGGAATTGATAGTTTCATTTCTTATGTGGTTTAGAAACAGTTGAGATTTTCTGAGGTAGTTAATAAATCATTATATCATGTATGATAACAGATTAGTTTGTTAGCCTTAGAGTCATCTATAAGCATCATATAGTTCACTCGATTATAGAGACTATCTGTTCTGTATATAAGCACATCAATGTACTTCACAATTCAATCAATAAAGAAAACAACATCATTTCAATGATTCTGCAGAATTCTAACAGTATATGAAGTACTTTAATTAATTCTAACAATATCATTTCAATGAGCCTTTGCAAGTTGGAGTAGTAGGAAACTACTGCTCCATTTATTTTTTTAATTTTTTTTTAAAAATTTGCGACGGATTTGCCACGGACTTGCGACGAAAATTTGCCACGGATTTGCGACGAAAATTTGCCACGGATTTGCGACGGAAAAATTTGCCACAGATTTGCGACGCGGAAAAATTTGCCCGCGGTTTGCGATTTTAAACATTTGCCACGGAAATTCCGTGGCAAACGATTTGCGACGAGCGTTTTTGCCACCAATTTTTGTCCGTGGCAAATGTTGTTTTGCCACGGAAATTTGTACATTTGCCACGGAAATGTCCGTGGCAAATCAGCGATTTTCTTGTAGTGTTTGAAAACATCTAGCCTTTTGGCGTTCTCCTCCAGACAACTTTGTGAAGCATAACACTGATATGGTAGTAGCTTCGGTAACTTAGGAAGATCTTTTTTTGGTGGTGTTCTTAGGAATTCTAATGGTGAATCACTTTTGGGGTTTTTGGCAACCGTGGCATTACCTCCAATATTAATGTTGAGCTTCTAGCTATTGTTAAAGGTCTCCTTATTGTCAGGTTGACTTTGTCTTTAATCAATGAGGGTGTCCCCATACTTATCTGTATGCTCATCTTGTCTTCATCCGCGAGTTCAAGAACCACAATTGGTCTCTCTCCTTTGTCCACACTCTGCGGGAAGGAAACCATGCTGCTGACTGGTTGGCCAAACACAGTTCTTATGGCGTCATTGCTCGGCTGCTTTATCTATGACCCTTTTAGTTGACTTTGTGCAACATATTAGAGAGTAGTTTGTTTTGTTTTCCTTTATTTTCTTACTGACAAAAAACACAAATTGAGAACCCTAACTTTCCACAACCCATAATCATACACTAACAGGGGGTTTTAGAGTGGCTTAGACTTAGAGGATTACTTTTTCACCGGACCACTAATCAATCACTACTATTAATTCTAAGCCATCTCCTCTAAATTCCCAAACACACCCTTAATATTTTCTTGTAGGGACCCAAATTGTCATGTACTTATGGACTAAAATTATATTAATCACTTATAATACTTACCTGTCGTGGCTCAAAAGTCAGACAATAATTTTTTAGGTATAAAAAGCCAAACAATCATTGGTAAATAGGCAATAGATTTTTAAAATTTACATGTGCTCAAAGCCAGAGTAAAACTTACAAGTACAAAATTAATAATATGAAACACTTTTTCCGACAGTATTTACAACTCGCAAGATTAATATCGGTTAAGAACGGAAATTAAGTGGTAGAAACATGGCAGAGGGAGAAACGTGAAAAAGAAATAAGAAATGTTTGAGCAACAAACGTGAGAGGAAGGTGCTGGAGTGGAGGGAGAAAGCAACATTGTGGTCATAGGGGCTTGTGACGATGTTTGGCTAAGCACTACAAAAAAAGGTTATTAGCGACGATATTTTCCCTCGCCAACATCACAAGTTCTGTCGCTATTAGTCTTTTGCGACGGACTTAGCGACGAACTACTTCCATCACTAACATGTGACACCCTCTACCCCGTCATGGCATAAATATAACATAAATAGGAAAAACAACTAGAAACAAATATTGTCAAAAATAAAACTTCCATTTAACGGGGTGAAGACATCACATTTACAACTTGCGGAAATATAAAAAAGAAATGTCAACTTATAAGTAAAGTAAATAACTCAAATTCCCGATGTCACAATAGTTCAGAGTCCACCCTTACAAAAGTACAGCGAGAAAAATAACTTTTAATCCATAGCAAAAACTATCTAATTCTAACTACCGTAACTCCGAGAGCATAACCACTCCTCGGGTCCATCAACATCAACACCTACAAGAACATCATCTATACATACACAATGGTGTATGCATAGCCACAACAAAGGGGTTAGTCATCATACACTCAAGTAGCACTTACAGTAAGAAGGACAAACGAGCAATGCACCTTATAACGACCACTTAATAAAAACAATTAAGTATCACATGCATCCATATCAACGAGAACATGTACTATTAACAACTAACTATATTATCATCTAATGATATAATACTAATAACAACAAATCATCGTTATCAACAACGACAACCACCACCACAACAGCAGCAACAACAACAACAAGACCGAGATACCATGCTGGAATGGGTTACCTTGCCCGATAACGACCTGCGAACAACATGAGTGACAACCGCAGGACCAGGATACCATGTCTGAACGGGATACCTTGCCCGATAGTGCCCTACTAACAACAACAACGACAATCGCAGGACCAGGATACCATGCCTGAATTGGATACATTGCTCGATAGTGTCCTACTAACAACGACAACGACAATGATAGGACCGGGATACCATGCACGAACGGGATACCTTGCCCGATAATTCCCTAAAAACAACAACTGAAGGACAGAGTTACCATGCTCGAACGGGATACCTTGCTCGATAATGCCCTACTACCAACAACAACAAGAGTACGAGGACCAAAATACCATGTCTGAACGGGATACCTTGCCCGATAATGCCCTACTGACACAACAACAACTTGAACAACGACAACAACGATTTGAACACCACGATGCATGAACCTAATCAATGAGGTGTCTAACAACCGCAACAACAACAAGAACAACAATACTATCAACTTTAGTATCTAATGGAGAACTATTTAACAACAACAACACAACAATAACTACAAGAATAAGTTGGATTTGCCACAAACTTTTGCCACAAACTGATTCCGTCACCAATTTGCGATGGACTTGCGACGGATTTGCCACAGAATCTGTCGTGAGAAAAGCCTTAGTAAGTTTGGTAAGGATTTGCCACGGACGTTGATAATTTGCCACGGACAGTCCGTCGCAACGCCGTGGCAAACGTTTCAATCAAGATTTAAGTAAAAGGATCTCCTCGATCCTTTCTTTCACCCTCACTCTCACTCTCAATTTCACTCTCATGCAAACCCTAAGACTCTCACTCTCCTCACCTCACCTCACCTCTTGCCTCCCTCATCCTCCATTGCACCGCCACCACCACGCCTCCCTCAACCTCCACTGCACCACCACTCTCACTCTCAACCTCCAAATCGAAACCCTAGCTTCCAAATTGATCAGTTCCCGTTCCGATCTTTCTCCACCGGCACCATGATCTTCGTGCAGGGAGACCACCATCGAAACCACTACGATGAAGAAAGTCGACAAGATTCGTCAAATCGTTCGTCTGAAACAGCTCGTGACAAAATGGAAACACATGAGTCTCCGTCGTCATTCACTTCGTTCCGAACCTGAACCCGAACCTTGTACCACACCTCGAAGTAAACCACCTTCAGGTTTTGTTTTCGTTTATGTTGGATCAACCATGATCTCCGTGCAGGGAGACCACCATCGAAACCACTACCACCACCAACCGCAGCTCGCTCGCTCTGCCGACACTTCTCGGCGGTACTGCTCACCTGGGATCGCGTCGAACCCTTCTCCGTCAAGCAAGAACCCGCCGCTCACGCTATTATTACCTTTACGCGCCCATGATTCCAGTGAAGGTTTTGTTTTAATCTTAATTCACTGTGTTTGGCTTAGCTTTTCCGTTCATTTCATCATTTTATGGTTGTTTTTTATATCGTTAATTCAGCTGGAGGCTGTTGTTTCGGGAGGTTTTTCATTTAATTTCAATGTTGATGACTTAATGTCCAAATTGCTTCGAAGAAAATATAATTGCTAATTAGCATTTGACAAGGTTTTAGGATTACATTTAGTTAATCTTTTGTGCCTATGTGGAGCATATGCTTCAATTGAGTGAGTGTTATGGCAAATGTGTTTTGCTTTTAGTTGTTGAGTAAGCTTCTGTGATCCGTAATGGGTTAGGTAGAAGTTATTTGCAATTAGTATATGATTAGGAGATTAGTTTAGGACATCACTTTTTTGTAAGAGATTGGTAATGGTTTGTCTAGTACCTTGTTTTTCAATGGTGAATTTCTTATTGGGAATTGGATTCGGTTTCTTATCTGTTGCACTTATATGCGGGGCTATCTGTGACCTATTTATCCGTAGGAAATCATCAAATGTTCAACTGTTTGGAACTTATAGTCAAGATGATGTTGATGCTTTGCGGGCAATAGCGAGAGGAGCCCGAAATTGTTGATTTGTTCTTGACATATCCTTGAATTGTTGTGGATTAAGTCTTTACCATTCTCGGTCATACTTTATCCTCGGCTTTAATGCCACTTGCTTGCATTCTAGGATGTAATCTGCTTGTTGGTTTCCTTGATTCAATATCACTAACGAATGGCCAAGTGGAGTCACAAATAGAGCAATGCTTGGATATACTACTGCGCGGATTCTCAGATTATGTAGCGGTGATTCAACAATATCGAGCTAGCTAGTAAAGAGATCAAACCACGGTAATTTTTGGATAGATAGCTCACAGTACCTTATTAGATTATAAGCCGAATTAAGAATTTTCTATTTAACAATCGAATTGTATGCATTGTCCTGATTTTATATATGTATTCTGAGCGTTTGATGACATTTTCAATTTAATTGAGTTTACTTCTTTCCAAAAATAAAAGAATAAAAGAAGTAACAAAATTCTCTCCTGTGTCCTGTGTGCAATTGATGAAGATTTGCATTTGTCTCTTGAACATCAAATGTACATGTAACGCTCAAATAATTTAATTAATTAATTAACTAAGTTATTTAAGGCTTGCAACCTTTAATTAAATTAATTATAAAGTTGAAGTCTATTTGATCTAAGAAGAGTCTAATTATATTTTAAGTAGGAATACTAAGTTGGAATTACTTTTATTTCAGGAGGTGGAATAAATTAAATGTAGGAGTGGGAATAAGGCCCAAGGGCCATTAGTGGGCCCAATAGTAGTCATAAAGGGTAGGGGTCCTAATTTGAGTAACCAAACCCTCATTTTGAAAGAAAGAAGAAAAATAGAAGTAGAGAGGGAGAGAGTGGGAGGCGACGGCGAAGCATTGGAGGGGAGAAGGAGGAAGCTCTTCTTTGATTCTTGGTTGGTAAGTGAGGTTTTGAGCTCATTTCTCATCATTTCTTCTTCCCTTTCCATTTCCTTAAGTCCCTTAAGCTTATTCCTTGCCTTTTTGAATTTTCCATGGCTACCCAAAGAGAGGGAATCACGTTTTCAGCTCAAAGTAAGGGAAAGGAGGAAACTTTCTCAAGTTTTTGTGTTGGTAAGTGAAGACTTTGGTCCTAAACACCCTCATTTTCTTTCCATGTTCCATTCCCATGAGTTACATAAGCTAATCCTTGTTATTTTTGAATTCCATTCCACCCAAGAAAGAGGGAGCATTCGGCCTAGCTGTGAATTGGGGGAAGGCTTGCTTCATTGAGTGACTTTGGTGCTTGCTTGAGGGTTTTTAGCTCACCCAAGGTTAGGGGAATCTCCATTACATTTTTGATAACTTGTAGGATGTGTGTTGTAGTAGGAATAATTCTAGAAATGATGTGTTGTGTGAATTTGTGTTGCTTACATGTTGATTTATGTTTGAAATGTTTGTTTTGGTTATAACATGTTGATTGTTGCTATGGAAGCATGAGTTGTGATTTATGCATAGTATATGTTTGATGATTTGGTTATATGAGCATGAGCATGTAAATATGATGATTAGTATTAATAATTCAATGGCTATGTTGGTGTGGTTATGTGAGAAATAATTTGTTTGGAAGAAATTAGGTTTTGAGGTGTGTTGTGTAGGTTGGAAGTGGGGCGCCAAATGCTAGGCATTTTGGCGCCAGTTTCTTCTTTGTTCTTCATGGTGCGTGCGTGTTGTGGTGAAAGGGGAGGGGCCGCCAATGCTAAGCAATGGCGCGCCAGTTCTTTGGGTCTCGGGTGAACAGTGCAGGCGCCATTTCACCGAGGAATTGGCGCTGGTGGAGTGTTTAGAAATGGGTGTGATGGTGGTCTTGGGTAGGCGCCATTTGCTAGGCAAATAGGCGCCCGTGGCTCTGCTTTGGGCTGGTGGTGTTCGGTGCAGGTGGTTTGGCGGGGGCGCGATTCCCTAGAATCGCGCCCGTGGCGGTGTGTGTGTGTGTGAGGTGACCGATGCACGGGAGAGCGCCAGTTTACTAGCAACTTGGCGCCTGTGCTAGTGTGTGTGAGTGTGGGGTGATGGTTTTGGTTATGGGCGCCATATTGGCTGCCCTCGTGGCTAGGTACCTAAAATATGTCTAAGTGATGGTTTAGTCCCTAAGAATTAATTTAATCCTTGGTGTGACAAATTAGTCCCTAAGAATTAAATTAATCCTTGGCGTGACAAAATAATCCCTTAACGTCTAATTAGTCCCAAGGTGTCAAATAAATTCCTAAGTTCCTAAATTAATTCTTGATGTGTCAAAATGGTCCTCAAAGTGAAGAGAAGGCCCTTGTGAGGTGTTTTGGTCCTTAGGAGAGATTTAATCTAATAATTGACGAAGTGGTGACTAATAATTGAGGTGGTGGTGGTTAATAATTGAGGTGGTGATGGTCAATAATTGATAATGGTGGTGAGTTAATAAATGACGCGGGCTTCGGCCACAAAGGTGAATTAATACATATTATGATGGATTGTGATGATGCATTTGTCATAGTGTCACATAAATCATATGCATTACGTGATGGTGAGGATGGTGATGTGGCTTCGGCCAAAAAGTGGTGGTTGCCGACGCGGGGTTTTGTGATGGTTATGGATCCACATGCATATTGCACACATGCTTACATTCATACATTCATAGAAATCTTGTTGATGCTTAAATGACTGAATCTTACTGTTTGTGGATATTATAATTGAATGGCAATTATCATGATTACGATTATCTTGTTATTGCTAGATGTTTTCCTAATATGAGGCTTATCTTACTTGTTATTATTTATGTAAAGAGACTCACCCTAGCATTTTTGTGTTGCTGCTCTCTCGTGGCGACCAACGGTGATTCTGAGTGAAGGTGCCATGCCTTCATGGGATATTGTGTCACTACGATCTAGTAACACCGGGGATGGGATTTTAGAGCTACTAATTCATGTTATGTATTTGACTATGTATTTGAGTATGTTAAACTCGCTTTATTTCCATTTGCATTGCAAACCGTTTTACGGATTATTGTAAACATTAAACAGTGTTTTGAGGGTCTTAACCCACATGACTATGATATGTGTTTTGCGCGCACTTGATGCGTTTGGATTTTTAACGGTGTTTTGAGATTATTTTGTTAAATGTACCACCCTCTTTGAGGTGCGTGGAAAGTTTTTGAAAACTCGATTTTTATTAACTTAATTAGCTTCTTATAGAAAGGGGGTGTTACATTAGTGGTATCAGCGCAGATTCGGTCATCTCACCAGTGTGTCTGTCATAGTATCTATGACAACTAGGTAGTGTTAATTGTTTCTTAACAAATGTTAATCTTTGCAGTGTTAGGTTGAGAATGGCCCGAAGGATTGATGCCGCTCTAGGCGAGGTTTCTGCAAAGCCATAGCACGAGCTATGGGGGAGCGGAGGGTGGTAGAGAAGATCTTTGAGGATCGCAAGTTGGCTACCTTTCAACGTGAGAACCCACCTACCTTCAAAGGTAGATATGATCCGGATGGAGCACCGACTGGTGAAGGAAATTGAGCGAATCTTAGTGTGATGGCGTGCACCCCAAAGACAAAAGGTGAAGTTTGGGACTCACATCTTTGAAAGAGGAGGCGGATGATTGGTGGATGAGAAAGAGACGAGAGACTAGAAGTCTGCGGATGAGGAAATCACTTGGGAGGTATTCAAAGAGGAGTTTACAAGGAAGTATTATCCGGAGGACGTGCGTGCTAAAAGGAGGTGGAGTTTTGGGCAAACAGGGAAACAAGTCTGTAGCTGAATATGCAGCAAAGTTTGAAGAGTTGGTCAAGTTTTGCCCTTACTATGACAACCAAGCTGATTCAGAATTTTCCAAGTGTGTGAAGTTTGAGAATGGTCTGCAACCAGAGATTAAGAAAGCCATTGGATACCAGGAGATTCGAGACTTTGCCAAGCTAGTGGACAAGTGTAGAATTTATGAGGAGGACAGTGCTGCTGCTTACAAGATGGTAAGAGAGAAAAAGAATGCTCAATTCCGGGGGAAACCATATGATGTGAGTGGAGGCAAAGGGAAATGGAAGGCTGATGAGGGTAAGAGTTCTAGTGGGGGAGCGGGAGCTGCTGGTATTGTATGTTACACTTGCAAGAAACCTGGCCATAAGAGTAGTGAGTGCACTGAGGCTCGTTGTTACAAGTGTGGTCAGAAGGGCCATAAGAGTAGTGAGTGCAATGAGGTTCGTTGCTACAAGTGTGGTCAGAGGGGCCACAAGTCTAATGCCTGTGAAAAGAAAGAAGTTGTTTGCTTTATCTGTCGTGAGGTGGGACATGTTAGCACTAAATGTCCTAAGTCCAAGAAGGAAGCGGTTAAGGGGAAGGTGTTTGCATTGGCGGGATCCGAGGGGGACAACGCAATTAGAGGTACTTGTTTTATTAACGGCACTCCTTTGATTGCTATAGTAGATACAGGTGCTACTCATTCATTCATTGCTGCATTGTGTGCTGAGAATTTGGGTCTTGTTTTGTCTACTATGAGAAGGGACATGGTTATTGATACCCCAGCCAAAGGATCGATGAACTACATCCCTAATGTGTGCTAGATGTCCTCTGTCAGTCTTTGGCAGAGAGTTTCTTGTTGATCTTATTTGCTTGCCTTTAGGAGGTTTGGACATCATTCTTGGTATGGATCGGTTAGTTGATAACCAGTGCATATTAATTGTGCTAGTAGATCCGTGAGCTTTCCTTCTTCTAAGGAGGAAGAATCCGCATTGTTACATTCTGGTCAACTGCTTAGAGTTTTGAAAGGGGAAGCTAAGTTGTTTTCATTGATGGCATCATTGTCCGTTGAGAGCCAAGCTAAGATTGAAGAGTTGCCAATAGTTCGTGAATTCCCTGAAGTGTTTCCCGACGAAATTCCAGATGTGCCGCCTGAAAGAGAAGTAGAGTTTGGTATTGATCTTGTGCCTGGCACTAGACTCGTGTCCATGGCTCCATATAGGATGTCTGCATCAGAATTATCGGAGTTGAAGAGTCAGTTGGAGGACTTACTTGAGAAGAAATTCATAAGGCCTAGTGTGTCACCTTGGGGAGCGCCAGTACTCTTGGTGAAGAAGAAAGATGGAAGTATGCGACTTTGCATTGATTATAGGCAATTTGAACAAAGTAACAATCAAGAACAAGTATCCACTTCCGAGAATTGACGATTTGATGGACCAGCTAGTTGGAGCTAAGGTGTTTAGCAAAATTGATTTGAGATCGGGCTATCATCAGATTAAAGTGAAAGATGAGGATATTCAGAAGACAACATTCGGGGCGAGATATGGGCATTATGAGTATTCTCAGAATGCCGTTTGGTGTCACTAATGCGCCAGGGTATTCATGGAGTACATGAACCGTATATTCCATAACTACTTGGATCGATTTGTGGTGGTTTTCATAGATGATATTTTGGTGTATTCCAAGTCCGAAGAGGATCATGCAGAGCACCTGAAGTTAGTGCTAGAAGTGTTGAAAGAGAAAAAGTTATATGCTAAACTGTCAAAGTGTGACTTTTGGTTGAAGGAAGTGAGCTTTCTAGGTCATATTATTTCGGGTGATGGGATTGCGGTAGATCCATCCAAAGTTGATGCGGTGATGCGATGGGAGGCTCCTAAGTCGATTCACGAGATTAGAAGTTTTCTTGGATTGGCGGGATATTATAGAAGGTTTATTGAGGGTTTTCAAAGTTGGCACTTCCGCTAACTCAATTGACTTGCAAGGGAAAGGCATTTGTGTGGGATTCCAAATGTGAAGAAAGTTTCCAAGAATTGAAAAGAAGGTTGACAACATCGCCTGTTTTGACATTGCCCAAATCTGGAGAACCTTTTGTTGTATATTGCGATGCGCCTAAAATGGGGCTAGGAGGTGTTTTGATGCAAAATGGTAAGGTTGTGGCGTATGCCTCAAGACGATTGAGAACTCATGAAAAGAATTACCCCACCCATGATTTGGAGCTTGCGCAATTGTTTTTGCCTTGAAGATTTGGAGACATTATTTGTATGGTTCTAAGTTTGAGGTATTCGGTGATCATAAGGGATTGCACGATGATCTGTTTGACCGAAAAGAATTAAATATGAGACAAAGGAGATGGTTGGAATTGTTTGAAAGACTACGACTTTAGTTTGAACTATCATCCGGGGAAAGCTAATGTGGTGGCTGATGCTTTGAGTAGAAAGTCCTTGCATGTATCCGCAATGATGGTGAAAGAACTTGAATTGATTGAACAGTTTCGAGATTTGAGTCTAGTCTGCGAGGTGACACCTAAGAGTGTGAGATTGGGTGTGTTGAGGATTCACAATGACTTTTTGAATGTTATTCGGGAAGCTCAAAAGAAGGATATTAAACTGGTTGAGATTGCAGTTGGGATTGACCACTCTCAGAGTGAAGATTATGTGATAGATGAGCATGATGTGTTAAGGTACCGTGGGAGGATTTGTGTTCCTAGTGATGATGAGATTAAGAAGGCAATTCTTGAAGAGGGTCATCGTAGTAAGTTGAGTATCCACCCGGGGGCTACGAAAATGTATCAAGATTTGAAGAAGCTGTTTTGGTGGCCTGGTATGAAGCGTGACGTGGCCCAGTTTGTGTATGCTTGCACGACATGTCGAAAATCTAAGATAGAGCATCAAAAGCCAGTGGGGTTGATGCAACCTTTGGATGTTCTGAATGGAAGTGGGATAGTATCTCCATGGATTTTGTGGTAGTTTGCACGACTACTACTGGCGAGGGTTTGATACCATATGGGTGGTTGTTGATAGGTTGACTAAATCTGCGCACTTTCTACCGATTAATATTACTTATCCAATCCGAGGTTAGCGGATATCTATGTCAAGACAATTGTGAAACCGCATGGTGTACCTCTCGAGTATTGTGTCCGATAGGGATCCTAGGTTCACTTAGAGTTTTGGAGAAGTTTGCAAGAGGCTTTGGGTTCCAAATTGAGATTGAGTTCGACATATCATCCCCGCATGCAGATGGGCGCATGTAGAAAGGACAATTCAATCACTTGAGGATTTGTTAAGAGCATGTGTTCTTGAGCGGGGAGAGGTTCATGGGATTCACACTTGCACCGATTGAATTCACTTACACAATATGATTTTCATTCGAGTATCGGTATGGCGCCTTTTGAGGCATTGTGCGGGAGGAGATGTAGGACTCCATTATGTTGGTACGAAACGGAGAGAGTGTGGTGCTAGGTCCCGAATTGAGTACGTGAGACCACGTAAAAGGTGAAGATGATTAGAGAGAAGATGAAGACCTCACGAGTAGGCGTAGAAGAGTTACCATGATAAGAGAAGGAAGGATCTAGAGTTTGGTCGTGATCATGTATTTCGAGAGTTACTCGACGACGGTGTGTAGTCGTGCGATGCGTTGAAGTCTAAGAAGTTAACTCCACGTTTTATTGGACCATATCGATTTCCGAAAGAGTTGGGAAAGTTGCTTATCGGGTGGCCTTGCCACCTAATCTTGCTAATCTGCATGATGTATTCCATGTGTCTCGATTCACGGAGTATGTGCGGACCCATCTCATGTAGTACGAGATGGATGATGTAGAGGTGAGGAGAACCTTACGGTGGAGACTATGCCGCTTAGGATTGCGGATCGTGAGGTGAAGGTCTTAAGAGGCAAAGAAATCAATTTGGTGAAGGTAGTTTGGTTAGGAGCTGTGGGAGAAAGCATGACGTGGGAGTTGGAAAGCAAGATGAAAGAGGCTTACCCAGAGTTGTTCGATTCAGGTAATTTCGAGGACGAAATTCTTTAAGTGGGGAGAGTTGTAACGCTTTCGAATAATTTAATTAATTAATTAACTAAGTTATTTAAGGCTTGCAACCTTTAATTAAATTAATTATAAAGTTGAAGTCTATTTGATCTAAGAAGAGTCTAATTATATTTTAAGTAGGAATACTAAGTTGGAATTACTTTTATTTCAGGAGGTGGAATAAATTAAATGTAGGAGTGGGAATAAGGCCCAAGGCCATTAGTGGGCCCAATAGTAGTCATAAAGGGTAGGGGTCCTAATTTGAGTAACCAAACCCTCATTTTGAAAGAAAGAAGAAAAATAGAAGTAGAGAGGAGAGAGTGGGAGGCGACGAGGCATTGGCATTGGAGGAGAAGGAGGAAGCTCTTCTTTGATTCTTGGTTGGTAAGTGAGGTTTTGAGCTCATTTCTCATCATTTCTTCTTCCCTTTCCATTTCCTTAAGTCCCTTAAGCTTATTCCTTGCCTTTTTGAATTTTCCATGGCTACCCAAAGAGAGGGAATCACGTTTTCAGCTCAAAGTAAGGGAAAGGAGGAAACTTTCTCAAGTTTTTGTGTTGGTAAGTGAAGACTTTGGTCCTAAACACCCTCATTTTCTTTCCATGTTCCATTCCCATGAGTTACATAAGCTAATCCTTGTTATTTTTGAATTCCATTCCACCCAAGAAAGAGGGAGCATTCGGCTGCCCATGAGATTGGGGGAAGGCTTGCTTCATTGAGTGACTTTGGTGCTTGCTTGAGGGTTTTTAGCTCACCCAAGGTTAGGGAATCTCCATTACATTTTGATAACTTGTAGGATGTGTGTTGTAGTAGGAATAATTCTAGAAATGATGTGTTGTGTGAATTTGTGTTGCTTACATGTTGATTTATGTTTGAAATGTTTGTTTTGGTTATAACATGTTGATTGTTGCTATGGAAGCATGAGTTGTGATTTATGCATAGTATATGTTTGATGATTTGGTTATATGAGCATGAGCATGTAAATATGATGATTAGTATTAATAATTCAATGGCTATGTTGGTGTGGTTATGTGAGAAATAATTTGTTTGGAAGAAATTAGGTTTTGAGGTGTGTTGGGTGTAGGTTGGAAGTGGGGGGCGCCAAATGCTAGGCATTTTGGCGCCAGGTTGCTGCTGTTCTTCATGGTGCGTGCGTGTTGTGGTGAAAGGGAGGGGGGGCGCCAATTGCTAAGCAATCTGGCGCCAGTTGCCTTTGGTCTCGGTGAAACAGTGCAGGCGCCATTTCACCGAGGAATTGGCGCTGGTGGAGTGTTTAGAAATTTGGTGTGATGGTGGTCTTGGGTAGGCGCCATTTGCTAGGCAAATAGGCGCCCAGGGCTCTGTTTTGGGCTGGTGGTGTTCGGCATGGGTGGTTTGGCGGGGGCGCCAATTCCCTAGGAATCTGGCACCCTGTGGCAGTGTGTGTGTGCAAGGGTGACCGATGCGAGGAGAGGCGCCGGTTACTAGCAACTTGGCGCCCTGTGCTAGTGTGTGAGTGTGGGCTGATGGTTTTGGTTATGGGGCGCCATATTGGCTGCCCCTTGGTGGCTAGGTACCTAAAATATGTCTAAGTGATGGTTTAGTCCCTAAGAATTAATTTAATCCTTGGTGTGACAAATTAGTCCCTAAGAATTAAATTAATCCTTGGCGTGACAAAATAATCCCTTAACGTCTAATTAGTCCCAAGGTGTCAAATAAATTCCTAAGTTCCTAAATTAATTCTTGATGTGTCAAAATGGTCCTCAAAGTGAAGAGAAGGCCCTTGTGAGGTGTTTTGGTCCTTAGGAGAGATTTAATCTAATAATTGACGAAGTGGTGACTAATAATTGAGGTGGTGGTGGTTAATAATTGAGGTGGTGATGGTCAATAATTGACAATGGTGGTGAGTTAATAAATGACGCGGGCTTCGGCCACAAAGGTGAATTAATACATATTATGATGGATTGTGATGATGCATTTGTCATAGTGTCACATAAATCATATGCATTACGTGATGGTGAGGATGGTGATGTGGCTTCGGCCAAAAAGGTGGTGGTTGCGACGGGGGGTTTTGTGATGGTTATGGATCCACATGCATATTGCACACATGCTTACATTCATACATTCATAGAAATCTTGTTGATGCTTAAATGATGAATCTTCTCATGTTTGTGGATATTATAATTGAATGGCAATTATCATGATTACGATTATCTTATTATTGCTAGATGTTTTCCTAATATGAGGCTTATCTTACTTGTTATTATTTATGTAAAGAGACTCACCTAGCATTTTTGTGTTGCTCGCTCTCGTGGCGACCAACAGTGATTCTGAGTGAAGGTGCCATGCCTTCATGGGATATTGTGTCGACTCGATCTAGTAACACCGGGGATGGGATTTTAGAGCTACTAATTCATGTTATGTATTTGACTATGTATTTGAGTATGTTAAACTCGGTTTTATTTCCACGCATTGCAAATGTTTTACGGATTATTGTAAACATTAAATGTGTGTTTGAGGTCTTAACCCACATGACTATGATATGTGTTTTGCGCGACTTGATGCGTTTGGATTTTTAACGGTGTTTTGAGATTATTTTGTTAAATGTACCACCTCTTTTGAGGTGCGTGGAAAGTTTTTGAAAACTCGATTTTTATTAACTTAATTAGCTTATTATAGAAAGGGGTGTTACAAAGACAAATCTAGCAATTATAAGAAAGCGCTTGAGCATAGCAATGCTATCTATGAGAGAAATTCCTTACAGATCGACAACCTACTACTCCTCGGTGCAATTTATTACGTGTTCCTTTTTTGTTCTTTTATTGTATCTGCTTTGTCGTCATTTGTTAGACTATTTGACTATGTATAATAATGCATAGCGCTGATTTATTGCTTTTCATGTATCAAATTTGGAACGTGCGAGAATGCAATGCGCGTTGCATGATTTTGATATGTGTGTGGCAAAAATAAAGAAGCACTTAGGATTGAGCCACATTTTGCAGAGTGTTACGGGAATATGGCAAATGCATGGAAGGTAAATAATTCTTTGCTAAGTCTGCGTGACTATGGCGTAACTTGTTTCACTATTTTTGTGCTTAGTTTGCAAATCACATTCATTTCTTAATAAACCTCTCCTTTTATGCGGGAAAAAGGCAACATTGACCTTGCAATTCGGTACTATTTGATCGCCATAGAGGTCTCAGTATGCAGTGCGGACCTATAAACAACGTTTTTGTAGTGGTTTTATGAACTTACATGTTGCTTTGGTTTAGTTTTCATCTTTGTATTATTATTCATAAAAAGAGTATGTCAATTCCCATTCAATTGTGTCCAAAGATCCGTAAATCGATTTAAGAATTCAAAGACTAATATACTGAGTGGATTACATTTCATTATTTTTCGTGGGCTAGTATATTATCTTCTCAAATGTTGCTTGCCCGATAATAATAGCAGTCACAAATATTCTCGCTTTATCGAGTCATTAATTGATTTATTATTAGAGACTCTCGTCTCATCAAAACGGTGGGTTTCTTTCTCTCTTCCTTCTTCTTCTCTCTCAGCCTCCTCAATTCTTCTTCTTAAAGGTAAGTTTGTTGCTTCTATTTTACTTCTATTAGATAGAAAACCCCCAATTTTTGGTAGAATCAAAAACCCTAAATTTACAATATGAAAGAATTTATCAGATATTGGGTTCCAATTTTATGTTCATTGAACTTACTTGATGTAGGATAAAATAGTTTAGAATTCGTTTATGCATTGGTTTCATTTAGCCGGTATTCATAATTTTTGCTCTATAAAAATTGTTGTGCAACTTAAAGTTTTCCTGCTAATCAAGTTTTGGAAGCTTATAGAAGTTTGGAATGTTGTTGTCACTGTCACCTTTATATATAATTTCTTGTTTTCAGGAGATTGGACAACAGTTTTTGTAAACATATAAATTTCCCAATATATAATAATATAGTATTGGGAAGTTATATGTAACAAATGATGGAAAGTTCCCTACTAAATGTCAGGACCATTATAAGTAAAATGATTTCTATTATCTTTACAGAAGCGGTTTTTGCGGAAGCATATTTTTTGTGACAATTAGTAGTCAATTATGATTTCTATAGTATAGCAAAGATATAAAAACAATTTGCATGTACAATTGAATAGTTAAAAGCTTTGCTTTTACATGGATCCAGTTGGCTCCATAAGATCCACATTCAACATACTTGGTAGTTGGTCCTTTGCTTTTTATGTTCATACTCTGTAGATCCTTGGTTATTTAGTGTTTTCACCTATGGTTCCCTCTCACTCCATGTTTTCTGAGTTCTTTAATTCTTAGGTAACACATTCACTAGTTGGAATATTTGGTGTCTCTCTCTTTCGCTTTTCCCTTTCCCTTGTATGAATTCTAACACCTTGTTGTTTGCTTGATTCTTATTCATATGAAGCTTTCTTGGATTTCGGATATATGGAGATATTCATCTCACGCGAGGTACTTGAATAACTACCATCTTCCCCTCCTCCCTTTCTCTCTACACACATGGCCACACATGGATCACGGGATTTATGTGGAAATCGAGGTCAAGACACATGAACTTTCATATTCCTATATGCAATCTTCCTTTTAATTAAGCTTTGCAATAGGAAAAACAAGATTAATCTCAATTGCTTTGTTTACAATCTCACTATGCTTCCTCTAGGTGGAGGAAACCAAATGTGATTAGAATACAAATAGGGTAAAGTACACTTTACCTTACGAATTCAAACTCCTTGGTTTGGAAAGTTTAAAGGGGAAAAATGCATTTAGCATATGTTGGTCCACCCAAGATTCCTGAGGGTTTACCAACGTTTGACAAGGGTTTCTCTGAGAACTAAGCGATCCGGCATTTATAAGATCTTGTATTGGCAATTGACACCATTTTTATAGCATGTTCTTTTTGCCGATGAAAGATGATAAGCATGATCGCTTCTCCGTCTTATATAGAAGCTGTTGTTTGGTAAAACACTTCCTCGTATATCCATTTTCCACATATATTCCTCAGTATTTTCGTGCCATCACTATGGTCAGTAGCAACTCATGAAATCCTACCTGACATAAACCTCCAACTATGTGTGGGCTCTAGGTAAGGTTTAGATTCACTATGTTGAGAAATTTTGTCCTTATGGTTGCTTGTTTGTCCTCTTGTCGCTTGTCAGCATGTTTATATGGAACTCTTTCTTACATTTTGCATGATACCATTTGGTTTCTTAGGCGATTCTTTGTTTGCGAAATTCATTGTTTTGAAGTTTGTGCTTAACTTCTGGTCTACTTTATTTTAAATCTTAATCTCCCTTCTTTTGAATTTTTGAATTTCTTGGCTATGTCCTTTCAAACTATTGTATTCCGATCTGATTTTCCTCGATTATCTTGGTCCCTGGAAATGAATCAATGTGGTTAGTGATATGTCGACTGCACTGGGAAGATAACCTCCGAGTAATTTCTGTTTTTAAGTATTGTTATTGTCATTTACTTTTCTTTCATTTGCAATTTTACATTGCTTAATACGACATAAAGGAAAAATACAGTTTTCTGCTTCTCTATCCTTGTATAAGTAAGTCTGTTTCTCGAGTAATTAGTTTCTACATTGAGTTGAATAATTTAATTTTCTCCCAGGCCTCCTTTATCCTTCCATCTAATTTTGAAGAGGTGACGATCGGAGTATTGAAAGTGTTAAACAACGTGGTTCTTTTGGATCTTGCATTTTTGCAGCGAATGTTAGTAAGTTTGCTGATTCTATACTTATGATAATAGTCTATATATAAAGCAGTTGTGTTAAACTAAAGAGTGACATGGTTAGATATTTAAGTTTAATTTGGTAAGATTATAGTTGGTGGCTCTCTCTTTCTTCCCTGGTATTGGTTCTCCCTGATATATTCCTATTTTCCTTATGTTGTTTTGCTAATTGGCTCTCTCTAAAAGAAATTGCAAATTCTATCATGGATATTTTTACTTACATTGTTTGACTTATTTTCTGAATCTTGTCTTCAGATTTGTTAAATCCTATTACATTATTAGAAAATTAGTCACTAGTTTTGGTAGAAGTATTCAGCAATACCTTTTGAACAAAGTTGTTTAATTGGAAACAGAACTGACTGATACTAACTTTGCATACATTCACAATTTATGATGCAGCCACATGGATTTTTCAATAGCTCGCCAGCTATAGATGTTCCGACAAGCCCGGGTGATTTGGGTAATATCTCCTAGCTAATTTCAAGTGCAGGGAGTTTGATTCTAAATAACATTGACTAATATTTTTTTTGTTGTGAGTAGCTACTCATATATGTATAATGAGTTTGATTCTGAATAATTGTGATGATAACATTAACATTGATTCTAACTTTATATTAATAAACTTTTGCTTTTGCAATAAAAATTAAATGTAATCTTGTGGGCAGAATGGGTTGAAGAATTAAAATTATGATTTAATTTTTTTTTTTTTATTTTTGCGATAGATTTGCGATGAAATTTGCGACGACTTTGCCACGGAAATTTGCGATGGATTCTCCACGGGTTTGCGACGGAACAATTTGCCACGGAAAAGTCCGTGGCAAACGATTTGCGACGAGCGTTTTTGCCACCATTTTTAGTCTGTGGCAAATGTTGTTTTGCCACGGAAATTTGTACATTTGCGACGAAAATGTCTGTGGCAAATCAGCGATTTTCTTGTAGTACCACTTAACAAGTTTAGTATCTAATGATATACTATTTAACAAGAACATCTATATCAACAACTTAACTTTACATCAACAACAACATAACATCAATAGCAACAACGACAACTTAACATCTTAACATCAAAAACAACAACTTAACAACTTACTTTCAACAGCTAAACAACCACAATTTAATCACTTAACATCATCATCACCATCAACCACAACAACAACGATAACTTAACAACTCTACTATATGTACTATTTAAAAATAGCAACAACAATAACCACTTTACAACTTTACTATAACTATATGACAAGAACAATAACAACAATAATAACAAAACGATACAACAACAAGATCAATCAGAACATCATCAAAAACAGCAACAATAGCAGCCACTTAACAACTCTATCATCTAGTGGAATACTACTTAACAACAATAACAATAACAACTTGGACAACAACTTCATCAGCAACAATAACGACAACGATAACAACACATCAACAACAATAACAACGACAGTTTAACCAACAACAATACAACAAGTATCTGGTTAACGCAACTATAAAATCACGATATGAATTAATAACAATCAAACATTAGTTTAGCCAATTCTAATCAACATCATATATAGTTCTAAATATGAATAATAGTAACTTTTCCCATCACAATGACAATGGTACTATATCACTTATACCTGGGCGAAGCTTAGGGATCATGGGACATCCCTATTGCTCATTGTCTCACATACTCACTACTAAAGAGTTAAACTACCCCCTTACCTCAATAAATATGACTTGTGGTATCAACAACAGCAAAGAAAGCCAGTCTGTAGCAACAATTCAGCACTCAACGTCACGAAGCAAAATCCACAGGTCGTACAGAAAGTGAAATACTACTCAAAGCAAATAATAGTAATTATAAACTAGTTATTTTGGAAATTTTGAGACTGAACAGAGTTCAAAGGAACAAAAATGAGTTACCGTGAACTCTCACAAAAAAATGGGTTAAGCGTCAACTTCACCGAAACGAAGAAGAGACCGATGCTTTCCAAAGATTTCGACGCCAGCGTAGAATCCGAAAGCGACGTCTGTTTTTCCAACCGAAAAGCAGTAGTGACGAAACTTGGATTTTCAGTTCGCCTAGGGTTTTGTTACGCTATGAATGGTGCTTGATTGATGAAATTGGGCCTAGAATTGAATTCAGAGGATGATTTTGAGTTGAGTAGTGAAATTTGGCATCACACTATGGTCTAGGAGGGAGAGCGAAAGCAAAGAATCGAAGGAGAAGGTTGGGGTTTTGGTCATCGTGGTGTGTGTTTCTTACGGGAGGAAGAAAGTGAATATAGTAACTGAACAGTTACACAAATTAAGGAGAGAATAAGGGGAGTGCTTAACAATAGGGGTTGCAACCAACCATTATTTAAGAAAACAAAACTATAATATATTCCTATTCTTATATGTTAATATATAATATATAGTTATCTCAACATAACAATATCAAGCGTAAAAAAAAAAACATAACAATATCAAAATTATATCAAAATATGATCAATATCTAATAACACTGAACTACTAAAAAAAAAAGATAATAAAATGGCAATATATCATAACTAATATTTTATAAAACTAGTAAATAAATAAACAAATAATTCAAATAAGAAAATAGTAAACTTTACTATAATATATCAATTATTATAAAGGCAAACACACACAAAACATATCACAAAATTTCTCTTATATTCAAATATAGAAAAAATGGGGTGTTACATAACACATAACGACGAAATTTTGAATCCACCACTAATTAGCAAGGGAACAATTTGTCGCTAAGTTAAATGACACGTGTCCTCATTACGGCCAATTCTGTTGCTAATTAATTAGGCATTGGTTTATTTTTTTTGGTATAAACTGGGTATCCTCTGCTCGCAACTGCAGAGACTAATCCCTCGAGCCGGGTAGGACCACAAAGGGCGGCAAAGCTCTCCCTCAAGAGATTTAACACTGCTGCATGCCCAAGACTGGATTCGATCCCAGGACCTTGGTTAAGCTGGAAGAGACCATTACCATCTTATCCAAGTGCTCTTGGGTCACTGGTTTATTTTTTTAAAACATGTTTTTTTTATATTTAATATTATATAATTAATAAAAAACAAGATTTAAAATAAGTATTTTGAGAATAATTGAATAAAATCCGAATCAACATAAACTAGTTTGAAATGATATAACATGATACTGAAATGTCAAAATAATACAAAAAGTCCTAATTGGGGGCATCGACATCGTCACGGTCTGTCTCAGACGACCCAGACCCAACTGGCCGCATGCTCCTAAAAAACCAAAACAACTTCTCCTACCAACAGGTCATCCTCGTGAAGTATTCCTACATACTCCTGATAATCTAATCCTGACTCCTAATAGTGAGCTCTTGAGTCTACACTCTACAATTGTTGCTCATGAGTCTGCAGGTACCGCTTGAGCTGCTTTGTGATAACTCATGTTTATATGAGTTATTTATGCCTTTATTCATTAATTAAAGTAAGTTCTCAAGTAACATCAGTATCTTATATAGCATATTTTGATAGTTTTAGGTAAAGAAGGGCTGAATATTATTTTGTTGTTGATATGGCACATTTGGTGCCCTTGTGAGCAATTTAATGTGTTGTTAGTGTTGCAGTGTTAAGCGCTATAGCGTCTAACGTTATAGCGGTAAAAGGGCGGGCCAACTGAGTATTCAATGCAAAAGTTCATTTTTGGCGCCAAGCTCTTTATTCCAAACCTCGTGATTCTCAGTGTTCCTTTGTGCGTCTTGACACGCCCGATTTTTAGTGGATAGCGAGGACACTTGGCACCTCTTGAGTGGAAGGCTAGCTTTAGTTGGTAGAAAGTTTCCATCACCTTTTTGTACTTTTTTTGGGATACAAGACAAGCAAGCTATCTTCTTCTCCACCATACTCCTTCCTTCAAGATAGAGAGGTTCTTGGAAGAAAGACTTGTCACATTTTTCTCCTCCATTAGAACACTTTCAAGCTTTATTTTTATTGTATTTTTATTTTCCTCGGTGTAAAAAAACAACGTTATAGCGTCGTCTCTGTGGATGATTTGGAATCTTCGGGTTGTATCTTTTGCAATCTGCTTCTTCAAATCTTGTTCACGGTAAGATGAGTGTTCTATCTTGTAATTTATTGATGACGCTCAATATGAGCTAAACACCTTGAGTTGGATTGCTTAAATCTTTGTAATGAACCTCTAGTGTTACGTATATAATATTTCATGTTTTATGTTACTTCTTTCAAACTTGTTTTAGGGTTGGCCACTTAAAATAGGTACATTCGTGGATACAGACATGATCAATGGATAGAACTCAAATATTGATATGAATGAAAGGTTGTTTAAAGACATTTAAACAACGTTTGCTCCTTCTAGACATAGAAATGCAATAGTTCATAGAGTAAAAGTTGTGGGGTCTTTATTATATATACATGGGTGAACTTATTTAGAACTTAGACATAGGCTTCTTGTAACGAAACCCTGGCGTCAGTGACTGAAAAGCACAAAATCATTTGTAACAGCACTTGACGCTATAGCGTGTGACGTTATTGCGTCCCACTTTTGGGAATTTACTTAGTAAAGAGCAATCCAACTTTCTCTCATTTTTTTAAACCACTCTTTTAACTGTTTCTTTTCTACGCTCTTTTCACTGATAACTTGTGACTAAAACTATTTGCTACTTGTTCCACTAAGAGTTAGTATAAGTTAAACTATAAAATTAACATCAATCCCTGTGGAGACGAACTTTACTTATCAAGATATTACTTGTTGCGATTGTGTACACTTGCACAACTACTTTCCGCACAACAAGTTTTTGGCGCCGTTGCTGGGGATGACATTTAATTTTTATTGTTTAAGAATCCTTACACTCTTAGTAAGATTTTACTCTGGTATTTGTTCTGGTGTTATAACAGGACATGTAACGCCCCAAAAATAATTTAATTAATTATTTAATTAAGTTATTTAAGTATTTTCGTGGGTTAGTCTTATTAAATTAATCATATAATATTTTATTATGTTAGGGAGTAGTGGAAGTAATTGAAGGGGGTGTAAAAAGGGCCCAATCCACTTGAGCCCAAAATATATAAGGCTTAGGTTTAGTTGTCTCACTCATTTAGAAGAGAAAAAGAAAAGAAGAGAAGGAGAAAAGAAAGAAAAGGAGCGTGACGTAGAGAGGGAGAAGAGAAGAGGAAGAAAACGCAAGAGTGGAATAGAAGGGGAGAACTTGTTGCTGCGTTTTTGGTGTTTGTAGAAGGGTTTCATCTTCAACAATTCTTAAGGTAATGGGAGTCTCATAGTATAAAGGGTTTATGATGGGTTGTATTTTGGCGCCCTTGCGCAACACAGATTGCTGCCAGGTGCTATGTTGTGTGTTTTTGGCGCCCTGGTGCAACCCATGTTGCTGCCAGGCGCCATGTTGCCTGTTTTTGGCGCCCTGGCGCAACACAGAGTTCTTGCGCCAGCGCCATGTTGCTTTACTGTTTGGCGCCCGAGTGGCGCGCAGATGCCCCAGGCGCCCGATTTCTGTTTGTTTGGCGCCCAGGTGGCGCGAGATGCCCAGCGCCATTTTCCTGCTGCTTAGCGCCCGAGTAGCGCAGAGTTGCCACAGCGCCATTTGTGTGTCTGTCTGCGCGCCTGTGAGTAGCGCAGTTTCCCCCAGCGGCAGACATCATGTTTTGTGCGCCCGTGGTGGCGCAGTTGCCCCAAGCGCCCGGTTCATCGCATGTTTTGTGCGCCTAGAGTGGCGCAGGTTGCCCCCAGGCGCCAGTTTGATGTGTTTTGTGCGCCCAGGGTGGCGTAGGTTGCCCAGCGCCCGATTTCTTTGTGTTTTGTGCGCCCGAGGTGGCGCGAGTTCTTTGCCAGCGCCGATTTTAGTCTTTATTTGGCGCCCAAGTGTGTCTAAGTTCTTGATTTGTGTTGCTAAAGGCGCCATCATCGTCTTTATGCGGTGTTATAACGTCCCGTGGTGTCAAAGAATGATTAAATATTTGTTGATGTGTTGTTGTGTGTCAAAAAGACCAAAAATGTTGATGTTGTTGTTGTGTGTCAATAAGACTAAGACTGTTGACGTTGTGTTGTGAGTCAAATAAGACTAAAACTTAAAGTTGTTGCTTTGTTGGGTCGAAAATGACCAAATGATGATGTTGATGATTTTGTTGTGCATCGTGAAGTATTTGTTGTTGATTGTTTTCCGATCGTTGTACATGGTGTCTCATACATGGCATAATGCATTACCACGTTGATGTAGGCTTGGCTGGAGAGCTTTGCTCAGTGTTGAATATGAAGCCACAAAGGCTATTTACGTTGATTGGTACCACATGCATATACTCGTCGTTGTGGGTTGCATTTCATTCATATACGCCATACTCATGATGTCGTTGCTTGCTGTTTGCTTATGTTGTTGCTTGTTGGTGTCGCCCCGTGATAGTTGTATTACAATGTTAATATGATGTGGTTATTATAGCTGTCTATTCTCTAATATACTATCTATCATATGCATTTTATGCTGTTAGAGACTTACCCTTCTCTGTTGAATGTTACCCTTTGTGGTAACGTGCAGGTACACGCTAGTGAAGGACTTCTTTTCCTTCACCTATCGAGTCTGTGTCGTTTGCTCTAATACGTAGCACCTGAGGGAAACGAACACTAGTTTGTTAGCTATTTTATTATTATAGACTATTGTTTTATTATCTCGTTGGTTTTTCTGGACTGTATGATGTTGAGATAATATGACGTGCTACGTATCTCATTATCCTTGAATGAAGAACTATTTTGTTGGTTTTTGAATGTCCTAGTTGATAATAAGTTGTTTGAGTTTTAAAATGTCGATGTGTAATACTCCAATACGTGCTACGTATCTCATTATATCGATACTATACATTGTTTTTTCGTTGGAACGCAAAAACAAAAATAATTTATAAATAATACAAACATTGTAAATTAATATGTTTCAAAGACAATAAAGTTATACCGATAACATGAATTGTATCCCCCTATCGGAGCGCTCAAATGCAAAATAATTGTTTGTAAATGATAACAAAAAGCTTCGAAAGTACACAATAAAATTTTACCCACAATATATAATGTTTAGCATTGAGACTCAATTCTAAAAAGTTTTGCACATTGTGTGCCATACAATTGTTTCCTTTCTATAGAAATCTTGAAATTACAACTTTATGTGTATGCCTTAATATGTGCCTAACAATGTTAAGATAATTTCTAAGCTCTATAACCCACCCACCTATAGATCTCCTGCTTTGAAACATCAAACTACATATTTTTACTCTTTTAGAAGCATCCGGTTTATCTAGGGTTTGCATTGCCTTGGAACCCTAGAGAAAGGGTGCAAGAGTGCAAAGAGAATAATTTTAAAGATTAAAGAACTCAAATGCAATTTTGAAGTAGTGGTTAGTCCATGAACACAAGACATAATAAAAGACAAAACAAATAAATAATAGAAATATAGTCCAAGTGATTGGTCATTGGTGTCTTGAAAATCAACAACTGCTTTTTGTTTTCAACTACGACAATGCATGATAACAAAAAAAAAAAAAAAACAAAACAAAGCATAGAACAAATTTGTATGGTTTTTACTTGTTTCCATACTAGCTCCTTAAACATCTAATTTTCTCTTCTCTCATTCATTCCACATAGTAAAGAAACCAGCAGGATTTGACGTCTGCATGGACTCCGCCGCCGACCAACCACCAAAACCTCCGGCAGGCATGTCATAATCAACCTTAACCAACCCAAGTTCCTCCGATGATCCCACACCGTTAACATTACCCATAAAACCACCACTATTATAACTCCCACTAGACCCACCAACAGCATTACTATTATTATTTCCCATCACACTCACTGGTGGTGAAGAAGAAGAATTCCCCATATTCATCATTCCCTGAAGCATAGCTGGGTGATTCTGAAAATAACCATTGTAAAACTGAGCACTATTATTATTCTGATGAGCATAAGAAGAAGAAGAAGAAGAGCCACTTTGGTGTAACTCAAGTTGTGTTTGAATATGATGAAGTGAAGAAGGATGTTGATAAACGACTTCATGGTTTTGCAAAGTAAGCAATGGTTGAGGTTGTTGATCAAATTGCATTAAAGGGTAAGGTTGTAATTGTAGTCTGTTACTTGAGTTTGAGGTTGTTCCATATTGAAAAGTTGAGTTGCTGAGTGCAATCATTTCTTCACGTTTTCTTGATGATTCAAGAGCTTGAGCTTCTTTTAATCGCTTTGCTGCACCTCCTCCTATTGGTAATGTGCTGCTTTCAAGAATTGCTTTTACATCGTAACGACTCATGTCGAAGTTTGTTACAGCATTTAATCCTCTGAACTTTATTGCGGCTATGTCATACGCTTCTGCAGCTTCTTCCTCAGTTGCTGTAATTAAATAGTTAAAGAGTTATTATTTGGATTATATATTCAATTAGGTTAAAGAAGTATTATAAAATATTTGGCTTACTGAAAGTTCCTAAGTAAAGATCTTTGTTTCCTGCTACTCTGCCAATCCTTGCTTGCCATCTTCCATGTTGATGATGCCTGATATATAATCACAGAAAAATAATAATGATAATAATTAGTAGTAGAAAGAAAGGAGGGAATATATACATAGGAAACATTGTGGTACAATTCTATACCTTGTGACACCACGATACATTGATGCACCCCTAGAGAAACCACTGCTTTTTCTGCAGTTCATTGTACAGTGAAATGAATTGATTAGTTTGGGAAAATTAAATTAGATATGATTTAATCTCAGTAAGTTGTTGTAACTAATTAATCACCTTCTGATAGCAGCTACAAATTCTTGTCTTGTCATGTGCTTCATATCATCTAATTCCTTCTCATAGTTACCAACCTAGTGAGACGATCATGTAATTAACAAAGCTATATATATTGTTTGAATTATTATAGTGTGTTAGAAGGGTTGAGAAAGTAAAGTTACCGGAAAGTTGGTAGTGGTGGAAGCCCCCCAGTACTTAAGTGCAGCTAAATCATAAGCCCTAGCAGCTTTGTCTTCTTTGTCATATCCACCTGCATTAAATCACAATTTAAAAACAAACTTTTATTTTCTATCTCCAAAAGAAATGGAAAGGGATTGAACAGATTAAAATAGCTAGAGACACTTACCCAAATAGACTGAAGAAGAGTTGAGAAGAATCAAAAGCAAAACATGAGAAGAAATGTGTTAATAGAACTCCAAAAAATAGAAGAACAAAACCAAAAAAAGTTATTAGTATGAAGCACAAATAATTACCTTGGCGACCTTTTCTTGATTGTCCTTCCCTTCTACAGCTATTATCCCAAAGATGAGCTTCATACCTTCCAGTCCATCTATGTCTGTATATATATATATATACACATTTTTTGCACATTTAGAGCAAAAGTTTTTATCTGACACGAGTTATAACAGAAGCTAGGAAATAAATTGATGAACTATCCTACCTTGTTACACCACGATAAATTGAAGTTCTTTGGCCAAAGGTATCAGAAGCTCTTCTAGCAGGAGCAGCAACTTCAATAGTATTTGTACTATTTTCACCACTAGTTTCACATGTTGAATCCTTACCACTTCCAACAGATAATGTCAAAGATTGCAAATTACTATTACCCTTTTCTTGATACTCATTACTAGGTGTTGTTACCATAGCTGGCACTAGACTGTTGTTATTATTTGTAAACAGATAATCTGTATCACTTTCGTTGATGGCAGCAAGATCTGACTGATTTTCAGTTTTGGTGCTTACACCAAGAAAATCTGCTACCTTTGGAATTTCATTGCTGCTGTGACCTTGAGTATTTATCAGACTCCAATCTGCTGAAATAAAACACCACAAAAATATAGGTCAAAAAAATGGAAAGTGAAAGAAAAATTAGTTCATAATGAGAGTGTGAAAGAAGTGGTAGTAGTTACTTCCTTCCGTCCTATTTATAAGTAAAAAATGTAATTTTAGGTATATTAAAAAACTCATGTATCTGGTTTATAATCTATATTACAGACTAGATATATCAGTTATTCAATACACCTACAACTGCATTTTTTTTCTTATAAATAGAACTGGAGTGAGTATATATTATATGTATATATACCATGATGATTTTGGAAAGGGTTTTCCATGTTGTCATGGAGTAACCCAAGTGAAAATTGATGATACTGGGTTGCTTGGAGATCATGATCATCATCAGCAGGTAAGGAAGAATGAGAAGGAGAGAGAGGGAAAGAAAGCCAGTTGTTCATTGCTTTACTACCTTTCAGATCAAACAATTAACACTACCTGCATGAAATGAGAACAGAAATGTACATGTAGAAGTGTGAAAAATATGATATGGTTAAAGAAACAGATACAAGTTTATTAACGTTTTGAGAATGAACTTTGAAGCTTAACTGGTTAAAGTGAGAAGAGAGAGGACTGAAAAGAGAAACTTTGAGAAAGCCACAATATTTGAAGAGCTTTCTTCCCCGGTTTTGTATTAAAACTTTAAACTAAATTAAATAAGCTCTCACCCCCTTAGGGAAGGTCCTTTTTGTAGACTTGAACTCTTTCAACAGGTTTCAACACTAGAAAACAAAGTTAAAATCTATCTATAATGATTATTAAATTATTAGTATATATAGAATATTATTAGGGACACGAGTGTCACACTAATTAAACTACTATTACTATAATATACTTCAAATCTTTCAGTCTTTGGACAGACACAATGGCCACCATTCCAATTGAAATAAATATTATACAATCTCTCTCCCACTTGGTTTGTTGGAACTCTCTTCCTCGTTAAGTGAAAAAAATGACACCCCAAAGCCCAGCATTCCCACACCCTACAATTCATCTCTCTCTCCGTCTCAAAATCGATGACTCTACGTAAAGTAATTACAATACCTACTCCTCCCTCTCTCTCTTTTATCTTGATTGGTGCATTGTATCTATCGACTTTGTCAGTGACTAATTTGTGTCAAAAAACCTGGATGGCCTCGTGTTCCCGACTTTGACGTTTCATGTGATTCTCACCTCATAATAGAATTTTGGTCACATCCAATACCAACTCCCCTCTCTCTAAGTTAACATAATGAATAATAAACTAATATAAATAAAGAAAGAACGTTGTAGAAGGATTGAAGATCAAGAAGAAGATCAAGTTCAAAATAGGTATAGAAGATAGTTAACAAACAAAACCCAATATTTGGATACTCGAGTCGTGCATGTGGTAAAGATACATGAGAACCGTCATATGATAAATATCCGACATATTAAAAATTAAAAGGACAGAAAGAAAGAGTGAGGATTACTTCAGTTCAAAATCAGACCATGCCCTATTGCATTATTAATATTAATTTATTAAATAATAACATGATTCAGTTGAAGTAATTAAGAAAAATTAGTAATTTATTAGTAGGGTTTCATCTGTTGACCATCTACTCGGTTTCCACACCAGTCAAAAGGCAGCACTAGCTAGGTTCAAATTGTTTAAAAAAAATCAAGAAATGATGTTGGTATTAGGGTTGTGGCCTAGAATACCAGAAGCTTGTACTCTGCATTGGTCAATGTTCATCTTATAAGGTCCACATCTGGAATTATTATACACAGATTAAAATGATCCCCCATAAGAACTTATTTTTGACTAAACTCTACTCGTGGAATTAGCTTTTGACGAAGGCTAAGTCTAGCCAATAAATTTTCTATGAGTAATTTGTATGTGGCTCTATTGATTCTACCCGAGGGTGTGGGTTGGATATTGTGCTTTGAATGGTTGTTTTGTTGTATAGTTTCCTTCGAGTCTGGAGTTGTTTCAGCTCCACCCTTTGTCTCGGGATGATTTTCTTTGTACAGAGATTTTTGTGTTTCTCGACTAAACATTTTATATTTAATAAATATTATTCCATTTAAATTTTTTTGTTAACAGTGACGTAATTTACCCAAATTTTAGCAATCTTGACCAAATGCATCTTAACCGACTCCAAGAGGGAGGAGTCAGTCGGTGCGTTAAGAGATACTGAAAGAGTTGAATCTAAGGAAAACTAACAATTCTTTTGTTCTCTAACTAAATAACTACTATTAACATTTATCTATAAAAAACACTTTCATCTATAGATCCCAAAGGAATGACTCAAATCTCATACTTATATGCAAGGGCGGACCCATATGTTGGTGAGGAGTTCACTTGAACCCACTGAAAAAATTATTTTATTTTTACGCCTATAATTTTTTAAATCCCTAAAAAAATATTACTTTTAAACCCCCTGATCAGGTTTCCTAGATCCTCCACGAGTTGTATCATGTTTAAGTTATTGCTCAATTAATATTTAATTTATAGAATATATAGGGAACAAATGAAGCTACTAAAAAAAAAGTAGCAAATAGCGTAGCACACGCACGCACACATTATTTTGTGAGTAAGCGTTAACTGAAGCACAACGTATTGTGTAGTGTATAATGTCAAATACAAACAATAATTTTATAATCACTGATCAAATGTACTGTAAATGTATATTCAACAAAACTACAACAACATTACCCATATATGCAAATAAAGACATTATTATTACTCTACTAAAAATGAAAATGTAGGCAAGCTGCAGCAGTATCCTGACCAAAAAAATTACTTGAAAAACTCACATGCTATTATCAAATTTAAAATTGTGGATCCTACAATTTTATTGGGAAAATGAAGTGAGTGAGAATACTATATAAGTGACCACCAGTATAGTAGTATATGCAATTTCCTCCAGTGTAGGCAGAGAGAGTATAAACTCTACTGTACTACTAATCATTTAGTCAGTGTGCAACAGCTACCTAGCGAGGAAATCCATGCATCTTCTGTTACTAATTTTTTTCTTACTTATTAAATCTCTCTATCAGACTGAGCAGTGCTAGCTGCAGGGTTTTACTGATAAGTGATTAAATTTAGAAACTATGGACCAACCCAAATCCAGATCAACACCAGTTAGAAGCATCCATACATACTAATTAAAAAAACTATTACTAGTATATATAGCAAATTAATTAATCTCATTATATATACAGTGACATTAGACAAGTGATTGACATTTGAGACTAGAAATAGAAGAAGAAGGATAATAGAATAAACAATAGTATTTCCAAATACCTGGCAGGCAGTAGTATTGTTTGATAATATTGCTTGCACACACGTCTGTCTCTTGCTCGCTTTCTTCGATTTCACCTTTAAGTTTCTCAACTTGTACATATGCAAGCAACTAACTAGCTAGCTAGCACTATATACTAGTATATTAATGGTGGAAACTTTTACAAGAAGAAAGGACAAAAGAGAACAATATTAGTATGCAGGAGTTGAGTTGTTTTGTTTTGTATGAAAATGGAAGTGAAAAGAAAAGAAGTGGAGTGCAGTGCAGTGCATGAGGAAGGAATCTAATTAATTAAATTATTGTTGGAAAATGTGAGAGAATGAATATTAATGTTAGTTTGGCGAATAGAAGAAGAGAGTGAGTGGCGATTAGCCACCGACCTTATAAGTCAGTCAGTCAACACAATTTAATCACCTTTCTTTGTCACGCCGTTTCAGGTTTTGAGGCAGCCCAAATACACTGTCACTGTCAGCCAGGGGAATGTGACTGACACGTGTCGGTTGTCGTTCCCCTCCTTCCTCTTCACTCCTCTTTAACTTTCAAACTTTGCACCCATTTTGCCCAATTATCCCATTTGCATGTCTGCTTTTAAAAACACCAATCGCTAAATCACCTTTGACCACCCCTCTCTCTCTCTCTCTCTCTCTCTCTCTCTCTCTCTCTCTCTCTCTCTCTCTCTCTCTCTCTCTCTCTCTCTCTCTCTCTCTCTCTCTCTCTCTCTCTCTCTCTCTCTCTCTCTCTCTCTCTCTCTCTCTCTCTCTCTCTCTCTCTCTCTCTCTCTCTCTCTCTCTCTCTCTCTCTCTCACCACCTATACAATCTTCCTCAACAGATAGATGATCATACAAAATCTTTATCCTTCATCTTCACAAACGATATTGTAATCTTATAGTACTAGTACTCTCCAAAAATTAATAAAAATTACAGTACTTTTTACTAAATTAATGATGATAATTAAGTACATTTAACATTTTGATTTCATATAAAAAATAAATGCTTTTACTAATAAATTACTCCTTTTTTAACAAACTATTGCTAGCTACCCACAAAAAACTAAGAGTGGCTTATACTTAAAAACAACTTTTAAACACTTGCCAAACTGAGTTTGTTACAGCGAGAATCGAACTTGGGAGCATCAGAACGACACCCTGTGTCGCAGGGTAGCTAAGGCCAATGGGAAAACAATGTTGTTTTTACTAAATTACTCCTAATTTATAATTGCTATCTCCCCACATTCGGCAAAATTACTTTTACTAAATTACTCTTGTTGTTGTCAAACTCTTTTTCCTAGTCGAGGTATCGGCCAGATGTTTGAACTATCGATTCCCCTGTTCCTCGACTATGAGTTTTCTAACTCTTCCAAAGAGTGTTAGGATATGCATGTGAGAGGGACGCATGGTTCGACTATCTACGGGCGTAATTAAAACATAAAGGATAAATGCGATAAAGGATACAAAGATAGACTTTTTGAAATAAATAGTAGATGTTTGATAATGATTGATTGTGTGTCCTTTTTATTAACAAACTATATATATATATTGTTCCTAAACCTCGTCGGCGACTACATCGAGCCTACAATTGCTCACTGTTGGATCAACTAATATCAACTTATCATATTGTTCCTAAACCCTAGAAACCTGGAGACACTCTCCATGACCTCACAAGCACATGTTAGTAGGGTTAAAACCTCTTAACTCCTATTAATTTCCACGGCCTTCTCCTGTTGTTGACCCTAACCGCTCCAACGCTTATTTTGTTTACATGCATTGAAATCTTGTGCTCCAAGCAAGCTTCCTCGCCTCGCCCAAAATCTTCCTCGACCATGCTACTTACTTCGCCCTCGACCGTTAGCTCCTCAGTCGAGTTGTCTTCTAGCCAAGCCTCAAGTCAACTGAGCTGCCTTTACTCGGCCTATTTTATGATGGAGTAATGATATTCGGACAAAAAATTTGCATAAATATAGAAAAAAACCAATTCACAACACCAATTAACCAAGTAACCAATTAACCAAGTTTTTAGTTAATGGCTAAATAACTCTGAAAAAGCAAGTTGGTTAATAGTCTAAAAAACTTGGTTAATTGATGTTGTGAATTGGTTTTTGGCTATATTTGTCTCAAAACTTTTGTCCATATAACATTACTCTTTATGATGCCTTTGACATCCAAACTCTCTAATTTATTTTTAAACCTCTTAGTCTGAGCCTTTCTCATCAAAATTCATTCTCTTGGCAAGCCCTATTTTCATCGAAACCTTTGTCTCGGTGGCTCTCCTCACACATCCTCGGCTCCATCGTGGCCTCTTTAACAGCGCTTTGGTGTCTAGGTGAAAAGGGTCTTGACTAATCAAGAGTTTGAACGGAAGTTAAGTAAGATTTGACTCTAATTTGTTCCATTTTTGGGGGATCAAACTCGAATACAAATCGAGTTCATATCTTTAGAAGCAGTACATTAACCACATGCACTCAATCTTGGAGTTTATGTTTACTGAGTCTAAAAAGTAAAAACATATTGAAGTTATCTTTTTATATTTATTTCATTTCATAGACGACATCAAAAGTGGTGAAATTTTATTGAATTTTGTTAATAATTATGATATTATATACAAAGTTCACGATCAATGATCCATTCTCCAAATTCACATGTTAAGAAATTCAGTCATTAGTTTGATCACGTTTTTGAACTTTATTTGTGGATGGAAATGGAAAAAATTTAAAGAGTGAGGGAGGGCATGTGGGTTATTGCATCGAGTGATGATAGTATTTGAACGAGGATCCAGAGACAAAAATTGAGAATTTCCAAGAGAAGAGATGGGAGGAAATGCCGGGAAAGTGCTCGTGTCGCCTCGAAATGAAACACTCGGAAAGGTTCATGTGTTATGTTTGTTTGGTGTTGTGAATCCCTCTGCTCTGCATCTACTCCATCCATCCCCATGATACTAGTATTTTTTTGAACCCTAACCTTATAGCTTAGCTAGCTAGGTTTAGCTTTGTTTTCTATGGCACGAGTACTCAGGTAAGGTAAGGTTACTGCCAATCACAAATAACTTTCCAATATATTTATATAAGCGTGCATGTCCGGATACCAAAAACAGAGACACTCAAGTTGGTCCTTATCCAAAAAAACAGAGACATCAGAATTGTATGCTTCCATTGCGATTTGTAATTCAATGCTTGCCATGATCTTCGATGTTAGTAGCTGATTTGATTTATATGTATGTGTTCATGTGACTTATATATCATGAATGGTAAAAAATAAAAATATACTAGTATCAACAATTTGTTCATGTATAAAATAACTAACTTCATAATATTATTAAATAGGCTTTTTGGATTGTGGAATTGCTAAAGCGATATGGAGGAGTGTTTTTGCTTGGGTTGGAAGCTCGGTAGGTGATACGGGTAACATTGCCACTCATTTTGTGGAATTTGGAAATTTAGTGAAGGGAAAGAGACAAAGAGGAGTAAAACATCTTATATGGATGACGGTTATTTGGAAAATATGGATGGTTCGAAACAAGGTAATTTTCAATGGGGAGGTGGTCTCCATTCCGAGCATATTAGACGGAATCAAGGATACGGCATGGAGTTGGTTCAAGGCAAGGCGAGGGAGGAATTGCAAGACGACGTGGGCGGATTAGTATAATTGCCCGATGGGTTGTTTTTCTATGTTGTAATCCAATCCTGTAATACTTGTTATAGAAAAGTTCATAGTTGGGGGAAAGCGATGGGTTAAATTATATGTCCCATTGTTGTGCGTTCTATTTCGTGCAAAATCTTTTTTTTCCTCTCTCAGTCTTTTTCCGATGGGTTTGGCTCGGGGAAGGTTTTGAGAGAGCCTCCTCTTTCCTTTGTAAAAATTTGTGCACGCTGCGTCTTTCTGCTTAATACAAAAATTGCTTATCTAAAAAAAATTATTAAATAGGCTTTAATATGTTTTTAGTCCTTGTAAATATTAAGTTATTTGATTTTAGTCCCTATAAAATATTTTTTTTAAATAAATGCCTGTAAATGTAAATTTTTTTATTTTGGTCCTTATGTCATCACTACGTTAACTAATTGCTAATATGTCAAACCAATATCTCTGTTGGCTTTTGTATGTCACTATTTTTTGTTTTATTTTATTTTAAAATGCTTATTTGGATGAATTCCCAAATTAATTTAGGGATTCTTCATCTTCCCCATCTCCTAAATCCTTCTTCTTCTATGAGAATCCCTCTTTTTATTCCATTTCATTTTTCCGTCTCCATTCCCCATCTATAGAATCCTTTTTTTTCCATGAGAATCTCTCTTCTTTTTCCATTCCCCAGTAACACCTAGCATCAGTAATAACAAAATTGATAGACACCAAAAAGTTGTTCCATCCAACCACACCACTTCTTCTCCTGCATATCCCAAAAACTTCTCTATTTCCATTTTAATGACAGTAGAAGGAATTAGTGAATGGATATGGAGATTCTGGAGATGAGGAATGGAATAAATGGGGATTCTCTTAGAAGAAGAGGGATTTAGGAGATGGGAAGATGAAGAATCCCTAAATTAATTTGGGAATTCATTCAAGTGAGCATTTTAAAATAAAATAAAACAAAAAAAGTGACATGGAAAAGCCAGCTGAGATCCTGGTTTGACACATCAGCAATTAGTTAACGGAGTGATGACATAAGGACTAAAATAAAAAAAATTACGTTTGCAGGGCCTTATTTTAAAAAAAAACTGCAGGGACTAAAATCAAATAACACCGTATTTGCAGGGACTAAAAACATATTTAAGCCTATTAAGTAATAAAAAAAATAACTTCATAATTAATATTAATTTGGGAGGGTAGTTATGCTCATTTAATTTTCTTCATTTCATATAACGCATTGATCAGGCTATGAATCGTTTTATATCCTTTTGAATAAATAAATATCTTCTTCTTTTAAAAAAAAAGGCTATCAATCGCATAGATCAAAATTTAGTCTCTGAAGGCTGGGTATGCTTGGGGTTGGGGCAAGATGACCCAGTGGGACTTGTCTAGAGATGTCACTGATCCTTGTTCTTTGGTAATTAGATACATTGCCTCTGATTGGAGTCCAAATCTGCTTATATATAATTAGTGACAGAGGGTTTGGGCGGACTCCAAAGACAAGCAATGACACAAGACAAATTCAAAGGGTTTAGATTAGGAACATATGAAGTGGTTATCTCCTATTTTCAGTATGTTAGATTGGTTGAAATGAACATTCTGATTATTATTATTGATTAGTAAATCAGTTTATATACATCAAGTGGAAAAGACCAAAAAGGGCTAACAACAAAATACAAGCTAATGCAGATAACAACTAATTAAGCTAATTGCTCACTAATCTATCAAAAATGATCTACAATATAAATACATATAATCTAACACAGTATATCGATCATACATTATTCATAGGAGAGGTGATAGTTCAAAATCTTTGGTATATAAAGGAAAATATTTTTGGTGTTTTAATTTGGTCTAGAGGATGGAGGTAAACTTCCACAAGAGCAATCTTAAGGGGATTGAGTATCACAACCCTTCCTTGCTATGTCCCGAGATCCTTAATTGTAATATTGGGATAATCTCTTTAAGTAAACTGATATGCTTGTTGGAGCTCACCCTCAAAGACTATCTACTAGGAAATATATATGCTTAATATCTTGCGAAGTATTGTAATCCTTAATTCTATGTTAAGTAGTATCCAACCTTGTACCTCTCTTGAATATATCAGTCAAGGTATTCAGGGAGGTGGTTAAAGTAAAGAGTGATTTCCATTGGGGGCTCAAGAGTTGCGAATAAGATACCTTTAGTGGTTTGATTTGTGTAAGGCTAAAAGCGAGGGAGGTCTGGGAATTCACATGGAGGAGAAGGCTATTTTCTTGGGAGAAGGCCACTCTTGGTGGCACTTGTTTGCTATCCTTAGTCCCCCTTACTTGCTTTGGAGATTAGTGGATCTAAGAAGCGAATAATGAAGGTTTTTACTCTGTTAAATGATCTTATACCCACTTATCTACTAGGAACATATTGTATGACCATGGTTTTTATTTGGAGATTTCAATTATAGAAATATATTGGAGGGCACTATAAGGTAACTTGGTATCTACTCGTTTTTAGTGATGCTTTCTACCATGTTGCAAAACCTGGCGTCGCATGTCAATCTAGTAGTGTTTCCAACTATTTTATGGTACAAATGCCAATAGTCTAGATTAAGGTACAAACAGTTGATATATACTTTACTTAAGGAAAATTAGGACCGCCACCATGTAATTTCTATATCCTTTTTTCATTTTTAACTCGGTGTTAGTTTCAACCATCGTTGATTATAAATATATTATTATTTCTCTTAGTGGTGGTTGTATAAATTGCTGCAATGTTGTTGACCACATTTATATTAATCTGCTTTCCCCTATGTGTGTGTTTTTGGCTGATAGGTCCATCCTGGACAATGCAATGAGAGCCTTTGAAGTCATGCATTACCTTAAGAATAAGAGAAACAATAAAAGAGGATAGGTGGCCCTTAAGATTGATATGTGCAAGGCGTATGATAGAATTCATTAGGGTTATTTGATGGCGGTTATTTCTGGTTTGGGTTTTTCCTCACTTTGGGTGAACTGGATGCGCATGTGTGTTGAATCGATTTCTTACTCTATCTTAGTCAATCAGGAGTCAGTTGGGCCTTTGGAGCCATGTTGGGGCCTTCGACAAGGGGGTCCCCTATCCCCATATCTGTTTATCATTTGTGTTGAGGGACTCACTGCGCTTATAAACCAAGCATGTGCTAGAGGAGACCTCCATGGAGTCAATATTTGAAAGGGAGCGCCACCTATTTCTCATTTACTCTTTGCAGATGATTGCTTCCTTTTTTCGTGCCTATGGGAATGAGATAGACGCCATGCAGAGAATCCTTAACACTTATGAGCAAGCATTAGGGCAATAAGTCAATTTCCAAAAATCAGAAATATTCAGCAAGAATGTAGCAAGTGAGGACATGGACCGTTTTGCAGCTAGTGTGGGTGTGGTGACTTGGTTGGGAAACTGTAAATATTTGGGGCTTTCATCTATGGTTGGGAGGAGCAAGAAATCCCATTTTAAGTTTATCAATAATAGGATTCAGAAGAATATTAACTATTGGGGTGGCAAATCACTCTCGAGAGCTGGCAAAGAAGTTACGATCAAATCCGTCTCATTCATCTTTCTGCTCCAATTTGTCTTCGAGACTCCGAGGGTAACTTTGTTGGAGCTCAAACCCACTGCTTCTCTCGGTTAACTGAAGTTCACCATGGTGAAGCTCTTGGTCTGAAGCTTGCAGTCATGAGGGTTAGGGAGCTGGGCTTCAAAGATTTTATTTTTAAGTTAGATGCTAAATTATTAGTTGATGCTTTTAATTCTCCTATTACTGCTAAATCTAGTTTTGATTGTATCTTTCAAGAGTGTAAGAGCTTGTTTTGTTTTTTCAATTACAACTTGTGTGGAGTTCACTAGAGGGAATGCTAACATAGTTGCCCATATCTTAGCAGGGGTGACTCTGTTTTCAGCTAGCCCTAAAGTTTTCTTAAATGTTCCGACATGTATTTCCTAGATTTCGCTAAATGAAATGCACTAGATTTCCAATGTCAAAAAAACAAATGCACTAGCTTAAGGCAATTTGTTTTCGTACCCCCCTCATTCCCTACCACACCCCCATAATATCCCAAATGGACAAAAATACCCCTGAAAATTTACAAAAATTACATGGTTTTGTTAAAAAAAATTACAAATTTGAATTACCTCTAAAAATTTGAATTACCTCAAAAATAATGGAATTTGGTTTACCTAATTCTAAAGATTTTCGAATTACCTCGAAATGAGGTAATTCCGGTTCACATTTGTGAACCTAATTACCTATTTACGAGTAATCAAAATTACAATTTTTTTATTTGAGCGAATAATTTAGGCTAAAAAATCGGTTTTCGGACAACATACTCGGATCGTAATGAAACCACGACCATTAGAAGCGAAATAAATCAAGAATCAAGACTCCCTAGAAGGAACTTCTTACGGGACAACAACCTCAAAATCCCAAATTCCATCGTTTACTATTTTTACGATTTTTTTAATTTTTCATAGTCTCCAAAAATCTTAAAAATTTGTATAGCCTTATTTTGGTTTTGTTAGATTTTTAGTGGTGTTTTTATATTTTTTAGAGTAGTTTTGACTATTTTTAGTAGCCTTTTAGTAATAAAAATTAAAACAAATCGTATATATACGCATTTCTGCGTCGTCCGGATTGGCAGGGATGCCCTAGATGTCGCGCTTATTCACCTACTTCACGTGCTTATTTTGATCATTTTAGACATTTTGGACCCATAGTTGTATTTGTACTCTATTTTATGTTGGTCATTTTATATATTTTGACGTATTGTTATTAAATCGTAAATCGTTAAGTATCATATTTCCAATAAAACGCAGCGTTTAAATCTTAAGACCAAAATACAAACTTTTAAAAAAAAAAAAATACAAATTTGAATTACCTTTTTAGAGGTAATTCCAAAATTTTAATTTTTAACCGAATTACCTTATTTTGAGGTAATTCCGAAAATTTAAATTTTTTTTTTTTTAAAAAACGCAGGGGTATTATTGGCATTTTTGGGATTATGGGGGTGTGATAGGGAAGGAGGGGGGTACGAAAACAAAAACCCCTAGCTTAATTACTGTCAATAACTTTATAAAAGTGTGCATTGTTTTCTTTATAAAATGTTTAATTTTTTAATTATTTACTAAATTGTAAATAGAGTTGCAATTCCACAATAACTCATTAGTTAACATATTTAATTAATTGACATACAAATGCTACTTAAAGAATACAGTAATTTGAAAAAGCTAGTAAGTAAAGCATAAACAATACTAACTAACACTAGGGATATAATCAAAAGTTGTCCGAGTGTACAACCTATTGGCAAATCCCAAGTGTTAGACACCGATGGTGTGGATTCAAACCTATAATACTCCACTCCACTTTCCTCCTTCTCATCCCCCAACCTCAATCGTTTGTACAAAGGACCCAAAAATAGATATATCTGAAGCTGCGCTAAGCATAAACAACATATTTTAAGACATATCAATATAAGTATAAGATGACAGTGCTAAAACGAAAATCACATAGAATTAAAAAAGTTATATATGCAAAACAAAAGTTATATGATGAGAGTGATAATGATCTACAACTAGGGCATTCAATTTGTATCCCAAAAAGTTAATCTTCCAAGACATAGCACTTGCATATTCTATCTATGGGTACTGTCAAATATTAAATAAACTTCAAGTTCTTATGGTAGAATGGGAACAAATATTTTAATGAACAAAATAAAGAGTATCTAAGAGGATATTACATATGTTAAAAAAATAAAAATAAAAATATATAAATAAAGAAAACCAACAAGTGGTGTTAGAGTCTGTTGGTGTATAATAATCCATAACCTCTCATAACGGGTTGCACACATATAGATTGAGACTCAAACTTCAAGAAGAGATGTTGGATATCCAAGGATGAGATAATGTCACAATGGCGAATAGCGAACAAAACAAAAATAATATGAGAAGTTATATTGATTAACCTATCACCTTAAAGTTTTGAATATAACCTATCACTTGGTTTTCCAGAATATAGTTTTAGCAGCTTAAAATAAAAGTTCATTTCATTCATTGATTGATTAGAAAATTTTCTCAAAGATACTACATATATTGATAATAATAGAAATATAAAAGACCTAAAGAGATAAAAAAAAACCAAAAATAAACGGCCAACTAATTAAAATTCAACACCTAATACAATCTATCTAAGCTCCCTATCATGTTGACTAAATTCGAATGACCTCCTATGGATAATTAGATTCTTTTGTTACCCCTAGTTTTTTTAATAATAAATTGGAAAGATTAGATGATTTTTCTTACGGATAATTGGATTCTTTTGACCCCTAGTTTAAATCGATAAGCCTCAAATGTATGCCTATGTTCTTTCCTCATTATTAGCTCGTATAGCAAATAAAATAAAAAGATTACCTGCCACCACTACCAAATCCAAATGTAAAAAATAATCAACGTGTGCATAATACTTTTTGTCCGTATCATCTTTTGGTTTGATAACTTATGGAATCGTTCATAAGATTGGTCTAGCGCAATTGTCAAAGTCGATGTTGTTAGATTGGACTTCCTTCGTTGTTATTTGGGTTCAAACCTAGAATCTCCTATACCAAAATTTACATGTAGTGGTTTGGAGACAAAAAAAAAAATTATGTAATCACAATCGTTGACTATGTGTTATCAAATCAAGAAAATGAGGAATATCGATTCTTTATTGGGATAAAAAAGATACAAGGTGTAACAAAATATTCCTACAACCTTTCCACTGACTTCGCATGCCACTTAAGGTGCCAAAGGAAGTATTTTATTTGATAATTCTGCTCGTGTTTTAGTTCTCATCACATGATTATGTCATCGATGAACAGATGATTGATCGATCTATCTCCTCCCATGTCCCCCACTAACGGTTATTTTGAAGTGATGGTGTGCATCTGGGCCTCCTGGACTCACTCGGCACGGGGTTGGTAGTACTGGCGCTTCTTGTTGCATTGCTATTTCTAAAATTAATGCTGAAAGAGACCTTAGAACTTGCCGCTCTCCGGTTGAACAGTTAAGGGTCGGAGAAGTGCAATTACTCATTCTAATCTCCTTCCCGATCTAGGTACGAACAGTTTGCTAGCCGTTTAGTGAAGTTGAAGTAATTATTATTTTTTATAACCTCTAATGCTATATCAGCATTTTTGTCAAGGTATATTGTGATTCAATTCCACATTTATATTAACCAATTCATCCATGCACACTATTCAAGTATATATTCCATCTACAGTTGTACTACAAACCAAAAGTAATAATACTAATCAAAGGAATGAATGAGCGGTAAAGTGAGCAGTTACATCCTCTCTTTCTTTACAATAGTTACCTCCTTGAGAAGTATTCTTTGTAAATTCTCAAAATAATGACCCACTTATTCATTAAGCAAACAGGAGTTTCAGATTTTCCACTTTCCCTCCTCTCCTTCAAATACATGTGTTGAAAAGAACCTATAACTGCACTGTCAAAACCTAGAATTACCTGGAAATCAAGAATATCCAGTTACTCAAAGCTTTGTAAGCTTCTCTCTCAATTAAATTCGAAAACCACAGTATCTCTTCTAAATTTTTTCTCCTCATTCTTGTTTGCAATTTCTATATCAATTTTTTTCCATGGCAAAATCCGTTTTTAACAAAATTTATGAGAATCTTGTTCTCTTTCCTATAATTGACCTTGTCTAAAGAAGAATATTTTAGATGATTCTCGATTATCACATATAACTTCTAAATGGTATTAACAGAGTTTAGTTTAACATTGTTTTTCTTTTAATTTAGTTACAGATTGTCCAATAATTTAATTTGATGCTCCATTAGTGTAAGATATTTTACGCATGCATCCAATGATGTATTGCCATATCATTTAATGAGTATGATAAGTCATGTATTTTTTATCTCATTAAATGAGGTGGCACCATATTATTGAATAACTGTATAGTATATTTTTACATCGACCTCGCGTAGAAGTTAAACTCCATTGTCCAATAGAGTTAAAATTTTAGCTCTGCACATCTAAACCATCAATTCTACCTCATTGATTCTCAAGACCTAATATCTGACACTGGAACCTTCCAAGACATGCAAAATCAATAGTGAAAGCTCCTTTTATCAAGGGAGCAGGGAGCACTTAGAAGTTAGAAGGAACTCTGACCTAGGCTTCTGCTGAAAAACTTTTATAAGTTTACCAATGCATAAATGAGATGACAAAGCCAAAATGGACTTGTGGCATGCATCACAGTAGAATTTGTACAAAATTGGAACCTTAATTGACCATAGAGATGACAAGTTTTTGACAATTTCCCATTTTATCTTAAGGAAATGACAAATGTTTGTCAAGTGCAGACCACACTGAAGGAATAACTAGACAAATTCATATGAACGTACTCGATCCTTAAATTCAAATGGTGACTAATAACCTGACAAATTTTATAGTGCAGAATAGGCTACATACCTTTCAATGCAACAATTGGTTGCTCATCAAGTTTGAACCGCCTTAGACATCAACTGAGAAGAAAATTTCTGAACCTTCCGAATGTTAAAAAAATTAAGGAAATAACCAGCCTTTATATAAAGTTAAATGCACAGAAGGAAATGACCGGCGAAAGAATTGAAGGATATTTCTTCTTCGTGAATGGGATGATTAAGCATCAGCAAGTTATTGTCGTTCACAATGGCTCGAACTAATAATTCTTTTGCTTCCTCATGCCTTTTTTTCAGCATGCTAAAAATCTGCAAGAAATCAAATATAAAAAGAAATCCACGAGGTGCAGTATTATTTTTTTCCCCTTATAATGAATGCATTATATGGATGAAAAAGACCTACTCACCACCGCCACTAAATATGATTAAAAAAACCCGAGTAAGAATTAAGGAACTAGAAATTGTACTATAAAAGGAGATATAGCTATCCTTCATTGCATGCTGCTTGATCAGCCTCAGGCCAACATAGGCATTTGAAACAAAATGTATTCTCTCAAAATCATGATATAGTACACGTATTATTCAGGAGAAACAAAAGCCAATTTTTAATTTTCACACGCCAATCTGAATTTTGTGATCCCTGTTAAATTTTGGGTTCAAAATGTCTTATAAAGTGATTACAATAAATAAACAAACTTGTAATGATAACTAAAAATTTGAGCGTGGATTACTTTGGTGGAACTGACATTAAAAGCAGGGGAGGAATTTATTAGCAAACACTAAACACAGTCAAAAGGACCAGCAGTGTCTGTTATTTTATTTATTTCAAGATCCTATCAGCCTCATCTGGTGGTCAGGATAAGATAAGGAAAGATAGTACAATAGAGTTGGATAAGAGTGGAATATGACATGAGCCTAATAAGAGAGAGAGTGGATTACAACAGAGAGTGCCGAACAAAGATGACAGTGGTGGATGGCGGCAAACAAATGGTTTTCGGGTAATAGTGGTATAGGATGCCAAGCGGCAGTTGCAGAGAGTACCCTAAACCCTAGACACCAAGCAGATCCTTATTTTTTTCAGCAAAGCTTGATAACCCAATAAATTGAATAATTTTCAATACTAAAACTTATTGTCTAGTCTATGGATGGAAAAAGTTTGTAGATCACTTACATTTTCAAGTTCCTTCATATATGCTTCAGCCTTTTCAACATTACCGTTATCTTCCAAGAGTACAGAATCAAGTTCCACTTCTGTTACTTGAATCTCTGATGGACTTTCAAGTCCAGAGGTTGAATAATTGTAGAGGAAGTCATTAAGCTTGGTCTCTACCTGAATTTCATATATAAGTGAACTCCAGTAATATGTCGAGAAAATGAGGCTGGTATTGACAACCATCACGACACTTAAATATCCCCAAGTCTCCTTGCATTTATCACTAATCATCAAAATATAAGACAACGCATCAGATAAAATAATGTCCAGCATTTGATAATTTACCTGTTCAACAACTTTTTCTGAAGATTCTTTAGAATTTCTGCAGTTGTTAAGAACTATGTTACTTGTCCACAAGAGCCAATAAACGAAGGAACAGATCATTTGTGCTAGAAGAAAAAGGAATATAATCAATTTGTTCTGCAGAAGGACCTGGTTTTACAAGGAGACTGAGATAAGCGCTTCAGGGACCTCAAGGGCGTTAAATCTGCTTCAGAAACCTGCAAAATTGAGTCTTAGAGATATTCTAAATTTTTGTGATGATTCTTTCCAACTTAAAAGGTAATAAATAGAGTACTATAGTGGTGAAAATCTATGCTCTTACTTCTTCGTTTTTATCTCATTTTCCCTTGAAGGAAACAAAATTAATTTCAGTTATAAAATTGAAGTGGAACCAAGGGAAGAACTAAGCACCAAAAGTATACAGTCACCAAGACAGTTGCAGATATGACAGTAGAGGGAAAAGAGCAAAGGTATAGGTTGTGGTATCAAATCATTCAGTGATAATTTCTTCCTTCAATTGTTCTAACGGAAAATAAGTCATGTCAAACCTCAAAGTTTTTCCTCTTCAAGAACGGGGTTGAGGGCTTTTGATTGCCACCACTGTCAGTCAGATGGTCGTTCTTTGATTCTTTAATATCGGGTATCTCCTTACTTTGTTCAAAACTTATCAAGGAGTTTGCCTCTTTTTGGCGTGAAGAAGTTGCTATAACCGAGTTAGCTCCAATGTTCCTGAGATAACCAAAAGAAAAGTCATTCAAAGTCCCCACCACGTGAGTTTAAAGAAGGCAATTAACTCAGTACCAGACCTTGAAATCTTTAAGCTGGGAAAAGCAGGAGTGATCTTGCAAGCTTTGAACGAAGAAAGTTTATTTCCCTTAATTGAAGTGATCCTTGATTTCTGAATGGACTCCTTGCCTGAGTCGTCAGGTTGAGAACTTATGGAGATCTGGGTAGTAATTTTAGCCGTTTTCTCGGTGTGAAGCTGCCAGGATTAACTTCAGAACTGAAAAAAACCACAAAGAATGGAAAATAAGACATTGAGGCACCAAGGAATAAGCATAAATTTGATGAAAATTAGGCCAAGTTAAACTTTAAGGAGATAATAGGTCAGTTATCATGGTCAAGACCCTAGAAATGATATATTATAAAATTTCACAGTATCAGAGAAACATCTTGGAATTGTTTTTTATCATATTTGTAAAAGACACTCCGAAAAATATCAAAATTATAAACTACTTAAACAAGAGACTACAGGGAATGAGATCCAAATGTGTGTGAAGATGCATGACTTTCAAATTTTTCTATGAAACAATTCTCCAATATTCATTTTCCCATTCAGTTAATTTCTTTCAATTAATCCAGGAAATCAAAAATCTGACCTCTCTGCATTGTCATAATCATTCAATTGAAACACGGCTATATCTATTGTGACATACTAAGCCTGAGAGGTTGTGTTGAGTACCAACAATAGCAGCAGAGGTATAACAAGTGAATTACGTGAGAAATCACAAAAGATAAATCTGAAATTCTTGTATTATTTGATGACGAAAGCAAAACAATTAGAGGAATGGTATTCCCAATTTCCCACTACTCCTAGAGCTATGCTCCTATAGAGAAATCACTCTCTCTTCCCCAACAGAAAAAGATTACACATCACACCCCCTCTCTCCAATGGGTTTTGGCTCAGGGAGGTTTTGAGGAGGCCCTCCCCCTTTTCTGCTTTCCATTGTAAGGGTTGGGCACCCCTTGTGCTCCCTTCAATGAAATCTTTACTTATCTAAAAAAAAACACCCCCTCTCCTAACCTAACTACACTCCCCCATATAACGGAATCATGCTCCCTTAACCTTCTCTTCATTGTCCGACAGCTCATTACTATCTCTCTCCTTCTTATGTTTCCTAACATACACTCTCCATATCTTAGGTCTACCCTGCTCCTGCCCAATCAAGTGAGTACCACTGTCCCTCTCATTCTCTGCTCTATCAGGTTAGCTATGAAGATGTTATCTCAATCAACAACTTGAATTTCTACTAGCTGGCCACAAAAGCAACGTGTCTACAATTGTCGCCTCAGATTCAGCAGTTTAAATCAACTTGATTCACCATTCACCGAATCATATCAGTTCTGAAAATGTATTAATATTGCGTTGATAAAGTGGACCTTCATTATTTGTAGGAGATACTTGAGAGGATGGAATATGACGTATCATAGACAAGAAAAGTATAGGAAGATACCACCAATATAGTTTTTTAGGGCTGCAGGTAACGAAGTCAACCATCGAAGTCATATTAACAAAATATTATCTAGATTCTGGTATGATATATAGTTCTACCACTAACTTAAGTGTCACAAGTCAACAATTAAAAGAAGCGGCCTTAGCTAAAAATATTAGCATCTTTCGTTGACGTGCCGGTTTCTAGAAATATGCCCTTGCTTTTATTTACTCCTTCATGAAACATATTTCCAGTCAACTTTCCTGAACTTGGTTGGACAGCTAAAATAGTGCCCTCCCTGAACATGGTAAGAAGTAACACTCACATTCATCAATGGGAAGTAACAACCTAACATCGATAAAAATATCATCTATGCCATTGGGAAAAGTGTTTATAAAGTAGGAAACTTCGCACGCATAACAGAAATCCAGGAACATATATATTACCTGGCACTACTACAACTGTTAAGGTCATCTTTGCTACCAACCAATGCTGGTGCATGTGCATCCCTCACTGGTTTGCTGGAACCTGGGAGTGAATCGCCTACTGTTTTGCTTCCAAATTTTGCGTCATTTGATTTGAAGCTGTCCCTGTTAAGGGATATGTATATGAGGCATTCTACCAATGAAAGCCCAATAAATACATTTGATGGCCAGCATATGCATAACACACCGTGTTTGGGTTATGGATGTGAGGTGTACATCAGCATTTTTTCTCCAGTCAAAGGAGATACTCCTTGTACTAGCTGTTGATGAAGGATGCCTCAAAGACCTTTTGTTATCTGCCATACTGAACATATCTGACTGCATAACTTGGAGTTCTTTATCTTTCCTCAGCGTGATTTTATCAACTATTGGTTTACTGCAAAAAAAATAACATCTATGCCCTTGTTACCTTACGGATAAGTATTTCAGCAGCTCAGCTAATATTACAATAAACTTATAAAGACATGATCATAAAAAGTATAGTAACAAATTGACCTGCATGATGTAGCCAATTGATGACATTCTAAAGTCGACCTTTTGTTTTCTCTGATGTTATTGTCACATGAATTCTTCCTCGAGGCATCAGTTTTGGTAATATTTTCACAACTTGTATAACTCTGTTCGGGTTTAGGGTCATTTGTAACTCCTTCTTTAGCGCTGCTACCCAGATTAACTGCTTCTCTAACACTGCCATCTGATTTAGTGAGAGGTGGAGATGAATGCTCTGACTGTAAGTGTACACCATCAGAGTCCACAAACGTTGTCTCATCATTAACCTCTTCTTTATCACCTGAAACAACATTTACTCTTGTTCCAAATGAAAAAACCTTTGTATGCTGTTCAGAGATAGTGTCATGCTCTGAATCACCTTGACCTATCGACGGAGAAGGTACCTTATGGATAACCTGCTCAGATTTTGATTCTGTTGATTTTGACTTCTCAGATAAGTCTCGTTCTTGATCCATTTTGTTTATACTTATGCTTTTATTCATACCTGAAGTCTGATTCTTTATTGGCATGTTAAGATTCCCAGAGAATGCTAATTTGGAAATAGAATCATCCTGTCCAAAAACTAGATTCCCTAGGTTACAAACTGAAGTGTCGACCTCCAAAGTTTCCATCCTTTCTGATGTTTGAGGTTTCATAGCCATATTATCACTAGATGCACGAACTCCTCCATCATCAATGATTTTAGGCTTTTTAGCACCTTCATTATCGTTTTCTTCTGTAGTAATTACTTTCTTTCTCTGGTCACTGTTAGCATTAGTGTCTAATTTTAGTAAGCTTGAATCAAGATCGAAGCTATCCAACCTGCGCCAATAAAGGGCATAATAATATGAGTATATATTTATACCTTATTGATGTTGAAGAACCCAAAAATAACATATATGTGCATTAAATGATTACTTCCATGAATATTTACCCCCACTTACTCCTTAAAATCAAAATTGAAATTAAACCCATCTTGTCTCCCTGCTTTTGCACAAGAAGCTTCTCCCTTTTCTCAGCGGATTTGGGAAGACTTTTGGGTGGGCATGTAAAATCAAGGTCTTCCATGTCAACCTTAAACGATGACATCTTCTCGAACTCACTATCCAGATTAAAATTCACGTCCCTACCAAAGATTATTTGTAACTAGTAAGGAACTACAAACCCACAAATGCACTACATAAGCATATGTACATCAGAAAATATGTTCCTAAAGGAAATACTCTTTTATATAAATTATCATAATCACTATAAATCTGCAAAAAAAGTTAAAATATTGCACACTTAATCATCTGCGACACTAACCAATGAATCTGTCAACCTAACAATATTTTAAAACTGAAGTTTTCAGAACGAAACCACTAACAGAGACCTTATATCCATATTTGACTTTGCACAACCAAAGCTTACTTAAGGAATGCTTACAGTTTTCAAAATCGATAGTCTTTTTCTTGCTTTTGGAAACAGTGTCAAAGCTAAAATCCATGACATCATCATCTGCCATTGACATGGATTTCCAGGAGCCAAGAAATTCCTTTCCGATCTCATCATCTGTTTGAATTGAAAAAATCCAAAAGAAAAGCAACAGTAACACTTATGTGATGTCATTTTTGTTGGTTTAATCAACCACTGGAGAGAGAGTGAGTGAGAGAGAGAGAGAGAGATATGAGAATGCAATCACAAATTTACTAGAAGCTGAGAGGCATCTAGGAATATTGCAGCAATACTTAGTATAAAGAAACAATGTAGTAGAGAAGAGCCTTAAAGTAATGCATAAAAAAATTTATTTTTACAAGCATTGACAAGTTTAAGGAAAAACCTAAAGTCTACAAGTAATACTCACTACATTGTAGAAGTAAGAATCAATATAGAGAAAAACCTAGCAATGAATTTTTCTCCTTAGAATCTGCAGGTGAGGATTCCTTGGAATGTTCTGCCATTACTTGAGCTCAAAAAGCGTTACTGATTCACGCCTCGGCTAGGATAAAGCTGCAATATTCCATAAAAAACAAGGAAATAAAAGTTTCTAGCCTATAAATCCAACCACCTGTAAAAACAATAACTATCAGTGAGTATGATAGATGTTTTGAGAGAGGAACAGAAAGAAAATAAAGCCTCAAATATCAACAGAAATAAGACAAGAAAATAAAAATCACTAGTAACTAAAGGGAATTATTGAATAGGGCGTCCTATTGAATATATTTCCAACTTAGGATACTTTTAACCAAAGGATAATCGATGAAGTTTGCATATGAACCGTCACTGAACGTTGTTGACTAGTAAGACTAAGACATAACAAAGGCAAAGGGAAATTTCTAAAACGACGTTATTTGTGGGACTGAAATTATCCAATTGCACCTGAAAGCGAAGCATGAACAAGATAACTACATAGAGTCTTAGTTTAAGGAGAAACTAACCTAATGTATTATGGAAAACAGTGATATAGCATTATCTTCTCTACTGTAAGATGTTGCTTCCAAATTAGGTCATTAAGTCAATCAAAATATCACAGAAAAATCCAATACGGCTTGAAACAAAGAATCAACAGTGTTGATCGATGAAAAACTCAGATTCCGAATTGATGCGCAGAGACGCCAAATCCAGAAATATAAGAGGTTCAGTTAGATAAACTTAAAGGTCAAGCAAATTCCACAATTTCATAGTTCGTTAAAAAATAAACAGAAACTGATCATAAATCAAGTAAACACGAATCAATGACTGTTGCAGAAACTGGCATTCGTTGAACTCCATAGATAGAAAATGTAACAAAATTGATATTGCAAATGAAATGCAATAACACAACACATACGCGCATGAAATGGATGAGATTCACAGAAAGATATATTCAGAACAAAAACGAAATACGTGACTTACAGATCCAAGAAACGTAGTGGAATCTGCGGAATCGTATACCGTGTGCTCTAGAGCTTGAGGAAAAGGCAGCGATTTGCAATTTCAGAACCAAATGGTAGTGACGATCGATAGAGGTAGGGTTTTTATTTGGTTAAGATGAGAAGAGAGACACGAGAAATTTCGCCGTTTGGTCTGAGGAAGCTTTAACGTGAGGTAGCAATGGAAGTGGCGCTCGAATTAGCTTTAAATAGTAACGGCTTTTAAGTCCGAACTTCATAAAGGCGGTAACAAACGGCAAAAGGAGGCAAAACGAGGGATGAAGTTTATACTATATAGGTCTCCACTGTGATCGATATGTATTGGCATAGACTTGCACATGAGACTTTGATTGTCAAATACATGTTTTGGGCACATCCGGACTCAATTGAACTTTTCAATACATTCCTCAATGTATTGTTGATTAATTCCACGTGTAAGACCAACTGGTATAAATATTCATTGATTGAAGTTTTCGGTGTAACTTCAACAGAGATGACTTTCTCCATTGCATTTGCTCTTGTGTTCAACATTTGCTTTACAAAAGATCACCCTGTACTCGTTGGTGAACCACATATTATAAACTAAATCTATATTCTAAAAGGTTAGATCAATTATAATTATGTTGTCCTTGAGGTATTTACGAGGAAAGAAAGTCCAATACCTTTAAGTCAATATTTACTAGATTAGACAAAGGGCATACATAACAAATGATTGGGACAAGCCATCGAGACACATGCAACTGGAATTCGTTCATAATAGATATAACAACCCCTTATCGTTCATAATAGATATAACAACCCCTTATCAGGTAGACTTATCTAATGATTAAAATTAATAGGATTAATGTTTAGTTGAATATTTTATTGTATTTTCGTTCGATTTTGTATTCAGACAAGACACTTGTATTCAGACGAGACTTTTTATTGTTACTTGCATATTTATTATGTTAACTCACAACATAAAATTGTTGGTTAAATTTATTTTTTATTGAAAATTTAGTTAATTTATTGGCCTATACATAAAGAGCATCATTTATGCAATACTAGATATGTTCGGTACTTTAATACCGAAGGGGTTCAGTGTTATAGTATCGAGCTTGTGTTTGCGGACCACACACCTCTTATAATAGACACAATACTTAAGTACCGAACTTGTTCGGTAATGTGGGTATTTTTGGAATTTTTTAAAATTGGGGGTGTTGAATGTGTAGGGGAGTTTTAGGAAAGGCTTTGTTTTTTTTATACCCCCACCCCATCCCCTCCCACCCCCACCCATTTGTGATATACCGATTTTACCTGCGCATATAAATCACATTTTGACTTTCATTAAATTTACTCTAACGGGACCCACATTAATACGCATCGTATATACCTCGATGGAAGGTATATACGATTACATTAATATTTAATCTTGACTTGAAAAAGTACTCATCGTATATATGTCCTTCAAGACATATATACGATTGCGATATTAATGTTTCGTTGACTACCCATCGTATATATGTCCTTCAAGACATATGTATGATTGTATTATTAAATCTTCGTTGACTACCCATCGTATATAGGTTATATACGAGTGGGCTTGAAGATCTAATCGTATATACATCCGGGTCATGTATATCACGATGTCAAAAAATACCCATCGTATATACAAGGTTGAGGAGGTATATACGGTCGGGTTATTTTTTGTTTTTTCTGAGTTGATATCTGTTTTGTTGGAACACATATTGACCCTTCTCAGTGGATGTCGACTCTCGGTTGGCTCTGTTGATATTGATACTACACCGGCGTTCACAACGGATACGGTATATTTTTGTTACTCAAGTTTGGTAAATAGAATTAAATTACTTAAGTACTTAGTAAATTATATATTTTGTAGATATTTTCTACGCCAAATTTTTGTGGAGGAGTGGGCCAAAGCTATTGGTAGAAGTATCGGTGTAGTCGTTGTTATTGTGAGATCAGAAAAAGCAGCTGGAAAGAGGGGGAGGCGAGTAGATAGATTCACACCTTTTTTGTATTACACGTGTATATATTACTATATCGCGTTTTTGTAATTATACGCGTTTCTTTAATCCAATATATCTACACCGTTGATGTTAATCAAATCACGAGACTTCAAATTATAACTGGTAATAAAATCATAACTGTTAACCAAAAATAAGCCCATCGTATATATCTCTTTTGGGGCCTATGTACGATGGGTAAAAATTTGACATCGTATATATGTACATTGTGCGTATATACGATTGACTTAAAACGCATCAATCGTATATACGCACAATGAACATATATCGATGTCAAATTTTTACCCATCGTATATAGGCCCCAAAAACATATATACGATTAAGTGATATTTTGTCAAAAAAACAAATTTTTTGAAGGGCAATTTGGGAATTTCAGGGTGGGGGTTTAAGGGGAGAGGGTGGGTGTCCAAAAGAAAACCCTTTAGGAAATATGGGAAAAAAATTGTATTGGGTCAAGTCCGTTAACCCACCAGAAGATCTTTTGTCATCTCTCTCTCTCTGCGTTACTTTCTGCCTGCATCTTCTCTCATTCCTTCTATTTCAGTGTTTTTATTTTCTCTCATATGTTTCGTCTTTCTTATTTGTTGCCTGAAACGCAAAATCTATTCCGCGATCGCCGCACCTGAAAACCACTCAGCACAAGCAATTCGCATCGCATCAAGTCTTGGTTCCGCTTCAATATTCCGATCGATCACTTCCATCGCGCCGCAATCGACTACATAGATCGGTATGTAAATTGATGATCAGCATGAGTATATTCATTTAAGAAAAGGGACATTATGTTTCTATGCATGATACAATTCGATTCGATTCCTCTGTATTGTGTCAAAGGAAGCTCATATTAAGCTTTGATTGCTGATAGAGTTTCTGCTACAATCTTTATTATTATTGTTTGCTTTCATGCTGGTAATTAATTGTTCAATATTAATTTTACTGACATGCGTTTATCCCACATATATCTGATATAGTTCATCAAACTCAACATTGAGAGTGGATTTGCTCCAAGTTTAGATTAATATGGATGGGGAGCATCAGAAGCAGAAAAATAAGTACTCAATAATTGTTCCTACATATAATGAGCACCTCAACATTGGACTCATTGTTTATCTTATATTCAAACACCTTCGGTAATTTCTCCATCTTTTGATTCTATCTATTCCCTCTTAAATTGTTGTTCTTTTTCAGTTTCTTCTATATTAGTGTAAATATTATTTATAAGTTAGGCGTTGAATTGATGCTAAACACATTGGGGAATATAACGATGTTCCTATGTGTACAATGCAAACCAAATGTAATATATTTTTTTAATTTGTAATATTTAAAGAAGGTTCATTTGTAAAATTCTGAAATTTTAGAAATGTCAAAACCATTATTTTCAGTCTTCCTAAAAGTACATTCTCTCTAACTAGCATTTCATCTTCTTTCTATCGCAAGTATTCACTACAATGGTTTTCCATCTTCTTGTTAGCAATATAAACTGAATACATATTTTAGGAAATGAAAACAGTTTTTAGTAAGTAAATGGTCCCTTAGCTTCTTTTTCAATCTGAAATTAAAAAGAGACGGAGAGAATTTTAGAATAAAACAGCGTTTATTATCCTTTTAGAATTTGGAGAGCTATCTTTTATGCCATCTTTATATTATTATTATATCAACCATCTTTATGAATACACCTTTTTGGTGGTCAATTTTAGGGATGTTGATTTTGAAGTTATAGTTGTGGATGATGGGAGTCCTGATGGTACTCAGGATGTTGTAAAACAACTGCAGCAAGTTTATGGAGAAGATCGAATTGTAAGATGTAACATTTACGAATTGAATTTTCATTTATACATGACTAGTAATTCATGATCTATTCTATTCTTTTAGGTTTATCTCACTCACTTTGTATCATTTAGAGTAACCATGCTTATTCTTGTGGTTCCAGCTGTTAAGAGCGAGACCTAGGAAGATGGGTTTGGGTATGTTCATAATACTTTTATACTTTTAACAGATGATTTTGATAAATTGGCCTTTGACATAACTAATTTGCAGGAACGGCTTATATTCATGGCATGAAGCATGCATCTGGAAATTTTGTTGTCATTATGGATGCTGACCTATCACATCATGTAAGTTATGCTGATCATTGTAGACCATAAGTTGCAGTTACTAAGAATGTTTAAATTTGAAAAGGACTAAAAAATTAAGATGACTTGGATGAACTTTGTTTCAAATTTTTAGTTTAGAGAAAGCGTTAGTTGCAGCTTTGTATTATTTTATTTATTATTCTTTATCTAATCTTCTTAGTTCTTTTGCAGCCAAAATATTTGCCAAGCTTCATTAGGTATGGGATGCTTTCAATAGCTTCTTTCTCAACCGTGTTACTTATCACAACTTAACTCCGCCCTTTTGTTTTGCAGAAAGCAGCTGGAAACTGGTGCTGATATAGTCACTGGAACTCGTTATGTTAAAGGTGGTGGTGTGCATGGATGGAATCTTATGCGCAAGTTAACAAGTAGGGGAGCAAATGTTCTTGCACAAACACTTTTATGGCCTGGTGTCTCAGATTTGACAGGATCTTTTAGGTATAGAATTTGATAATAACTTTTAAACAGTTTGGTGAGTGTTGTTGCTCTGTCATTACCAGGTTTTAGATTGACAAATGGATGTATTGTTGTTCTTTGTAGACTTTATAGAAAATCAGTGCTTGAAGATATCATTAGTTGTTGTGTTAGTAAGGGATATGTCTTTCAAATGGAGATGATAGTGCGAGCATCCAGAAAAGGGTACCATATTGAAGAGGTACAGTTGCTTACTTCGTTATGCTTATTGTTTGTATAACCTGGTTGTTATGTTGTTGACTTCATAGCTCATGAGCTAGATTTGTAATAAGCATTGATCATCACCATCTGAGATGCTATTTTTAATCCTTTTCAAATATGATCACTATTTGTAAATATCTTGTACCTTTTTTTTCAATTAAATGGTGAAACATGCTTTCATACTGTAGGAGTTATAATTGGCTACAGCTTACAGCTGTTGGCTGGTGAATTCTAGAAATGTACAAAGGCATATACACCTGAAACCCGTGGCTTTGGTTAGCCATGAAATAACCTTTAGGTAATGGTTGATGATATGTGTGTGTTTTGTCTGTTGAGGCGGATGTATTATCCATGCATGCATTCTGGTTCTGTATATTGAATCTAAGCTGTAGTTAATAGTTATGGCTTTGCTGTCTGACCATTTTGTCAAATTACCTGTCTAGAGAGGCGGTTTGCCTTTTGTAGGTGGCTGATAATCCATATGATTGAGAATATTGTATGACATTTAACTAATCATGAAAAATGCATTTGATGTTAACATATTGCCAATTTGAATGACAGCCACACTCATTTAGTCCTGTGCTTTGTTTTCCGTCTGAAATGTAATTGGCTGAACATTGAAATATTTCCAGGATTCCCCCTATTCCTTTCTATTGTTCTATATTTCTCTTTTTGAAAGTATTTTATTCTCATTGGTGGGCATATACGTGAACATGACTATTAGTTGGCTACAGAGAAGTTTCTAAGCATTTGATGATTAGATAAAATATGATTCTGTAAGTTTTCAAATTTGAATCTATTCAGGCATTTTTTTCAGGAGGGTATTTGAATGCTTGCTAGTTATATTTTTTAAATGTAGTTAAGCAATTCAGCCTTTCTTTTTCTCTGCATTGTGTTTATTACATCTTCACCACCTTCCCAAATACTTCCCGCGCGAAGATGGCTTAAAGTTCTTAATGTAATTATCCTATTCAAGTTTATCACCATGTTCATTATTCACTTTGTAGCTGACTATAGTTTCACATGTGTACAGGTTCCAATCACGTTTGTTGATAGAGTATATGGAAGTTCAAAGCTTGGTGGATCAGAGATTGTTGAATACCTGAAAGGCCTAATATATCTTTTGGTGACGACATAAAAAGAAATCATAAAATTTCATGTATGTGTTTCATGTTTGGCAAAAACTAGATAGATTTCTTGTTCACAAACGTATTTATTGATGACATAAGTTTGGCTGTCACAATTTGCCTTTCGAATTTTGTAGGAAGCATCTGTATGAATCCCTGTGTTTATAACTATTACCAAATCAATTTTGGTTTTGCTGAAGTCGTGATTTGTGCCGATACATTATCTTTCCTTCTACTCTGTCTTTGAGATTTCTTGAACATGATAAACATCAGGATAGTGATGGCAATGGGGCGGGAAGTACTCCCACCATCCCGTCCCCGCCTCCAAATTGTCCCCTGTCACCATCCTCGTTCCCCGCCTCGGGTAGAGTTGCCAATTTGGCCATAAGCCCGAAGCCCAGCCCTATTGGCCTTCTATAAAGCCCCATAAGATTTCAGCCCCCTATTAATGGGGCTTTTGTGTGGGTTAGTTCAGCCAAAAGCGACCATACATACACTTGCACAGATCAATCAAAAGGCAACAAGCTCGAGACCAGGAAACTATCCAATTTAGATGACTGATTATACAAAGGAAAGTTTACCAATTCCTTAATTATCTCGTTCATGTAAGAGACTAAGAGGTATTATTTTTTTTTCGATAAGTCAAATTTCATTAAGCAGGCACAACTGGTACCTCAATCTCATTACAAGTCGATTCAATTGCTCAATTCCGAACAAGTAGGGGGATCATTACACCAACAATCAAAGTTAAGAGATAAATGACTAAGAGTATGTTAAGACTAGTCTTATGTGCTAAATCGTTTTCTTAAATTGAAATTCATTTGTGAACAACAAAAAAAAAAAGGTTGCTTTCAAAACCAAAAAAAAAAAAAGTTGCCTTCCACAAAGAAGCTATATATTTATGGGCCTGTTTAAAGCGCCACGATCTGCAAAACCTCCTTAGGAAAAAACACAGGGAAGGAAAGAGTATTCCTCCTAAATTTTATTGATAAAAAATAGAAAAAAAAAACAGGAAACATGAGGGCACTGGACTAAAACCCATGAGCAAAAATATTAAAATAACTGGGAAAAATAAAAGCAAACCTATCAAGATGCGCAAAAACATCACTATAGTGACTCTCATCCCAACCAGGTCGGCACCAAAGTCACTAACAATCATCTGCAGCACACTAAGAATAGGAGGCAAAATGCTGACCCAGCCCATCGAGGGAATAACAAAACCTGTAGTTAGGCAAACCAAACCTATTCCTGAAAAAGTCCTCCGCAATGAAGCTCGGGATGAGATTCCACCAGGTAAAGCCGCTTGAGTTAGTTCTATGACCTGCAAGCTTATCAGCACAAGCATTGTCTTCTCTGTAAATGTGGTGCAAACGAAGGTCATCTATTTAGTCAAGGATAAACAATTGTTCCATCTGTTGTGAAGTTTCCAAGGAACAACATTACAGTTCTTAAAGGCCGAAACAACTAATTGAGAATCCATTCTAGCCACAGAGACATCCAACATTTATCAAAAGCAATCTCAATAGCCAACATAGCTCCAATAAGCTCAGCATGAAGGGCATAACTGTTACCTATCGAAGCAGAGAAACACCCAAGGACAGCAACACTCATGTCTCTAAAAGTACCACCACAAGCAGTTGGGCCAGGGCTCCCTTTAGCAGCTCCATCTGTGTTGCACTTAATCATGTAAGGAGCAGAAGGGGTCCAAGTTACCTCTTTGACGGCTGAAGAATTTTTGTAATTACCCTTGACATTAAAGGCTTTTATAATCCTAAATTCAGTAGCAGAGGAAGACATTGTGGATTTAGAGGCATTTCCTGCTAAAGTCACATTGGAAATAATTAAAGAGATAGCAGTATGTAAGGGGATCACGTGATTATCAAATCTAGCGTGGTTCCTGGAATACCAAATAACCCAAAAAATGTTAACAATAGCAGCACAGACAATGTCACTCAATTGAGGACTCCAACCATGGGAAGTCAAGGATAAAATGCTCTGGAAGGAAGCAATGTCAATATTTGAGGCTTATAATTCCTACGAGCCAATTCCAAATGTGTTTGGAAAATGGGCAGGCCAGGAAAAGGTGGTGAGAAGTCTCTGAACCACTACCACAGATGCTACAAAAAGAAATCACAGTGCAACCTCTATTCCAAAGTTGGTCATCTGTTGGCATCTTATTATGAACAGCCCTCCAAAGAATAAAATATTTTTATGGCGGAATAAAATCTTCCGAAGTGTCTTAGTCCAAGGGACAATCTGTCCAATGGGAGCGTAAAAAAGGAAACAATCCCTGAAAGTCAGTTCTCCAGAATTAGAGTGATCCCATATCAATTGATCATCCACCGAGATAATAGGAATAACAATTTTCTGAATTTCAAAGTAAAATTGGGGGAAATGATTTAGGAAATCAGTAGGGATAGACCATCTGCGTTTACAATAAAATCACTAACAGTAGCTTTGAGGTCCCTATGTACATTAGGAGGGAGGTATACCAATGATATTCACAATAAGCCTAGAGAGCCAAGAGTCCGTCCAAAAGTTAATACTAACACCATTTCCAAGCTTCCAAGTTGAGTGCTTTCAGAGAATCACGAGAATCTGAGACTTAATCCAAGCCATATAAAAAAAGAGACGTGATAGTTCACCGACTTATTATTTTTATAGACCCAAGCCATATATATTCCTTTTATATTTACTAGGACTCGTAGAACAACAAACTTTTTATATTTTATGCAAACCTGCAGAATTAGTAGTGTCTTTCTAATATTCTAATGTTTTATTAATTCCAAACACTAATATTCTCCCATTTATTATTAACCAAGACTAAATAGTTTATATGGATCGAATACTAAGGAGGACCCTTATTTTTTGTAGTTGAGGCAAACTAATCTGATCTTGAAGGTTGACTTATTTCTTAGATTTAATAATCTAATTTAATATAATAAAAAAGTCATTTACCTCTAAATGACAAAAACAGATCGGCTTTCGCAGGCTGTCAGCAAGCTGACGCATGAACAACAAAATAAAAGAGACACAGTTTGACGCGCCTGGCGTGCAAACAGGAGACACTAACGCGCAGACAATAGGAAAGACACAGAGAGGCTGACACAAAAGAAAGGTTTGACGTGCGGGCATAGAGAGAAAAGGAGAGAGACACGCCGACAGAGACAAAACTATTAGATCTCATTTTCTTTTTTCTGATTTCTATTCCATTATTAAGATTAGAAGAAGATATTGATTTTTTTAAAAACTTTTTGCAACACAGATTTTTTAATCAAATTGAAATATAGTCTTTTTATCGAATTTTTTTTTATTAAATTGGACAACTTTCAAAATATTTATAAATTTATAGAAAAGTATATAAACCAAATATAATGCCACTCGTGCAAATACACAAAGTAATGGTTAAAGAGAAAAGATAGGTGCAAAGAACGTAGGGTGCACGTGCAAAATTAACTTTAAAAAACATGTTTGAACAATCTATACTAAATGTAGACGAAGCAAAAATATATGCATCAGACATTTAACATCGATTGTTTAAATATCCGATTCAGAAGGTCTCTGATAATTTTTTTAACACTCCCTTTTCTTGCTTTGCACTACTCTCGCGTTCACTCTCCCTCTCACTCTCTTCGTCAGTAACCTTCTCGCGCCGTCCTCGCGTTCGTTGCCCTCTCCCTCCCCGCCTCGCCTGCTCTCCTTCTCGCGTTCACCGTCGCTCACTCTCCTTCCCACTTTTGCTTTCGTTCCTTTTCCCCTTCTTGCGGTTCCTCTTCTCTTGTTGTACCTGTTTTTTTTTTTTTTTTTTTTTTAAGATAAGCTCTCTTGTTGTACCTGTTATTTCAGCTTAGTGTACAACAACAAATTAGATTAAATTTCTTTGATTAAAAAATGTTGCTTGTTCTGAGTGCTATATGGTTAATGAAGGTTAATGGTTCTTCTTTATTTTGGTCAGTGGAAGTGAAACAGGCAGAATAATAGGGAAAATACGGAAACAATTTTTAAATGCGATTTGGGATTTTTTCGGTACTTTTGTTTTGATAACAGGTGTGTGGTTGAGTAGATATCAACCTCGTAGCAAGCTTGAAGCGTATTTTCACAGGGGAAACTCTTCATAGTGTCTGTGTAGACAAGCTATTTGTCAAAAGTTCCATATTAGTTTTCCATTTTCCAATGTTGTAGTTTATATCAGTCAGAAGATTATCCTTAGTGATGGTACTGAGGTGCCATATAGATTGTTAGTATGGTGTACGGATGTTGCTTTTCACCTATATTCAATCTACGGATCTTCCAAAAGCTCGTGGTGGAAGGTTAGTCTTCCCACTCAACATTGTTGCATTTACTTCCAAGTGATATATAGTGACCACATTTTTCTATAGCTTATTATCTTAAAGAAAAATCTAAAAGTTCTTTCCTCACAGAATTGGTGTTGATGAGTGGCTTTGCGTTCCTTCAGTACATGATGTGTTTTCCATAGGTGATTGCAGTGGATTTGTTGAAAGTACTGGAAGACCAACATTCTGTAGTTTTGGTTTTAGAACATAGTGATTGTGTTTATTTTTATTTTTTTACTTATATGTAATTGTAAAGGTCTATTGGTAAAGTAGTTTTGCATATTTATACTTTAGCAGAAGGCTTGTTTTTAGCCATTTGATGCATTACCAATTGAGTTTCACAGGTGGGCAGAAAGACAATGTAAATATTTGGCAAATTTGTTGAACAAAATTGGTAAAGAGGGTGCAGGCCATGCAAACAGTGGAAAAGAAATTGAACTTGGGGATCCATTTGTTTACAAGCACCTTGGAAGCATGGCAACTATTGGTAGATACAAGGCTCTTGTTGACCTTAGACAAAACAAGGTAATATTTATCATTTCTGAGATACTTCTAGTGCTTTAAAGGCTTTCAGTGAGATTCACTTACAGGAGGCAAAAGGGGTAGCTATGGCAGGAGTTCTGAATTTTTTATTTGGCGTTCGGCATATGTTACATGTGTCATCAGCTGGAGGAATAGATTCTATGTATTTATCAACTGGATTACAGCTCTTGTATTTGGCTGTGATATAAGCAGATTATAAAAGTCTTCAAGGTAGCTTCTTAAAGCATGAGTAAGAGTTGTTCCCTAAAGTGTATCTTACATAGTTTTATGTAATTTTATTAGTGGCTTTGAAATTGTTTTTTTTTTTTGACACAGGCTTTGAAATTGTTAGTAGGGTCTTTATATGATACTTTTGATTGGTGGCTTTGCAGGTTTTTTCTAGAAGCCAGTAATTCTCAAGAGATGAATTTCAGTTCAATGGAGTCTAGACAAGTGGAAAGCAAGGAACTATACTATGGCGTTTTTCGCGTTTTCCATATGGTAAAAGCATGGTTATCAAATCGGGATACGTATCGTGTATCGGAGGACCTATTTTCTGAATCGTGTATCGTATCTTGTATCGTATCGTAAGATACATGATCAAAAAATGAGGTTGTTGAGGAGCAGGTTTGAAGGACAAGGCAATGAATCTTACATCTTGAAACCAATTTAAATTATTTTGTCCTATTACTTTTCTCTTGTAGCTTCTCATCAATCAGATATCTAACCATCTTAAGTCTTATTGTACATATTGAAAACCATGAATCCATTTTCATGTTTATAAACTGTTCATCACATGTATGATCACAATAAAATCAATTATGTAAATGTACATAATCTCGTTTTGGTCAGTAAATTATTGAAGTGGAAAAGAAATTGCCACAAGCCATTCTTGCAATTGGTATTGTGTTAGGACTTAGGATGTATCATTAGGCTAGAATACAACAACTATTTTGTTAGTTAGTCCATTAGTGAACTGTCTGGTTTCTATTTCCACTTCTTTGCCTTTTCTGTCTTCAACTTTAGTTCCAAAATGTTCACCTTATTTTCATTTTTTTTCTTTCCTGTTTTCAAATATATAGACAATGAAGCTGAAAATAAAAACATAAATCAAGCATGCCCTTGGTTTTCAGTTTTAACAGGACAAGATCTAAAACATACAATCTTTTGTGGCCACTTTTTTCGTGACTCATGGCTCCAATGTTTGCAAGACAGTGAAAGGTCCAAGATCCTATAGTTAGTTATCACTTACATAGAACATCTACGCATTATTATTTGAATAGTATACATGTAGTAGTGTTATTTATAATCTGATCACTCTGCTAAAACTTTATTGTTCCTCACAAATCAAAATAGCTTGAAGAGGGATGATGACCTTGAAGTGTTCTGACTTCCCACCCAGTGCTGCATATGAACCCCAATAGCATCCAAGTACATGCTACTCCTTCCATGAAAACCTACAACCATCCTTTCTGTTGTTGTTGAAATGAAAAATTTCCCAACTTCTTCACCAAATGGACCATACTTTCCTCTACTAGTATGAAAAGTCAGTGACTTAATGGTTATAGGCAGTTCATCCATACTGATTGAACCATGATAGCCAGTTATGCAGGTCAGCACCTCATGTGGGTACTCCAATTTTATCACCAATTGCCTTATTGTTGAATATATATACACCATCATCAAAATGGTATCCTCCACTTCCTCCCCATGGCCCAATGGATACAGGTTTCTCCTCAAAACTTTGCACTCAAAAACATCAATCAATTCAAAGGTGATAGAAAAGTGAAAAATTAGTAAAACAAATGCATTGATTTATAATTAACATAAGCTGCTTTAAACAGGCACTAGTACCATCCTGTTTTTTGCTACTATGATGAGACTGAGAAAAGTTGGATAAAAAGGCTGCAAGTGCAAGTGTTAAGATGAGTAGCTAGGTGAAGGCTCGGGAGGAATTTATGGTGGCAAAAGTGTGTGTTAAGGTGAAGGCTTAAGAGGAATTCATTGAAGCAAAAAGTGGGATATGAAGAGGCTAAGTGATTCTGCTTTTTTTTTTTACTTTTATGTAATGGTTTATTGGTAAAGTAGTGTTGCTTGTTTATACTTTTCAAGAAGGCTTGTTTTAAGCCATTTGATGCATTACAAATTGAGCCTCACACAGGTGGCAGAAAGGCAAGGTAAATATTTAGCAGGTTTGTTGAACAAAATTTGTAACGAAGGTGCAAGCCATGCAAACAGTGGAAAAGAAATTGAACTTGGGGCATTTGTTTACAAGCACCTTGGAAGCATGGCAACTATTGGTAGATACAATGCTCTTGTTGACCTTAGACAGAGCAAGGTAATATTTACCATCGCTAACATACTTCTGGTGCTTATAAATCTATAGTGTGATTCACTTAAAATCTTTTGCAGGAAGCAAAAGGGTTAGTAACTATGGCAGGATTTCTGAGTTTTTATATTTGCTGATCGGCATATATTACACGCGTCGTCAGCAGGAGGAACAAATTTTATGTTTTTATCACTATTTGTTTGCTGATTACATATTTTATGCTATCCAGGTAATTCCAATATTTGCGGTTTTCCTCTTATATGTGGCTACAAATTTCCCACTTTCATTTAGTACCTCACGTGCAAGGTTATATTTTGCTCTATTTGAGGAAACCAAACTGCTTTGTATATTTTGCTCTATTTGCTCTATTACAAGGTTATATTTTGCAGTCGCGAAAGATCTGTATAACAAGTTTCTATAAATTAGTCGATTGGCTTGAATTAAAAATAAACCAAATAAAAACAAAAGAACTAGACGTTTAAGCGTCGGTTGTTTTAAATAGCAAATCTTTAAAAATCATGAAAAGAACATTTAAACGATTGTTTTAAATAAGCGATACAAAATGTCACAAAAAGAGACTTTTTAGCATCAGCTGTTTAAAATAAACGATGCTAAATGTCACAAAAAATGTCATTTAGCATCAGTTATTGAAAACAACCGTTGCTAAATGTCTCAAAAAAGGACATTTAGCATCGATTGTCATTTTCTGTGACATTTAGCATCTGACATTCAAATAACCGATGCTAAAAGTGTGTTTTCAGACAACAAAAACACTTATGAAACACCATTTAGCATCAGATTTTTTAAAAATCGATGCTAAAGATAATATTTAGCATCGGTCAAATAACCGATGCTAAAAGTGACACATTTAGCATCGCGAGATTTAGCATCGGCAAATAACCGATGCTAAATGTCTTTTCTACACTAGTAACACACAGAGTTTAGAAAGCTAGTGTAGAGAAACAGAGGAAGTAGAGAGAGAATTTTTCTAACTGAAATTAGTATATTACATTGTGTATTATAAATGATTCTGATTACAATGTATTTATATCAAGTCTTTAATGTGTGCACACTTAGAACTTAATGTGTGCACCATATGTAAATACAACCGAAAGCTTCTTGGGCTAACTTGCTAATGCAAAGACATGTTAAATGTGAATATTAAGCTACTCTATGTACTACACTTACACACCCCCACAAGCTTAGGGTGGGTGAGAAACCGAAACTCACTCTAAGCTTGTCTCTTGAGTCAAGAAGAGTAGCGAAGGGCGGTGGTTTTGTGAGCACATCAAAGAACTTGGGCCGGCGGGAATATGAGTAACTTGCGTACTGCTTTGGCGGGACTTTTCTCGACAAAGAAGAGATCAATTTCCATGTGCTTGGTTCTAGCATGAAGAACCGGGATTGTGAGCCATTGCTCTTGTACTTTTGTTGTCACAATGAATTATAGGGCTGAGTGTCTTCACATGTAATTCACGCAGCAGAGTTTCTATCCACGATATTTGGATGCGGTATGTGCTGAGGCTTTTCAGACTCAAATTTCTCGGACTCGACCGAGCCACTAGGGGTTGTTTTCTTGACCACCAAGAAATCAGATTAGGTCCAAAGTATATGGCAGAACCTGATGTAGATCTACGGTCATCAGGATCCGATGCCCAGTCAGCATCACAAAAACCTGTTACAGCAAAGGGATGTTGAATGTTGGCAGGTTTGAAAAGCAGTCCATGATGTGTAGTTCCACGTAGGTATCTTAAAATGCGCTTCACAGCTACCCAATGATCCTCTAAAGGGTCTGCCATGAATTGGCAGACCTTATTAACTGAATAGCTGAGCTCGGGACGAGTGAGAGTAGCATATTGTAGCGCTCCTACAACAGAGCGATACAATGTAGGATCCTTGAACTTGGGAGAACCATTCTTTGACAGCTTAGTACTGGATGCCATAGGTGATGCAACTTGAGTAGAATCTTGCATATTAGTTTTGAGAAGTAAGTCACGAATGTACTTGGATTGAGTTAATAAGAGAGAGCCATCAGGTTGTCTATGTACTTCAATTCCTAAAAAATAATCAAGTGCACCAAGTTCTTTGAGTGCAAATTGTTGATGTAACTCGTTTGATGACTTTGAGCAATGAAGCGAGTTCCCGGTGAGAATTATGTCATCCACATAGACAAGTAAATACGCCACGGAGGATTTAGCACGAAATATGAAGAGAGAGGATCACATTTATCGCTTTTGAACCCGAGAGTGAGGAGAGTGGTCATCGACTTTTCAAACCATTGCCTGAGGGCTTGCTTGAGCCCATAAAGAGACTTGTGAAGTCTACAAACCAGTGAAGGATCACCAGTGACAAAACCAGAGGTCGCTCCATGTATACCTCTTCATGTAATGTACCATTAAGAAAAGCATTGTTTACATCCAATTGATGTAGAGGCCACCATATGTTAGAGCAAGGGTGAGGATAATTCGATAGTTCTTGGCTTAACAACGGTGAAAAGGTCTCATGAAAGTCAAATCCATGTATTTGGTGAAAACCTTTGGCAACTAGCCTAGCCTTATACTTGTTTATAGATCCATCAACATTTTCCTTTACACGAAATACCCACTTACAACCAATAGCTTTCCTATTGGAGGAGAGGGAACAAGGGTCCAAGTTTGGTTCTTTTGAAGAGTGAAAATTCTGCTGCATGGCGCAAAGCCAATTAATTAGTCTTTGAGTGCTTGTTTTGTGGTTTTAGGTTCTGTGGTGGTTAGAGAAATTGAGTGGTTGAGTTTGGGCGGATGTATACACGATTTGGATCGTGTTTGCATAGGGTGATTATTGTTATGAGGTGGAGGAGGTGTCCAGTCAAAGTGCGGGGTGGAGTTGGCTCCTGAGGTTGAGGTGTGTGAGTTGAGGAGGTAGCAGTATTTGAAGTAGAGGTGCGATTCTGATCTTTGTCTGCAGTAAGGGAGAGATAGTAGGCTGGCTTTGGTGAATGTTCTCGTGAGACGATGAATGTGTGTAGTAGATGTATGAGAACCAAGGGGAAGAGGGCCAAGACCAATAGATTTGGATGGGACAGTGGAAGAGGCAGATGGTGATTCAAACAAGAAAGGATAAGGAAATCGAATTTCATTAAAAATGACATCTTTAGACACAATGAGTTTGCCACTAGGAGAAAGACACTTGTATGCTTTGTGTGAGGTGGAGTAGCCTAGAAACAAGCATTCATGAGATCTAAAGTCAAATTTGTGTGCATTGTAGGGTCTTAGTAATGGAAAACAAGCACAACCAAAAACTTTGAGAAAGTTGTAATCGGGTTCCTTGTTAAACAAGGCAGTGTAGGGTGGTATATGGTTAAGAGGTGCAGAGGGTTGTCTGTTAATAAGGTAGACTGCTGTTTGTACAGCATAGTCCCAAAACTTGAGTGGTAGGGAGGCATGACTAAGAAGTGAAAGGCTAAGGTCTACTATGTGTCTATGTTTCCTTTCCACAACACCATTTTGATGATGAGTGTGAGGAGCAATGAGTCTATGTTGAATACCAAGTTCAGCAAGGTAGTTAGAAAATGGTCTAAACTCCCCACCCCAATCAGTTTGTAAAGCTTTGATGGGTAGGCCAAATTGTAGTTCAACTAGGGCTTTAAATTGTTTGAATATGTCAAGTGTATCAGACTTTCTTCGTAGCAAATAGAGCCAAGTGAACCTAGTGGCAGCATCAACGAATGTCACATAGTATAAGGCTTTGTTGGTTGATTCAATTGGGGCTGGTCCCCAAAGGTCACTATAGATAAGTTCAAGGGGTGTAGTGTAAATGGTTTGGGATGGTGGTGCATATAATTTGTGAGCTTTACCCATACAACATGCAGCACAAAATTCTGATACATCTTTATTAGAAATGGGAATATTACACCTTTGAAATACATTGTTCATAGAAACATGATTGGGATGGCCTAATCTTAGGTGCCAAGTAGTTCTAAGATTGGGGGAGGGGGATGTAACATTATTTATAGATGAAACAGGCTTTGAAACAGTGACATTAACAGACTGTGAATTGTTACTGTGAGGTAATACTGTACTAGAGGTTGATTGTGATGCAGAATTGGTGATGGCAGAAACAGCTGCAGCAGGAAGGTGAGATGGACTGGACTGATGGTGGAACTTGAATGGAGCAAACTCATAGAGACCATCCTCACGAACTGGACCATGGAGAAGCAATTCATTGGTGTCCTGAGAGAACACAAGGCAATCTTTAGCATGAAATTGAAAATACACATTGTTGTCAGCAGCAAACCTACTAACACTAATGAGATTTTTTGTAATGGAAGGGACATGAACAAGATTTTTTAAAACAAGAGACACTTGAGGGTTAATTGGAGAAGAAAATGAGGAGGAGCCACAGTTTTTGACAGACAAACCTTGGCCATTGCCAATGTAGATTTGATCTGGACCTTCAAAAGGTGATTGGCGATGTATGTTCTGTGGATCGATGAGTTCTTTGTAATAGAGGCTGCAGTGTCAGGGTGCCATGGTAGTTGAGCTTGGCTAGTGGTTGAAGGTACAGATGTGGTCATTAAGGCTTGAGGATATGAGTATGGTTGAGGTTGCTGCATTGGTTGAGGTGGTGGCCTGAGAGGGTAGTTTGGTCGTGTCCATGTGTTTTGATAAAGAGGTTGCTGTGCAGGGTGAGCATAGGCAAAGGGATTAGGTTGCTGGTTAAAATAGGTGTTGGTTGGTGCAGGAAAGCCTTGGTATTCAGGTGGTATTTGTGCTTGGAAATGCTGATTGAATCTATGGTAACACATTGAAGCTAGGTGTCCAAATTTAAAGCAAACCTGACATTGTACATTACCAAACCGGCCACGGCCACGGCCACCACGGCCTCCACGGCCTCCACGACCACGGAAGGCACCGGAAAAATTATTGTGCTGCACACTACAAGAAAAGCTTGTTTTAGCCACCAGCAATTGCCACGGAGCTTATTCCGTCAGTAATTTGCCACGGATTTGCGACGGCATGTGTAAAAAGTAAGAGCGCGAAATTTCCCGCTGGTATTTGCCACGGGTTTGCCACGGACTTGTGAAAGGACAGAAATTTGCGACGGAGATGCCGTGGCAAGTCCGTGGCAACCGAATGATAAAAAAAACTCCCCACGATATCGATCTATTCTCTCCTTCGCCCACTCACTTCTCACAAACAAACCTCACTTCTCTCAAACCTCACACACCGTACTCCACTCTCTTCTCCTCAACCTCCGCCTTCTTCCACCTCATCTTCCTCTTCCCGGAGCTATCGTTGCCGGTGCCACTTGACAGATCCAAATCTCAAATCTCCCGTAAAGGAATTCACCCGAGAGAGTTTGAAGCTTTGATCGTCACCACCGCCCTTTTCCATGGCAAATGCCCGGAAAAGAGATAAACCCTCAAGACTAATCTCCCCAAAGTTCCTCTTTTTACTATCTTCTTCCATTCTCCTCTTATTCTTTCTCTTCTTCGCATTTCTCCCCACTCGCCCTTTCAAACACAAACCCTAACTTCCTCACTCTCAACACACATCTCTTTTCAAATGCAATTTCCCTTTTGATTGCATCAAATCCCCTCAAGCTCACCCCGTTGTTGCAAGCATCGTTGAAGGTGTTAAATACCCATTTCTTTTCTCACTTTCTCGATTTTGGAACCCTACCGATAAGCCCCACAAGAACATTCGTGAGGATACTCAAAGGAAACCTTTTCAAAACCCGATATCTCGGTAACTATTCGGAGGTTTTGGAGAAGGCTAAAAGTGAGGAAGTGATGGGTTTGTTGTTGATGTTGTTGGTGCTAATGTAGGTATGGCAGCTTTGCGATTCTTCTTTATGGGTTCCGTGTTTTGGCATTTGAACTGTTTTTGAGAATTTGCAGAAGATTTGTGAAGGATTTACTTTAATAGGGTTGCGGATTTGGTCACTCTCTTTGAAGTCTGCGAAGATCGGATCATCTTGGTAACATTACTTTCTTCACAAGGTGATGTTTCTCGTTTTTTCATTTTTTTGTTTTGTTTTATGCTTGTATTTAATTATGGTTATTATAGTTTATGGTGGGTTTGTGAATTGAACTATAGTGAGGAATTGTGGGAGGCTTAGTTTAGTGTGTAGTTGTGTTATAGTCAGGATAATGATGAATGGGTTTGTGAAAATGAGAACCCTCCTTGATTTTCTATTGCAGTTATTTATCTACTTGCGCTTTACTCTGTAAAAGGTGAAGGTGAATTAGCCCACCTTCCGGTTGGACATTCCATATTTATCGATTGCAAGAATTTAATTAGAGTCTTTTATTTGTAGTTGCGTGATCTCGATAAAAGACAGAGCCTATTATAGAATTCTCCTATTATAGAGAATGTTTAATTTCTTATGATTCCATATTTATCAGATTGCAAGAATTTAATTAGAGTATTTTTTCTTATGATTCTCGACCAATGTGTCATTTTTAGGGATTTATTTGATTGCATGATTCGTTTGCTTTCTCGAGGCTTTTTAAGGATTAGGGTTTTGGAGTTCGTTATTTTGGGCGTAAATTTTCGGTCTTTTTCTTACGAATGCTGGTAGCGAGAATTCTATGTTTGCGTGGCTTGTCTTTGTGTGGATTTCTTGCTTGGAATTACGAATATTATCTGCTTTTTTTCCTCAACAAATGAGAAGGAGTTTTTTCTTTGAGCTAGGGTTGATTGTTAATGTGGGAAAAGGGAGAATTGGGTATTTTGAGTAACAAATTTGGTGAAATTCTATTAAACACACTCAAGTAGGTAGTGTGTGGTTGTCCGCCGACAGTTAGATTGCATATGTTTGTGTGTCCTTTGGTTTCTGTGGTTCTGTTTGACCATATATGACTTAAAAAAAAATTGTGGCATCTTGTTGCAATTTTTTTACTCTGTTTATATCTACAATTGTAGCTATTAGTTGAATGATGTTTTGTGTCAAGAGTTACAACTTCAATTTATCTATGGTTAAGTAAATGCAAAATTAAGATAAGTTTTATGGCTAAGAGTTCTTGCTTGTTTATTTCTTTTTACGATGATCACTATCAATTTCATTGGGGTTTCTTTGTATTTTATCATTTAGTTTTTATTAAAAAATCTTATAATCTTGTGATTGTGTACCATCATCGGTGATTTTTAGCTTATATGGGATAGGATTTGTACATAAACTATACTTATCATTTTTGTAGGGATCCTGAAGGTATGCAAATTTCAAGTCCGAAACGCAAATCGGTGGCGTCGGAACCTCATTCGTTTCAACCGGTGGTGTTTATTCTCGAACCGTGGTGGCGTGGTAATGGATACAATCCCATGGCCAAACTATTTCTCGGGCTAATGCATCCAATTCATCCTCTCTTGATGGCCCCAATGATGATTCGAAATCCAATGAAGAAGGCCACTCTTTGTCCAATAGTGGGTTGAATGAGGAAGATGATAATTCCACTAAGGATTCACACCTTTGCTCCTAATCAATCAGTGCTTAAGAATGTCATTTAACTATTTACAAACAATGGCATGAGGAGGATAAATAGAGTGGCGGTTTAAATTATAGTTGATGAAGTTTTTTCTGTCCTCCAAATATTATAGAATCGAATCTTTGAAATACAATATTTTCTATCCTTGCTAGGAAATTGTGTGCAAGAACGAAGAGGAATGCAAAGACACTTGCAACATCTGCACCTCCATGCGTGAGGAGGGCCTTACTCGAACACCACACTGGAAACTTGTTGGTCATTCAATTGTTAGTCATTTTCTAAGCCTTTGTTGCTATCTCCTTGTTAACATAAACATATTGTGCAAATGTTAAATCAATGACATTGTTCTATAGCATAAATATTTACTTGACTTGTACATATCATTTTGGCGAAAAATCATTACTATAGAACTTGTAGTTGCACTTGTATGATGGATGGGACTCTAGACCTCAAATTCTTTTGATGCGAGGCATGTGCTACAAATCCTTATCGGGATACATATTACGGGGGCATGATGGCGACATATGGTCACCAAAGTTGGTATGTGACATTAATCGCTATATGATTAAAGATTACCGCATATGTAGGTCATAACAAATTCTTGATTTGCGATATTTATAAATTATTCTCATAATAAATGTGGATAGCCATGTTCTCATAATTGATAGAATTTGTTTCTCAACGCTTTGTTATATTTGTCTTGTTTAAAGCAATGGTGATTTTTGAATGACTGAGATAAATGACCATATGATATTTTTACTATTAGGGATATGCTCCTTTTATAGGAATGCCTCATGCCGTAATGCCTTTGCCCTCGAGATGGCTTAGTATGCAGAATTATGTATGCAGAATTAGGGATATGCTCCTTTTATAAATGACCATATGATATTTTTACTTATTTTCATGTTTCATGCCTTAGTATGCAGAATTATGTATGCTACATGCAGTGTGTGATTTGGTTGGATATATATTGGGTCTTTACCATCTTTTTTTCAGCAGATATTTTGCGAATGGTTGTTGGTGTGTATATGTAAGCATGTCTGCTCTCTACATATTCATGTCTAATCAAATAGATACTGTAGTATTTTCTTAAACAATCTTTTTGAGATTTTATGAATAAATACATACAATTTGTATAGGTAGATGGCATGGATACTCTTGTTGTCAAGCAAGCTTGCAAGTTTGCAAAGGAGCATGCTTTGAATAATGGTCCCCTTGTGAGTAAACTTATTTGATGTTATTTTACGCATATTTCTTTCTAATTTAATATTAGCATTTAGCAAAAAATGTTCTAAAATTTTAAAACTCAGAGATATTATGCAAAATCTTTCTTTTAGGACATTGAGAAGGAAGCAAGAAAAAAAGTTGATGAAGCCGTTGCCAAAGCAAAGGTAAAATCATAGCTCAGTTGTTTATTCCTCTCATACTAACTATGCTATCCCACATATTTGCCTCCTGTAGTAGTATATGCTTTACAATCTGAGTTCTATTTTATTTTCTGATTTCCAGGAAAGTCAATTGCCAGACCCATATGATCTATTTACAAATGTATATGTTAAAGGCTTAGGGGTTGAGGTAATAATTATTTCATCCCTACTCATTATTCTTTTATATAACTCAATAAATACATGATGTTACATGAATTTAAATAAAAGCACATGCATATGAGATGATATAATACAGATTCAACAATCTTTGACAGTTTGGCTTAAACTCGAGGGTAATATTACTCGGATATTTGAAATCATATATGAAAGATTTTCTGCTTACAGTAGAAGTATGGATAATTATATAGTTGGATTTCGTTTTACATAGTTCGGGCCTCAAAGTAAATGATCCCATTGTTAAGATTACATGAAGAAGAGATCTTGATGCAGATCTGATCAAGCAATTAACAATTATTATTAGTGTTATTAAACTCTTGCGATTTGTGATATTTTGAATTGCAGGCATGTGGTGCTTATTGGAAAGAAGTTAAAGCTACTTTGCCATAATGGAGAACTTTATCCGTTGAAACTCTTCTTCCTTTGGTTTTGGACCGATCATCTTTATTCCTATTGGTGGAGCTTTCCCTAATTGTATATGAAATTGAATCTTGTGCAAAAGAATGTGGTGGCCTAAATGTTTAGCATGTAAATTTAGAGGAATTTCTATCGCCATAGCATTATTTTAATTGAATATATATGCAATTAGTGCTCTGCAACAAATTGGAGGACTTCATATGCGCAATTTATCTTGAATATGCGCAAGTATATCAAATAATATTTGAAGCACTGCACAAAAAAATTGATGAGTGAAACAAACATTGATAGAATTTGGAGGCATAATTTAATTTTTTTTAATTTTTTTTTTAAATTTGCGACGGATTTGCCACGACTTTGCGACGGAAATTTGCGACGGATTTGCCACGGAAAAATTTGCCACGGATTTGCGACGGAAAAATTTGCCACGGATTTGCGACGGAAAAATTTGCCACGGAAAATCCGTGGCAAAGCGTTTGCGACGAGCGCTTTTGCCACCAAAATTTGTCCGTCGCAAATCCGTGGCAAATTCATATTTGCCACGGATATTTGTACATTTGCCACGGGAATGTCCGTGGCAAACTACCGATTTTCTTGTAGTGGCAAATTACTATCAGTTCCAGCATTATTAAGATAAGGAAATGCAGAACTGCGAGAGTGTTTCTTTGAGTTTACAATTACGTGCGAGTGCGAGCAAGGTGTTTGTCAAATTGATCGAGAGAGTTTCAGTCTGAGATTGCTTTTTAAACCTTCCAGAACGTAGTTCATGAGCAAGAAGCAATGCTTCGACCTCTTCAAGTTGATTGGCTTCGAATTTGCTTTCAATTACAGAGATAACAGGTGCATAATCCTCAGGTAGACCTTCCAAAATAACATCAATGTGCTGCTCCAAGGGAACAGGATCACCTACTGACGCAAGGCTATCTACAAGCGCTTTAATGCGAAGGAGATACTCATCAATGCTACGCGATTCAAGCTTTGTGGAGCGAAGTTCTGTGCGAAGTTGCCTGGCCTTTGCGCGTGTAAGTTTCTGGAAGTGATCCTGTAAGCGTTCCCAGAGTTGGAACGAGTGGCTGCATCCAAGAACTCGAGGCATGATCGCGCTCGAGAGTGTGGACTGAAGCCATGACAGCAACCATTGGTCTTGGCGCATCCAGTTACGATATCGCGGATTCTCTCGTCGCGCTGCGCAATCGGCGGCATTGAGGAACTGGTCTGGAATTTGCGGAAAGTGAATGAAATCTTGAAGATTATGAGCATTGATCATCGGTTCTACCTGCTGCCTCCATACGAGAAAATTTTTCTCATCAAGTTTATCTGAGATTTTTAGCGTGAACGTAATGATAGGATCTAACGCCGGCGCGGTTGAGAGCGGAATTGCCGGGGAAGTAGGCGGTGGCGTGCCACCGAGGGAGTCATCGTCGCCCATGGAATCGCTAGTCTACTGATACCATGTAGAGAAACAGAGGAAGTAGAGAGAGAATTTTTCTAACTGAAATTAGTATATTCTGTTGTGTATTGTAAACAGTTACAGTACAATGTATTTATATCAAGTCTTTAATGTGTGCACACTTAGAACTTAATGTGTGCACCCTTAACAGAAATACAACTGAAAGCTTCTTGGGCTAACTTGCTAATGCAGCACATGTTAAATGTGAATATTAAGCTACTCTATGTACTACACTTACACAGCTAGAGAGAGAATGAATTAGTGACGATTAGGGGTGTCAAAGTGATTCTTTTGTCCATTGGGTATCCAGTCCATCCATAGCAAAATTCATCCAATCCGTACGTTACAAAAGAAATAATGGATTGGATAGGATCCATCAACTTGATTTGTGGATGATTGTGATCTATCCATTAATTTTTTTAAATCTTATGGATTATCAGTAATGACAAAACCAAAATTCATTAGATAACTAAAAAAATTGTTACCATTTTTTTTTAAAAATACTTTTCGGTTTTTTTACAAGGAATTTTCAGTTTTTTTTTTAAATTTCAACAAAATAGTAACATAACATATATGACCAAATATATATATATATATATATATATATATATATATATATATATATATATATATATATATATATATATATATATATATATATATATAACTAAAGATCAACCACACTTGCTAATGCTGCCGGTCATCGAAGAGCCCCTGTGGCCGCCGCTAGAACCACCGTCGACCGCTGGAGCTATGTCGTTGGTCGTCGTGCCGGCCTCCGTAATTCCACCACTGCCGGCCACCACCACATATATAATATTTATTATATAAATATTATATATATATATAAATATTTATTTATATATATATATATATATATATATATTTTTGTAATTTGTAATTTATAAATATAATAAATTTAATTTCTTCATTATTAATTTTTTTTATAAACGGTTTTTTATTAAAAGATTTTTTTTTATGTTTTAAAGATAATAGTGGATGGATTGGATATTCATCCATAAACAAGTTGTTAATGGATAGATTGGATTGACTTTTTTTATCAATAGATGGATTAGAGGATTTGTTTGGTAAAGTTTTAATGGATATAAATTTGTAAATGGATTTCTCCGATCCATCCATTTTGACAGCTCTAGTGATGATGATGCACAAAATTAGCTAGTGGTATTGACCAATAAAGACCAACGAATTTGTTGATGGAGTGGAGAAGAACGAGAAGGTGACAGCCTTGATGTCCCTATTTTCAATATGCGGCATACATGGCCAAAAGCTATGTATATATACAGCTTTGAGACGCGGATGATAAAATATTATCTGCATGGATTTCCAGTGAAGAAGATTCGGTGTTGGATAATTTGAATTTTGATCGATACTGGTCAGGTAGGTATCAATTATGCATCATGTGATGTATCTCTATATATCCCTTCCTCGTCTTCTTCTTTAAATTATAATAATAATAATATTGTTCATCTGTTCTTACATGGCCTTTACGTACGTACCCGGGAACAGCCAGCACCGTCTCTTTGACATTGGATGAATATTTCAGAAAGAAAGATGGAGGGGGGTTTTATGTTTTTGTTAATGAGCCTTATGTTGTTGCTGTGGGGTTGTGATGCTCTCATCAAGGAGTGTACAGGAATTCCTTATGATATGAATACGTTCAAGGGCGAGATGGCGGCAACGAATAACGAGACATGGAGGCAAGAAATGATATCTCTCTTCAAGTTGTATGATGAATCAGTGAATCCACTCAAGTTCCTAACAGGAGAATACCCAATACAAGAAGAAAAGCTACAACTTAGTTGGGAATCGTTGTCTAGGAAAATCAAGAACCCTATCTTCATACCACCTAAAGGATATCTCAAAGAAGTGCCTCTTCAAGATGTGAGGTTGCATGCGGGTACTATCCATGGTCGTGCACAGCAAACTAGCTTGGAGTATCTCTTGATGTTGGAACCTGATAAGTTGATTTGGAACTTCAGGAAGACCGCTGGTTTACCTACACCTGCTGCACCTTATGGTGGATGGGAAAGTGCAACAACTGATCTCAGAGGTCATTTTGTTGGTTAGTTTATTTCATTTCATTTCATTTCATTCATCTTCATCTTAACTCAATCACTCTTGTTCCTTCCTGGATTTATTTTTACTATATATCCTTAATTGTTTGTAAATTAGGGCATTACTTAAGCGGATCAGCTCTAACGTGGGCCAGCACAAATAACGATGCCCTGAAGCAAAAAATGACAGCTGTTGTTGCCGGTCTGGCCGCCTGTCAGGAGAAAATTGGAACAGGTTATCTATCTGCATTTCCAGTTGAGCTATTTGATCGACTTGAAGCTCTAGAATATTATGCGTGGGCTCCTTATTACACTATTCACAAGGTAGGTACAAGCTAGCTAGTAGCATGAGTAATCAGCCAAATACCTCCAGCTAAAAATAGCCAAAAATCCAACCTACAACATCAATTAATCAAATTTTTTAGTTCATTAACCGACCTGTATTTTCACAGTTTTTTAGGCCATTGACTAAAAACTTGGTTAATTGATTATTTGGTTAATAACATAAAAAACTTGATTAATTGATATTGTAAGTTGGTTATTTGGCTGAAAACTTTTGTCCAAATATCATTATTGTAGTAGCATTATGCATGCATGCATGCAACTATTGTGTACTAGTGTGGGATTTCGTTTCAGTTTTTCTTTCTTTCTTTCAACTTTGACAGATCATGGCTGGTCTACTGGATCAACATACTATAGCTGGAAATCCTCAAGCTCTAAAAATGTTGACATGGATGGTTGATTACTTTTACAAACGAGCGGTGAATATAATATCAAAGTACACTTTACGTAGATGGTTTTTACTCCAAAATGTGGAAACTGGAGGAATGAATGATCTCCTTTATAGATTATACACCATAACGGTACGTACGTACGTACATAGGTTGAGTAGTAGTTAGTTTCTTTCTTTCACTAGATCCATCTCTTGTTGCTTTTTGTTCTTGTATAATGTTCTTGACTTGCAGACTATATATTATGTTATTTATTCTTTATGCAGAAAGAACCAAAGCACCTATTATTGGCTCACCTTTTCGACAAGCCATGCTTTTTAGGGCTTCTTGCAATACAGGTATAGAGGAATGATAATAATAATAATAATAATAAGAATAATAATAATAATAATAATAATAATATTGTGCTCACCTCACCTCCAAGTGTATTATTTTTTCATGTAGGCTAATGACTTATCTGGTTTTCACGCTAATACTCATATCCCACTTGTCGTTGGAGCTCAAGCTCGGTATGAGGTCACGGGTGATCCAATTTATAAGGTGAGTAGCATTGGAAGTAACCAATGACTTTCCATTTGTCATGCCTTTCAACTTTCTAAAATTTGTTTTTGATTTTTGGTGTGTAATTAGGAAATGGGGGCATTCTTTATGGAAACTATGAACACTTCTCATACCTATGCAACTGGAGGGACATCAGTCCATGAGAGCTGGTATGTATTAAGATCATGTCAACCTTTTAATTAATTTTCAGTTTTTAATTTCATATGCAATTAAGTAAACTATCTAAGGAATTAATTAGGTCATGATGAAGTAGAAAGTTTTTTTAGTTTTTGACAATATAACAGTACTCGTCATGATCTTTTTCTGTAGGTTCGAACCAGATAGAATAGGCAACAATATACAAGCATCCGAAACCGAAGAATCGTGCTCGACTTATAATATGTTGAAGGTACAACTAACTATTCATTCATTCATTCATCATCAATGGTTTTATTATAGCTAGCTAGCTAGCTCATCATCATGTGACTGTGGGAGTAAAATATGTGTATCTATCTGCAACATAAAATGCTTTCAGGTTTCACGCAATCAGTTTAGATCGACGAAAGGAGTCTCTTATGCAGATTATTATGAGCGTGCCTTAACAAATGGTGTACTCGGCATTCAAAGAGGAACAGATCCTGGAGTGATGATTTATATGCTTCCACTAGGTCTTGGGTTTTCCAAGGCTACATCTTATCATAAATGGGGAACACCATTTGACACTTTCTGGTGCTGCTATGGAACAGGTGGGTTGGTGGGTGGGAATTTGCAACATAATAATATTATTTGTCAGCTTCTCCTTCATACTCCTTCAAACTCATTAATGATCTCAATTTTTTTTCATGTTCCTTCGTTAGGAATTGAATCGTTCGGTAAACTGGGAGATTCTATCTATTTTGAAGAGGAAGGGAAACGTCCTACTCTTTACATCATTCAGTACATATCAAGCTCATTTAATTGGAAATCTGGCTACATTTTGCTCAATCAGACAGTTGTTCCATCTTCTTCGTCCGACCCTTACCTACGAGTCACATTTACCTTCTCTCCCGTTCAGGTACGTACCCCATTACATTCTCCGTCTCATCTAATTTAGCCTAATCTCTATATTGATCTTATATATGCATTTCTAATCGTGATTTCTGCAGAACGCTGGTGCTTCGTCTACATTGAAATTCCGTATACCATCATGGACTAGTCTGGCTGGTGCTAAGGCTTTAATTAATAAGAAAACTTTACCTCTCCCAGCTCCAGGTGTGAAGTGAATCTCTCTTTACTTCCCTTAATGCGCGCACACGCGCTAGCTAGCTAGCTAGCTGATAAACACGTACACACTAGGAAAAATGAACACTTAGCTTGAATATGAAAATAATAATAATATTTATTATGTGAACTTTAGGAAATTTTTTGACTGTCACACGAAAATGGGGTGCTGCTGACAAGCTGACCCTTGTGTTGCCTATGCCCATCAGAACGGAGGCCATAAAAGGTACTAACATATATAGCAAAATAAAGCATGTTATTATTGGTTATTACTTACACTTTACAATTACATTATTACTAGACTGATATGGTGTTTTAAAATGAATCAATAAATAAATTCAGATGAGAGGCCTCAATATGCAAATGTTGCAGCAATTCTATACGGCCCATATCTTCTCGCCGGTCATACCACCACAGATATGGGTTGGGACATCAAAGGTGTTGTTTCAGCTTCAGACTGGATTACTCCAATTCCTGCCAGTTACAATAGTCAACTAGTTTCTTTCTCCCAAGACATAACAAATGCAGCTTTTGTTTTAACAAACAAAAACCAAACACTTACACTACAAAGGCAACCAGGACCTGGCACTGATTTAGCTCCTCGTGCAACCTTTAGACTTGTCCTCAAAGAATCTTCTTCAAATAGTTCAACATCCAATGATAATATTGCTGCTATTGCTACTGGTAAAACAGTGATGTTAGAACCATTTGATTTTCCTGGAATGGTTGTGAATCACCAAGGACCAAACAAACCCCTTACCATTGTAGATTCTTCACAAGCTGGGCCATCTTCTACTTTTCTAGTGGTTCCAGGATTGGATGGAAAGAATGGAACCATATCTTTAGAATCACAAAGCAATAGGGTTTGTTATGTGCATAGTGGATTGAATACTCCTGCTGGAGTTAAGCTCAGTTGCAAGTCTGATGCTGATGCTACTTTTAACCAAGCAGCAAGCTTTGTTGCTGGCAATGGATTAACCCAATATAACCCTATCAGCTTTGTGGCTAAAGGGGTAAAGAAGAATTTTCTTTTGGAGCCAATATACCACTTCAGAGATGAGTTCTATACCACTTATTTCGACTTTAAAAAGTGATACGTACATGTTGTATATTTCATTGTAAATTGCTCAGGCCTAGGTTGCCTTTGGAGAATTGTTCGAAAAATCAACCATGTACTATGTCTCCTCCCTCTTACTTTCTTGAATACAAATAAAATCCATGTTGATATTCCATTAGTGTGTTGTTTGTTCTTCTTCTCCACGTCTTTCTTCTCCGTTTCTTCTAATATTTCTGAAAAAAATTGAATACAAAAGGCTTAGTGATGTAAGTAACTCTTCTAATGGCATATGATATGTTAAGTCAACTCATGTAGATCATTTTAATTTTACCATAACTTTTCCAGACATATGTAGAAAATTATAAACATTTCTCCCAAAAAAAATTACATGTTTTTAACAAACTGAATTCAATATAAAATATCTTTTGAATTACAAAGGTTCGACCTTTCAAATCCATCAGATGTACTACTGAGGACAAACTTGTGCTCGTTTAGTTCATTAGAGTACCAAGTTCAACTTTTCTTCTAGAAATGAAACATTAATTAATCCAATAAAAAATTACGAAGCAAGATCAATAAAAATAAGATGATGGGAGTATAGTATACTCATAATTTTAACTGACTCATCTAGTTCTGATTCTGGCAAAGCATCTGAACCACAACAATAATTCAAACTTTAACTATGGAATTAGATGATTATAATCATCAAGATAATTCAATAAAAAATGAAGAATTAGTTGAGTACCCAAAAAATTTAGACCAACTAAACAAATGGACAATTCCTTCCGTACCTTCTAGCCAAATATATAAACTTGGTATGTTTGATATCAAGTCACGATATGCCGTGAAGACTATTGAACAGACTGTGAAAGTTTCTGATAATATTCAGACAATAAATTTATTAAGTAAAAAAGATTTACTTCCTTTTAAAGATTATAATTTTATTCATATTGGTATGGTGCAAATTGCCTTTAAACCTTTGACCTTGCTCGGACTAAATGCTAGTATCTTAGCATGTGTTAGAGATGGAAGATGCAGAGATTTTAAATCTTCTCTTGCTGCTCTTATAGAAACAAGTCTTTGTCATGGACCTGTTTACTTTAATAATTCTCCAAATTTGAGTTTATCTTTATCTGACAGATATATTCTTGATGCTATGCAGCTCACAGTTAATACTACTGGGTATAATTATACTACAGGTAGTGAAATAATAGCAATATGTTATAGAGTGTATTACAAGGTTTTGAATACACTTAATCCAAAGGTTAAGCAAATATCTTTTCCAGGGACAACAACTCTTGTTCAAACCAATTTATTAAGTTCAAACATAGTGACTAATAGGTTAATTAAATGGAAGGAAATCAACTTTCCTGAGACATGGTCACTACCCCAGCGATGAGAGCACGAACCTATCCTAAATAAGGAAATAGATCAGATTACCCAGGACCAATGAGGGGGATATAGAAATTAAGTTTAATCCTCAAAGGGTTATTAAAATACCAAGAAGTCTTTCTGCAAAGCATTCTGTTAGTGAGTTCTATACAACTCATAGTGAACTACATAGACCTTCTACTTCTCATCCAATAGAAGAAATAGAGACAGTAGAAAATATTAGAATTAGTGAGAATCAAATTCCACATGGTATATATCAGAAAACCTCCCACAGTAGGGAATCTCCTACTCAATCAGAAATGAGTTTTCATTTATAAATGAGGTACATATTAGATTTCTCTCCTGGTAGTGGAATGAGAGAACTCGTTAATGATGAGTTCCAACAGGATAAATACGCCCAATTTAGGGAATGGTATTTTAAGAAATTCTCTCCTTTTGAACTTAATAAGTTTAAGGATGATTATTATGAGGACATGACAATATCACAGGATTATATTCCTTTTGTGAAATGGTTTGTTAAGTATTTTACTAATAAAGTCAAAAATGAGATTGATAATGAGATTTTAGTTCTTAATTCAAAGAATTGGGAAACTATGAAAGGAGAAAAAATTAATAGCATTTTTCCTCCAAGACAACCTATAAATTTAGGACAAAATGTAGAAGCCAATGCTTTTGCAAGTTTACAAAAGGTTGAAAGTAACCAAATTACTATCAGAGAATTAAACTCTTTGGTAAAAGCTCAGAATTATACAAATGTTTTTCTTAATTGTTTAGGAGAACAATTTATTTCTCTTGAAAAAGATTTATTATCTTTAAAAGAGTTAGTTGAAAAACAAATTTTTCAACAAAAATTGATTTTTGAGCAAACTAATGGGTCTAAAGCACCTATGATTACAGAGACTCCTATAGTACAACCTCCTTTACCAATAAAAGGTTTCAAAATGGAAGATAATACTTCTGAATTTATTCATATTTTGCAAGAACAATTAAAGAATTTAACTTTAAGTGTTTTATCTCAAGAGAGTGTTTACGATAGCTCTCGAGTCCTTCTGATCTTAGTAAGGATATAAATAATATTGATGATTTGACAAACATGTTTGCTAACCAGGATATTAACCAGGATGTTAATATTAATCATATTTACACCTCTAAGGCCATAGAAAAATATTATTATAAGAGGCCTTCACCTCAAGATTTACTTTATGAGGAACACGGACCATATCAGAATTCCTATTCTGGTAAAGCCATTTATGAATGGAATATTGATGGCTTAAATGATAAGCAAATCATAGATACGATACATAGAATGATTATGTATTCTACTGTTTGTAAACAACATGGAAATTCCGATAGCTCAATAGCTTCTTTCATAGCTACTGGATTTGTTGGTCAATTAAGAGGTTGGCGGGATCATTATCTTACTGAAGCTCAGAAAAAAGAAATTCTTGATCATAAGAAAGAAGTTAAGCTAGAATCTAGTTCTAGTAATACTATTGTTAGTACTGGGGAAGAGGATGCAGTTTATACCCTCTGTTTATCCATACTAAAACATTTTGTAGGAACTAATATTCCCATAGGAGAAAAAATAGCTTCTCTTTTACAAATTTTAAGATGTCAATCTTTAACTCATTTTAGATGGTATAAGGATGTCAATCTTTAGATGGTATAAGAATGATGGCATAAACATTAATTATGTTGATCTAACATATGGCCAAATTATTAGTTGCTGTATTAATGAAGGTTTAGCTCTATGTAATGACATAAAGTTAAGAAATCAGTTGAAAAAGCAAAAGTTAACAGAAAAACACCAATTAGGTGAATTCTGTGAACAATTTGCCTTTGATTTAGGAAAAGAGCCTAAAGAAGGCAAGAGAGGCCAAAGTAAGAAAGGGAGAAAACCCTTTGATGATAAAACAAAAAAAATTTACAAAAGTTCTAGAAAAAAGAATTTTTTTAAAAGAAAAATTTAGAAAACCAAAAGTGTGGCAAAAGGAAAAAGAAAGGCTAAAAAATTAGACATAACCTGCCATAAGTGTGGCAAAATAGGCCATTATGCCAACCAATGTTGGACTAAAAAAGCCTTAAATGAGATTGAAGATGATCAATTAAGGGCTCAATTAGAAAAAGTTTTATTAATTAGTTCTGAATCAGAATAAGAGTTTGATCCTTCAAGTGAAGGCATAGAGTGTATCAATGATACCTCTTCTGAATCATCTTTCACTAACAATAATGATTGTCAGTGTAATGAATTAAATTATTGGAAATCCATTGTGGAAATGAATGGATTAAATGTTCTAACAAGAGAACAGGATGAAGCTTTAAAAGCTTTAGAAGCCATAACTGATGGCAATTTGAAAAGAAAGATGATAGACACTCTTATGAGAGAATATATTAAAAAGGAAAGTCCTGTAATTATAGAGGCTCCTTATCAAATGAGTGAGGTTTTATCTAGATTCCAAAAATCTATTATTAGAGAGACACCGGTCTCTACAACTGATTTAAGAAGAGAAATAAATCTCTTAAAATCTGAAATTGCTCAGATAAAAAAAAATAATGATATATTACTCCAAAGAATATCTTCTCTAGAGATTCATAATCAACCGAAGATATCTTCTCTAGAAAGTCTTAATAAACAAAAAGAGATTGCTCATTCTAGTAGTAGTTATTTGTCTATATTAGACAGAGTAACTTCACAAAAATGGTTTGTGAGAATTACTTTAGTTGTTAATAAAAAATTTATTTTAGAAAATGAGATAGCTCTCATAGATAGTGGGGCTGATCTTAATTGTATTCAAGAGGGAATTATCCCTACAAAATATTTTTCAAAAACTACACAATCTCTTACCCAAGCTGGAGGAGATAAATTACAAGTTAATTATAAACTTTCAAATGCTTATATTTGCAACCAAAATATTTGTCTGCCAACTCATTTTATTTTAGTTAAAAATTTAACTCATAGGATTATCTTAGGCACTCCTTTTCTACATAAGATTATGCCTATTAGAAATATTGATCAAAATGGTATTACTACAAGTTATTGATAATAAGGAAATTATTTTCAAATTTATTCTTGATCCTCATACAAGAATGCTTAATGAGGTTAGGGATATTCTTCTTAACAAAGAAAAACAAATATGTTTTCTCAAAAGTGAAATTAATATATTTAATATTAATGATCATTTGAATAAGGAAGAAACTAGGAGACAAATTAAGGTTATTGAACAACAATTTGTCTCAGAGGTATGTAATGATCTACCTAATGCTTTTTGGAATAGGAAACAACATGTTGTTGCTTTACCTTATATTGATGACTTTAATGAAAGTCAAATTCCTACTAAAGCTAGACCAATTTCGGATGAATCAAGAATATCTTGATTTATGTAAAAAAGAGATTAATTCTCTTTTAGAAAAAGGATTGATTAGAAAATCCAAATCTCCTTGGAGTTGTACAACTTTTTATGTTAATAAAAATGCTGAACAAGAAAGAGGTGTTCCTAGATTAGTTATTAACTATAAACCTCTTAATAAAGTTTTGAAGTGGATAAGATATCCAATTCCTAATAAGAAAGATCTTTTAGATAGGCTCAATGATGCCTTGATTTTTTCAAAATTTGATATGAAGTCAGGTTATTGGCAAATTCAGATTAATGAATCTGATAAATACAAAAGCTGCTTTTCTGATTCCTTTTGGGCATTTTGAATGGAATGTTCTTCCATTTGGATTAAAGAATGCTCCTTCTGAATTTCAGAATATTATGAATGATATTTTCAGTTCTTATTCTGATTTTATGATTGTCTATATTGACGATGTTTTAGTATTTTCTAAAACTATTGATCAACATTTTAAACATTTAAAAATATTTAAAAATTTGGTTAAACATAATGGTTTAGTTATATCTGCTCCAAAAACGAAACTTTTTCAAACAAAAGTTAGATTTTTGGGTCACGAAATAGACCAAGGAACAATTATTACTATAAGTAGAAGTATTGAATTTGCTTCTAAATTTCCTGATATTATTTCTGAAAAGAAACAATTACAAAGGTTTTTAGGAAGTCTAAATTATATTTCAGACTATTATGAGAATCTAGCTCAGGATACAGCCATTTTATATAATAGGTTAAAGAAAAACCCAGGACCATGGACAGAGAAACATTCTCTAGTTGTCCAAAAGATCAAAAGTAAGGTAAAGTGTTTACCTTGTTTAGCCTTGGCAAACCCCAAGTATTTCAAAGTTGTTGAAACAGATGTCTCTAATATAGGCTATGGTGGTATCTTAAAGCAGGTTATATCGGACAATAATAAAGAAGTTTTAGTAAGATTTACTTCTGGAAAATGGAATCCTACACAGTCTAAATATTCGACTATTAATAAAGAAATACTTTCTATAATTAAATGTATATCAAAATTTCAGGATGATTTATTAAATCAAAAATTTTTGCTCCGTATTGATTGTACCTCTGCTAAATCAATCATTGAAAAAGATGTCAAGAATCTTGTATCAAAACAAATTTTTGCTAGTTGGCAAGCCCAATTATCAGTATTTGATTTTGATATACAATATATTAAAGGAGAAAATAATTCTCTTGCTGATTATTTAACCCGTGAATTTTTGCAGGGAAATGACAACCCCCAATAGGGGAAGGGTCGTGGCTATGGCGTGGCCGAGGCGCAACAATTTGTTGCCCTATCAAGAAACAAACACTCCTCTAATAGGGGATTGGACTACGATCCATAGGACTAGAAATTTGCGACAATTGCTCAGCACTCTCCAAAGAAAGAAGATATTCCTTCTTCTTCATCAAGTAAGGCATCAACTTATAAAGATGCAGCTATAAATGAAACACCTCAAGAGGTAACAGATTATTATGAAAATCCTGTTACAGAAGACATGATAATGTATGTCGAAGAGGAAGATATCAATTTGACTCCTAATGATGGATGGTCTGTTAAAACAAGATATCTTGAATCAAGAGGATATCCTGGACTTTATGGAAAGTCCAGACCACATTTGGAAATACTTCTATTAGTTATTGAATCAGTAACAATCACACATCATTATCAAAATAATAACCTAGGAAGTTTTATAAACTTCAGTAAATGTCATATCAATAAGATATTATCGCCAAGAGAATGGGGATTAAACCCTAATGGAGAAAAAGCAATAAAAATTGCTGAAGGTAAATATGTTTACTTTAATTATTGGGATTATATCCAGGCTTTTACATTAGCTTTTTATTACCAAAAGCCAAAGAATAAGCATTCTTGGTTTTTTAGCATTAATCCAGAAATTCTGGAAAAACCTATACCAAATTGGTTTTATAACTGGTGGATAAAATTTGGTCCTTCTTTGGAGATTTTACCAAAAAATATATTAAATTTATATGAAACATGGTGCAATTATAACCCATTAATTCTGAAGAATGCTTCAAGGATGATTACAGGGCAAGGACCTTGTTTATATTGTATTAAATTCCAAATCTCATGGATTTGGAGATGGACAATTACCATTGCTAAGGATAAATTCAATATCCCTATACTCAGAAGAAATTTCTTCTACAAATAGTGGACTAAGATGCCTAAAGAGGATCTTCAACATATGGAAGAAAAAATTGAAACAGCCATAGCTGAGGACCAATCCAGACCCAAAGAATCAGGATTTCAAGAAATATCTTTAGAAAATCTGAAAAATTACTTTCAGAAATTTTTTCCAAATGAGACGGAAGAACAAATTACGATCAGAACTTTAGATCATATGAAAAATCAATTCTTCAAAAATTTTAAAGTTCAAAGTAATGATGTATCAATGAAAACTAGTAGTTCACAAGGATCACTGGATTCCAACACCTACAATTGCCTAGCCGGAGAATCTCAGGCAGAAGAAGAAGCAGAACCTATACCAGAAGATTTCTAGGATGCAATGATAGAAGGGATGAGTCACCAAATCAACAAGGGAAAATGACAACAATAATTGCCGACATAATTTAAAATTTCAAAGGAATCAAAAGATTCAGAAAGCCACTCAATTATTGTTGACAAAGTGGTCGACCAAGGGAATATTTCCTACTATTTTTATTTTTGTTTTTTCAACTTTAGTCATTATCAATGATGTGTCGATGGGCCCAAGTGTGTCTGGCGTTAATAATGATATTTTGTTTTTTTCTGCTTTCACAATTCTACCGAATGTAATAGTAGTCTATTATTCTGAACCGCTTAAATAGTAAGCCTTAGTTTTCTTATAAAAGGCATACTTGCCTTCATTGTAAGACACCACTAGAAAGAAATAAAATTCCTTTCATAAATTTCTCCTCTGATACTTGCTCTATTTTCTCCACTCTTCCATCACTTTTCTTCCACTCTCCTTGTGCGCATAATACTTTGATATTGGGCCTTGATTGTCTTCCATTGACATTTCCACTAAGGTACTACTTTAGTTCTTTAGTTTATTTTAATTTATATGAACAACTAATTTATTGTTGCGGTGAAGATGCCTTAAATGGTATCAGAGTCATTTGATGGATGAGTTATTAGTATGAATATATTATCCTAACAATATTTTATTTGTGTTAAAAATTTAACTCATATATATATATATATATATATATATATATATATATATATATATATATATATATATATATATATATATATATTATGATTATAAGAAAGAATGGTCGTGTCTTCTCTTTCTCTCTACTATTTCGAAACCTATCTGTCTTTTCTTCTTTGTTGCTCACCCACAAAAGGAGGTGGTTTTAGTATTTTAGGTCAATTTTGGCCTAAAATTAGGATCACGCCAGTTGACTACAACTGGAGACTCCTCAAGTCAACGCAATTTAGCAAAAAAATGAATTGGAGAGAGAATTTAAAGAGAGAATTTTAATGTCGTAAAGACAAAACTATCCCCAAGCAATAGTGCAAATGGAGGTGACAGGAGAGAGAGAAATTGACTGTAGAGGATTTGTATCCCTAAAATCACCCATTTGGATTGTTTTTCTGTCTTTTTTTATCTAAATAGTTATTACCACATAGATCTGGCTTCTATTGCATATTTTTTTCTTGACTTCATCGCCTGTGTGCGACACTATTGTTTTTCGTCATCTTGGTGCAGCGTTTTTGATTTCTCGTCTTGTTGCGGTGTTCATTTGTTTCAGATCAGTAGATCAACTTCGACTAATTAAAATTTATGCTATTAATTTGGGTGTTGTGAGTTTGTTCGCAGATTCATCCCTTTGCGTTTTTAGCGATGTTGGATTTGTATTATTATCTATGTAATATCTATCAATTTGAATGAACAAACATTATTTTTAGTAAAAAAATAATAATAAGATAGCTGGCTGATTTTGTTTGAAATGAGTTTAATTTGCATCTCAATATTGGAACACTATTTACTAAAATGAAAATTTTATCTCCAGTTTTCATACTATTATTATACATGGAAAGTGTTACTTAAAAGTTAAAAGTGCTTGGTGTGGGGTTAATTAAGCCAAAAGCGACCACCATGCTTACACGGATGAATCAAAAGACAAGAAACTCGAGACTGGGAAACTATCCATCCAATTTAGATGTGTCTGCTTATTATGCAAAGGAAAGTTTACCAATTCCTTAATTATCTCATTCATGAAAGAGGCATGTTATTGAACAGCCAAGACGTTTTCTTAAATTTAGGTTCATTTATTTACGAACAAGAAAAAAAAAAGGTTGCTTTCTACCAAGAAGCTATTCCCTTTTATAATACTACTAGGACCCGGAGAATTACAAAGAGATGCAGAATTAGTAAGACAATTTCTAATCTAGTGCTTTATTCCAAACTCTAGTGTTGCCCCATTTATTGACTAAGACAAAATAGTTTATTATGTGGGAGAAAGCTCTCTCTTTATCCTTTTCTATGGATCCAATAAATCACGACTCACCTAAACTTGGCTAAAACTTTTTCAATTTATTATTCTCCACACGGGCAGAGTTCCATTAACCAACCCCATAAAAGTTGAAAACAAGAGAAAGTTAAAAACCAATTATCTATAATAACTTTCACTAGTAGTAGTTTGTTAATTAATTAACCGGTCGGTTTATTAACTATTTTGGTTGTTACTGTTATTTTTTAAATTTCAAGTACAAGTCCTTATATTTTAGATTATTGCCCTTTAGCCCCTTTTCACGCCCCACCCCTGCTACCCTCTGTGTTCGTCGGAAGCAAATTCGTTGATGGAGGAGAACTGGAGAATAAGGAGAACGCGAGCTTTTTCAATTCGGCATGCCAACTTTGACACGCAGATTAATCAACATCATCGATTTTTCAGTGAAGATTGTGTGTTGGAATTGATCAATACTGTCATGTAATATCTTTTTGTAATGTACCCCCTATCCCTTCCTTTCAATGTTTTCACATTTCAAATGAAATCACTAAACTTCATCATCAATGTTGCTGGTTTATAGTTCTGTCATCGTTTACTCACAGTAACAACACCTGGTATCATGAAAACCTAGAAAAGGTGTTTTTTAGTGGTATCTTAATTTATTTATTTTTTTCGATTTAAAGAAGTTGACGACATAAAAGTGTTTTTCAACAATTAATTTAGGATCCAAAAAATACAAAGCCACATAAAATAAAATGCATTTTGTTATGTTATGCAGTAGTAGATCAGAATCATCAGATGATGCCAAAACTTGCTGTCACATTTCACCTTCAGGGATTAGTTCTGTAAAAAAAAAACTTTTCAGGGATTAAAATGAAATAACCAAACTTCAACTAGGACTGCAAGGTAAATAACGTACGGACTACATTATAAACTGAAAAAGATACACTTATCGCTTATCCGGTTATTTTGATCCTAGTAAATTAGTCAATGTCTATATGGAGACCAATTTGGTCCAAGAGAAATGAAAATATGGGTCAAATTAGTCTTTCATGGAGATTAAAATGTCCCCAAGAATACTAATTTGAACTACTTTTGAGATTATTGAGGCCTAAAAATTTGGGTATATATTCTCTAGTTGTAAATACCTGCACGCAGTCACGGGGTGTAAGATAACTGTTCCTATCCTATGGAATGAAGCAACGGCAGGTCGTGACTTATCAACCACTACTAGTACTAGTACCTACTACACCAGCAACAACAAAATAAACAACCTTTGAGGACATTAATTCATAAATCATTCCCATGCTCAATAGCTAGTTTTGTTATTTTTGATACCCGTGCTTTCTTTCTCTGTCTATTATTGTTCATCCGTGAATCATTTATTTATGTCTTAGTGCTCTCTCTGTCTGTCTTCTCTAGTTTCAAGTTAAGAAAAAGATAACATGTTTTCTGTCCATACTCCCATTCTTCTTCTCTCTCCCCTTCACATATTCCGGATTACATTATGTATGTACTACAATTTACTACTTTGGATTACTTTCCCTTTTTCCTAATCTCTATTTATCTTTCCTTTCACGAGATGAACATATTTAACCTCTCTTTCTTGGCTGCATCTTCACTTCACTCCATCCTTCTTTGTTTTCTAGTGCCTATATATATACCCCCTCACATGTCTATGTTGTTTTAAACTTACCCTTCAATTACCCTCCTCACCATCTCTCTTAACTTTTACTCAATTTCTTGTCTTGTCAATTGGGAACTTCAAAGCTACTCTTTTTTTGTTCTTTCTCTATTTTTTTGCTTCCTGTTAAATTTAGATAGGTTATATGTTCGTGAGCTGGGCTCCAATTCCAATTCATTTTAGCTCCACTTGAACTGAGGTTGTTTGGTGGGTAATGTTTACTGCTTTTCTGTACCATAATTTACCTTAGTTTAAGCCTTTTTTTGTTATTAATATTTGGTTTTCACATTGAATTTTTCAGAAAGATGGAGGCTTTTGTGTTTCTGATTATGGCCCTTGTGCTGTGTGGTTGTGCTGCTGGCAAGGAGTGTACAAACATTCCTACGCAATCGCATACATTCCGGTACGAGCTGTTGACATCGAAGAACGAGACATGGAAGGCAGAGGTGATGTCTCACTACCATTTGACACCAACTGATGAATCTGCTTGGGCTGATTTGCTGCCAAGGAAGTTCCTGACAGAAGAACACCAACGTGATTGGGCTGTGATGTATAGGAAAATCAAGAACTTAGGTGTCTTTAAATCACCTGAAGGATTTCTCAAAGAAGTGCCTCTTCAAGATGTGAGGTTGCATGAGGGTACTATCCATAGTCGAGCACAGCAGACTAATTTGGAGTATCTGTTGATGTTGGATGTTGATAGTTTGATTTGGAGCTTCAGGAGTACTGCTGATTTACCTACACCTGGTACACCTTATGGTGGATGGGAAAGTCCAACAACTGAGCTCAGAGGTCATTTTGTTGGTTAGTTTATTTCATTAATCGTCATCTTAACTCTTGTTCCTGGATTTTTACTATCCTTGTTTGTTTCATGTTCTTTATTTGGACTCGGGTGTTTAGCTTTCTTCCTATTAATATCTTAGTTGCAAGGGAACAGGGACAAAGGGCTTGAAATTCAACTTAGGCACAACAACTTTGTAATTAATTCTTTCTTTCAAAGGGGGTCAACTGCATAAGTCTTGAATTCTTGTAAAGTTTTTGTCCGCTTTTGCTTGGTACCAGTCCCTTTGTCCCTTAATATAAGACCCCATTGCATTTTTTACGCATATTAAGAAAAGTTTGTAGCGTAATTAGTATGTACAATTTGTGTATGACTACTAAATTACTCTTTGTGTATAGAAACATTTAGTGTTAGTTTTTCATATACCAAGACAATTTAGAAGTATTATTTTTTGGAAAAAGAGTAATAAATGTATCTAGATATTTGTAAAGGGTCTTATATTTTAGGACAAACGAAAGTGCTAAAAGGGTCTTACTTTTAGGGGCAGAGGGGGTATTTACCTAGAGTTGAGTGAGAGATGATTAAACTATTTATTTGAATCAAAATTGCTACCTACCCACCCAAATATTAATGTTTATTTGTCTAGGTGTGTATTGTGGTTGAAACAAGTATTTGAGATGGTTAACTACGAAGAATTGCTTGGATTCAATGTATTATGACTTATTAGTATTGAATTAAATTCATTTAGTTTGGAACCGGTTCATAAATTCTGAAATATCTCTTTCACATCACGGACGTGTAGACACACAAATGCATGTTCTTTTGTTGCTCTGCCAGGACAGTACCTCTGGCTGTAACTTTTAGCTTCTCCAATTCACTTTTCAAGGTTAATTTATAGTAATTGCTTGTTTTTGACAATGAAGGGCATTACTTGAGTGCATCAGCTCTAATGTGGGCCAGTACAAAGAACAGCATCCTAAAGGAAAAAATGTCAGCTGTTGTTTCTGGTCTGGCTGCCTGTCAGGAGAAAATTGGAACGGGTTATCTCTCTGCATTTCCATCTGAGCTATTTGATCGATTTGAAGCTATTCAACCTGTGTGGGCTCCCTACTACACTATTCACAAGGTACAAGAAAAGGCGGATTTTTATTATGCAACTACTTTTTTCGCCCGTAATATTGTGGGATTTCAGTTATTCAACTTTTGACAGATCTTGGCTGGACTGTTGGATCAATATACTATAGCTGGAAACCCTCAAGCTTTAAAAATGTTGACATGGATGGTTGATTACTTTTACAACCGAGTGGTGAATGTAATAACAAAGTACACTGTAAATAGACATTATCAATCACTGAATGAGGAAACTGGAGGAATGAATGATGTCCTTTACAGATTATACAGCGTAACGGTAGGTTAAGTAGTTCATGTCGTTTCTTTCACTCTCTTGTTGCTTCTTGTGTTTCTATAATGTTCTTTGACTTGCAAACTATGTTGGTTAAAGAATAGAAGTTAACAGATATGGATTCTAATCCGTAGGTGATGGATTGTTTTATAACCATGGCATTCTTTAAACAACTTTCATGATTTCGATTTTGAAGTAAAAATGTTATGTTGTTCTTTATGCAGGGAGATTCAAAGCACCTTTTGTTGGCTCACCTTTTCGACAAGCCATGCTTTTTAGGGTTGCTTGCAGTGCAGGTAACTCGTAACAGTATTTGTATTGACAATAATCATTATGTAATTGACATTGTCTTATATAGATGTGGCTGTAAATTTTAAGAAGTTGCAGTTGTCTATCAAAATAATTATAAAATCAGTTACGATGCAGTTATAATAAATGTTAGCTTTCTGAAGAGTAATATGTAAAAGTGCATAGCATGCAATATACACCCAAAAGCTTACTTGTAAAATTTAATCACACCCATACTTATTTCAACTTCATCTTTTATGACCAACAGATCATGTAAAGTGGAAGATCTTGACAATCAATGGTCCTCCTTTTATACACAAAAAAATTTAATCTAGTCTAGCTGAATAATATGATATTGTGCTCACCTCCAAATGAAACTATTAAATATTTGGATGTTGAAATTGGGAATCTGTATTCTAGTTCAGAAATTGTATATAATTTTATGACAGAGTCCCAAAAACTATTCTTTTTCCATGTAGGCTAATGACATAGCTGGTTTTCACGCTAATACTCATATCCCAGTTGTCGTCGGATCTCAAATTCGGTATGAGGTCACGGGCGATCCACTTTATAAGGTGAGTTGTTCACGCACATTGAAGATTACCGATGCATATTTTATCATGTTTTAATGAATTTCTGTTCTTTTGATATTTATTGGGGTAATATCATTTAGTTTTTCAATTTGTAACCTAGTGTCATTCTATTTTTAGTTCTGGTCCCATTTTTTGATTGAAAATGTCTCCTTTATTGCATGTGTTGTATTTGTGTAGTAAATCTGTTTTTCAAACTTCAAATTACTTAACTATTTGTAGCATTTGTTTATTCCTTTATGTTTGGTTTAATATTGGAAGTAAACATTAACCTGATTATAACTTTCCATTTGCCATGCCTTTCAACTTTCTAAAATTTGTTCTTGATTCTTGGTGTTTAGGAAATTGGGACATTCTTTATGGACATTGTAAACTCTTCTCATAGCTATGCAACTGGAGGGACATCAGTCAGTGAGTTCTGGTATTAAGATGTCAGCATTTTAATTTTCAGTTTTTTCATATGCAATTAAAATTATCAAAGGAATCTGTATTCTATAAGGTCATCAAGTAGAAACTTACTTTAGTTTTTTGACAGTCAGCTCTAGATTTCTTACTTCATATTTTTCTATAGGAATGATCCAAAAGAATAGCAGACAATCTAAGAACAACAGAGAATGAAGAATCGTACACGACTTATAATATGTTGAAGGTAATGCGCTATTCATTCATCATTTTATTAGCTCATCATGTAATTCTTGGGAGCAGGGGAGTTAAATATGTGTATCTGCAAAACTATAATATTTTTCTAAACTATCAAAATATGGAAGATTTATTATAATTCTTAGTTTATTTAATTATTTCTATTGAAAAGCGTTTATCTTAGCTCACAAAAATAAAATGGTTTCAGGTTTCGCGCCATCTGTTTAGATGGACGAAAGAGGTCTCTTATGCAGATTATTATGAGCGTGCTTTAACAAATGGTGTACTCAGCATTCAAAGAGGAACAGATCCAGGAGTGATGATTTATATGCTTCCACTAGGTCTTGGGGTTTCCAAGGCTAAAACTGGACATAGTTGGGGAACACCATTTGACTCTTTCTGGTGCTGCTATGGAACAGGTACGAATTTGTTTTGTTTATTTACTTTTTAGATTGCATCAAACTGCCACATATTCTCAGTTTCATTTTTCCCGTTTGCTAGGAATTGAGTCACTCTCAAAGCTGGGAGATTCTATCTATTTTGAAGAGGAAGGAAAAAATCCTACTCTTTACGTCATTCAATACATATCAAGCTCATTTAACTGGAAATCTGGGAACATTTTGCTCAATCAGACAGTTGTTCCAGCTGCTTCGTGGGACCCTTACCTACGAGTGACATTTACCTTCTCTCCTGATGAGGTACCCAACTACCCATTACATTGTCTGTCTCATGGCATCTCATTTAGCCATATATTTCTCTTAGATCTGTATTGGATATTTTAGATTACAATGCCATTTTTTAACCCTATTGATCCTCTATATTTTCCTTCTAAACCTGTCGTTTCAAATCTTGATTTCTGCAGAAAGTTGGTCCTTCGTCTACATTGAACTTCCGTGTACCATCTTGGACTCATGTGGATGGTGCTAAGGGGATATTGAATACTGAAACTTTATCTTTGCCAGCTCCAGGTGTGAATCTCTCTTTACATCCCTTGATGCAATCGCGCTGATAAACGATATATATTTGAGTGTTTTATAACAGGAAAAATGAACACGTGAAACATGAAAATAATATTTTATTGTGTGGAACTTTAGGAAATTTTTTGTCAATCACACGACAATGGAGTGCCGGTGACAAGCTGACCCTTCAGTTGCCTATTACCATCAGAACAGAGGCCATAAAAGGTAGCATAGCAAAATAATGCATGCATGTTGATTATAAGCATCCTTCTTTCAGAGCATATAATTCTCATCAAAGAATGTGCTTACACTTTACAATTACATTACTAATATTTTGTTTTAAAATAAATTCAGATGACAGGCCTGAATATGAATCTGTTCAAGCAATTCTGTACGGCCCATATCTTCTCGCCGGTCATACCACCGGCGATTGGGACATCAAAGCTGTTTCAGACTGGATTACTCCAATTCCCGCCAGTTACAATAATCAACTAGTTTCTTTTTCCCAGGACATTGCAAACTCAACTTTTGTTTTAACAAACTCAAAACAATCACTTACACTACAAAAGCTACCTGAACAAGGCACTGATTTGACTCCTCGTGCAACCTTCAGACTTATCCTGAGAGAATCTTCTTCAAAACTTTCAACACACAGAGATGCTATTGGTAAAACAGTGATATTAGAACCATTTGATCTTCCTGGAATGAATGTGGTTCACCAAGGAGCAAACAAACCTCTTATCATTGTAGATTCTTCACATGGTGGGCCATCTTCTATTTTTCTAGTGGTTCCTGGATTGGATGGACGAAATGGAACCATATCTTTAGAATCACAAAGCAATAAGGATTGCTATGTGTATAGTGGAATGAGTTCTGGTGCTGGAGTTAAGCTCAGTTGCAAATCTGATTCTGAAGCTACTTTTAACCAAGCAACAAGCTTTGTTGCTGGCAATGGATTAAGCCAATATAGCCCTGTCAGCTTTGTGGCTAAAGGGGCAAACAAGAATTTTCTTTTGGAGCCATTGTTAAACTTCAGAGATGAGCATTATACGGTTTATTTCAACATTCAACATTGACACTAGTTGTCTATTTCATTGCAATGATCAGTATATATAATTTCGACTATAAAGGTTCAATAATCAATATTTAATTGTAGAAAGAATAGTAATTTCTTCTTGTGATTGGTGCTCTGTGATCAAAGTGGTGTTCAATTATCAAAAGGAATTATAGTAAATTAGTGGAAGAAGCGCTTGGTGGATGATGTATCATATCCATAGGTGTTTTGGTGTTATTATCTAGTAGACATGTGCTGCTTAATATTAATATGGTCTCAGCACTATTGATTAGTACACAAGAACCATAAAAATAAGTTGCAAAACCAAGTCTTTTCTGGTGAAATTTGCCTACCTCTCACTCTCAACTTCAAGAAATCATCCTCCATTTTTAATTTATTATTTATATTTAATTGCTTTGTCACATAAACACGAGTTCACATCGCGTCCCATTAGGATCTTCTCCATTTTTCAAAATGGAGAGGATCCTAACCGGTTTGCATCAACCTGGACTATAAAAAATAGTAATCCCCAAATGGTTAATTCATTGAAGTGTTGAAACTCAGTAACCATAAAAAAGTTAACGGTTTGTGTCAAAAAATAATAATAATAAAAAAGTTAACGGTTCATGAATTTAACATTTGGTATATCCATTAACCAATGTAATTTGCTACCTTTTTTTTGACAGATAATTTGCTACCTATTTGACGGCTTTTAATTTTCATACCCCCCTCCTTGCCTTCCATACCCCCATAATACAATTTAATACCAAAATACCCCTCTCATTTTTACCAAAAATCACAGCAGACCCCAAAATTCGCGTTGTTTCCGGATTTATCGCATAAAGGTAAATCCGTAGTCTTAATTTTTCAATTTTTCCCGGATTTATATATTTAGATGATTCCGTAGGGTTTAAGGTTTTGTTTTTTCCGGATTTATGTTAAAGACATAAATCCGGAGTGTTAAAATAACACTACGGATTTATGTCTTTAACATAAATCCGGAAAGTATACGGATTTATCTATCCAAGATAAATCCGTAGTGTTTTTTTATTTTTTTTTAATTTATTTAATTAGTTAATTAATTAAGTTTTCAATGGTTAATATCGTACAGATATGGCTATGTCGGATGGGACGCTTCCCAATTGCATTGATCTATCGGATGCATTTACAACAAATGAGGTGGGCATTTATCATTAATTATTTTAAATAGTACTTAGAATTTAGTTAATCCGATAATTGTAAATTATTTGTAGATTTTTCATACCCGTGATGATCTCATACGTTGGGCTAGAGAGACGGGGAAAGCCAACGGAATAGTTGTTATCATCCGCAGATCCGATAAAGCAATTGGCAAAAGTGGGAGAAAAAATGTGATTGTTTTTGGTTGTGCGAAACATGGGAAACACACCGGAGTAGACGTGGATTGCTCTAAAGGTAGAAGGATAAGTGTGATTGTCCATTCAAGCTAAAAGCTAAACCTCTGAATCCTCCAGTTGAGGATTGGAAGGTAGAGGTTAGGTGTGGTGTACACAATCATAAGCCATCTCCATCATGTATCGGACTTCCAATATTTGGGCGATTCACAAAGGAAGAGAAAAGTATGTTGGATGAACATACATTGTTAAATGTCAAAGCAGAGAAGAGTCTAAGTGCATTGAAGAAGAGATTTGTGGGGAACTTGAGTACTATCACGCGGTTGTATAAGCGGCCACGGATGTTTAGGGCGAGTCGTAGAGGTTCTAGAACTGAGATCCAGGAGCTTATGAGGTTGATAGATTATGAACACTATGTGTGTTGGACCAGAAGAATTGAGAACTCTGATGTTATTGGTGACATTATGTGGGCACATCCTGAGTCTATCAACCTATTGAGGATATTCCCTAGGATATTGATTATGGGCAAAGACACCTACAAAACCAACAAGTATAAACCGCCTCTCTTGGAGATTGTTGGAGTGACTTCAACAGAGTTGACATTCTCGGTTTGCTTTGCTTATTTGTCAAATGAGCGGTATGACAATTTCGGATGGGTATTGCGGCGGTATTTGAGAGACATGATGGTGGTAGATATTGCTCTTCCCGAATGTTTATCACCGATAGAGATCTTGGGCGGGATGAGTGCCATAGAGATGGTGTTCCCAGTTACAATTTGCTTTGTCGGTATCACATAAGCAAGAATGTGAGTGCTAAGTGTAAATTGATGGTGAAGAAGGATAGGCAAGAGATGGTAATGGATCTCTGCAGGTGCGTATAGGTGACTCAACAGATGAGGAAGAGTTTTATCGTATTACTTGAGTTCGAGCAATCATGTGTTGATCTACCGCGATTTGTTGATGACGTGAACAACACATGGTTGGTTCCTCACGAGGGACGATTTGTGTTGGCGTGGATTAATAAGAGGAGACACTTTGGAAATACCACAACAAATAGATGCGTAATGTTGTTCACTATTATTTTTTTTAGAGTATTAATTTTTTTAGAAATGTTGTGTTTATTTTTGCTTTGGTTTAATATTAGGGTTGAAAGTGCACATTGGGCATTGAAGAGGCTTTGGGTTTTAGTGGAGAGACTTGTGCGGATGTTGGGAGTCAATGCATGGTATGTTAAATGCACAGATCGATAAGATAGTTCAATCATTCACAAAGAGTATTGATCGTGTGGATGTCAAGCACAACACTCCATTCTACAAAGAATCTACGGGTTTTGTATCGGTCAACGCACTTAACCATATTTCTCCGAGTTTGATAAAACTTTGGGTTACGTGGGGACGGATAAAGGTCGATGTGGTTGCACGATTAGAGTTACTCATGGATTACCGTGTGCTTGTGAACTTGGTTATATGCACCTTCATGCAAAACCTATCCCATTGGAGGTTGTTGATGAGCATTGGATGAAGCTTACTTTGGAGGGTATTGATGAGGAACGCAAGAAGCAAGTATCTGCGATTGTGACATTAGTTTCATCATGGAGGCAATATGGAGCGTTTTAAGGATATGGACCTTAGTGAGAAATTTGTGTTGAAGAAAGGTCTTATGCCGTTTGGTTTTCCTAGCACAACATCTATGGTTCCTCCTCCTTCGAAAGTGAAGACTAAAGGTGCACCAAAGAAGCGGAAACTGTATGATGTGAAACGAGATCCTTCCTTCTTTGAGCATGTGGATGAGGCGAGAGAAGAATGCAACACACGAGTTCATCGAGAAAATCTTCCCAGTGGTCATCAAATGTTCCTCCCAAAGATCATCAAAACAACCTTCCCGATTACCTCACAAATGATCGAAAAAGGAGCGAGCACAACATGACATGCATTTCATTGGGTGGATTCCTCCTCATATGCACGACTACATTGATGACATTATTAATGTAGAAGGAGATGGGAACTGTGGGTATCGATGTATCGCCGCCTCACTTGGTCTTGGTGTTGATAGTTGACCCACTAGTTAGGCAAGATCTGCTTCAGAAATTGATGAACATTGGGGTCTATATGATCCGTTGTTTGGGGATAACCTTAACACTCTCCAGAGATTCATTGATTGTTAAAGATTGGGGGCACCAACTGGAGGACAAGTGGATGATTATGCGATATGGGACATATTATTGCAACCAAGTATTCAATAAGCGTAGTTTCATTCTCATTGATGGATCAAGGTTCATGGACCTTTTTACCACCGGAGAGGCTCTCGCGAACTAGGAAGTCCAAATTGGCGGCTATTGTATTCGGTCAACAATGTTCATTGGGTCCGTAATTTCATTATTCCATATATGATGTATTGTGTTTATGGTACTTAATGTGGATTAAAAAAACATCTTTCAATTTCGAGTTAAGTTGAAGAATGGAAGCCCAATACCTCCGTTCATGTATCTTGGGAACACGTCTCTGCCGTTCGGAGGCGTGTCCGGCTATCCTATTTTGTGTACGCTCGCTCAAAGGCTCGAAGGACCTTCATCACTTGCACCTCCTCTACCTCTCCAATGGGCGTCCCTACGCATCAAACCACTCGACCATGGAGGAATCTTCCTCCTAAACGGTGCAAGTGCGACCTTTGCAAAAAATAAACAAAAATCAAAGAACAAAAAATACACTACGGTTTATCTCCTAGGATAAATCCGTAGTCTCTGAAAAACAACAATGTGAAGATTGACTACGGATACATCCATCAACGATCATTCCGTAGTCAAAATTTATACTACTGAAACATCGACGCATGATGAATCCGTAAATATTTTCGTAAATACGTGTCGATAGCAACTACGGATTCATCGTAATAAGATGATTAGTAAATTTTCCCAAAATTCCTTCAAACTTGCGAAGAAGAATTACGGATTCATCATGCGTATGATGTTTCCGTAAGATTTCTACTACGGATTTATCGTTTAGGTGATGTTTCCGTAAAATTGGGAGAGAATCTTACTCTTCAACTACTAATTATGAATTATGAGATGATTTTACGGTTTTGTTTTTTAGTAAGGGGTAAATTTGGAAGTTTTGCACAAAAGGGGGGTATAGGGTTTAAGGAGGGGGGTACCAAGATCAAAAGCCCTATTTGACATGTGTAAATCATTTAAATTATTGTTGCGAAAGTTGTCCCATTTTATGTTCAAAAATCATTTCTCTTCCGATAACAGATTCTTATCGATTATATAAAAAAAATTATTTAAAAATATACTTATTTAATTGCTACCGATAAAAACAAAAAGAGCAATTCTTCCGTTGCGAATTGGATCTTTGTGTTTTCTCACGAGCGTGTAACTTTATATATTTAACTAGAGGTCTTGCTCTGATACCAACTAAAGTCAATATAAATACAAGAAAAAAGTTTTTGAATTGTGACACATTTTAAAATCAAATTGTAAATTCAAATTTCGTTAAAAGCTTAATTTAAAAGTAATGATGTTGCAAAACTACTATTGAAAATGAGTTTTAATAGTATTAAGTGAAAATAGAAAAGAGTTCATTTTAAGAGAAATGCTGAAAGTTATAAAGAAGATAGTAAAGAACACACTAAAATTTACAGTGGTTACCCCAATCAACGATGACGGCATCTATTCCTCACACTTTGTGAGATTTTCAACTATTTTCCAAATAATTTACACTTAGAAGCCATTTACAGGCCAAAACACTTGATAGTTTTCTTAACACAACTCTATCCACTATCATATTAGTTTTCTAGCAAGTTCTATCAACCTAAACCCCTAAAAAAAATTAAGCATCTTCCCTAACAACACATACTAAATTGATATATTTGTCGATATCAATGAGTATTTGAACTTTTGTGAAATTTTTAAAATAAAATTCTACCCTTTTTCCTTCTCCTTAAAATGCACCCGCAATAGCTAAATAAACCAGTCACTCGTTTTCTCACTGCCGCTTCACATGTGTTGTCTACCATCTCTTCTCCATTCATTCATCCATCTCCCCCGCCATATACGCTAATTAAAAACCCATTGTCGGCTAGTAATAATAGTATCATTAGTCAACCTTGAATGAATTGTGAAATTCATTGTTTCTCTAAATCTTAGATTAATACTAGTAATAATTAATGTAAAGGGATGCATCATGTCAGACATGCTAATTTCAATTTTGAAGCAACGTGTTTTATGTTTTTGCTTGCACATAAAATATATATAAAATTAATTGTCAGATATCATCACGTTAATTACAATCAGAACACCACAGGGAAAAACAGCCAAACTGCAAATTTAAAACTCAGACAATTGAAGAGAAGGATTAGGGATTATTGGATGGTACTCCTTTCGGACTCATTTATAAATAAAAATATCTAAATTTACATATATTAAAAAAGTTGGTTATAATCATTTAATGTTATGATTGCATAAAAAAATAGATTGATTTACTATTATACCCTCATTTTCTTGGGTATGTACAAAACTCTTAGTTGTAAAAGTAGAATTAAATAAGGGTATTTGTAGGATAATAGCATTAAATGAAGTCGAATGAGTCGATATTTGCTTAAATTTAAGTCCAAAAATTTTGGTACTTTTTTCTCATAAATGAGTCTGTAGGAAGTAAACTTTAAATTTTGTATTTCGATAGATCAAAATTAATCTCAATTTTCAAGTATTAATTGTCGAGTGGAACCCGTGTTTTGGTAATGCATTTGGTCTTTATAGCAAAGATTAGACCAATTAATTGATATTGAGACGCTTGACGATGCGGTCTTGCCGAAAATATAAGATATGGTCGTAAATGTCTCTTTGTGTTTGGTAGAAGAGAAAGATAAAGAAAGAAAAGAAGTAATTTTCTATTGTTTGGTTTAAGAAATAAATAAGATAAAGAGACAAAGATGTGATTAGTTTAACACTATTACACTAAGTGTGTTTGGTAAAGAGAGAAGAGAGAGGAAAAAGTGAAAGAGAGAAGAGATAGTGTTAAAGCAGGGTCGGTCCTGACGTTTTGGGGGCCCTGGGCGAAACAAAAAAAAGGTGCCCTGTTAACTATTTGAATATCTTTTATTTGAAAAATTGAATATCATTCTCTTTTTTTTTGTTAAAATCATTAATGATATGTTCAAAATCATAGTTCTTTAAAAAATTATTTTCTATAGAAATCAAAGTGGGACTATTTAATCTATTTTGTGACATAGTTAATATTATTCTATATGTTTACATGCATTATGAAAACAATTAATATATAATCTAATTTTGATTCGTCAATTAAAGTCTCTCTCTCTTTCTCTCACTCTCTAATGACTTCTAATTCTTCATATAGAATTTTATCATCAAGATTATAAGAACCGTCGTGTTTTAAGTAAGTTTAAAAATGATTGCAATATGATTTCATGTCATTATTAGGAAAATATTTAAACTAGCGTGTGTATAAATTTGCAATAACATAAAATATGTATTCAAAATTATGTAAATACTACTAAGTACAAAAAATTGTGGTGCCCTCAAAAAAGTGGGGTTCTGGGCGACCGCCCCTACCGCTCATGCTCAGGACCACCACTATGCCAAACAACGAAAGTCACTCTCACTCTCTCTCTCTCTCTCTCTCTCTCTCTCTCTCTCTCTCTCTCTCTCTCTCTCTCTCTCTCTCTCTCTCTCTCTCTCTCTCTCTCTCTCTCTCTCTCTCTCTCTCTCTCTCTCTCTCTCTCTCTCTCTCTCTCTCTCTCTCTCTCTCTCTCTCTCTCTCTCTCTCTCTCTCTCTCTCTCTCTCTCTCTCTCTCTCTCTCTCTCTCTCTCTCTCTCTCTCTCTCTCTCTCTCTCTCTCTCTCTCTCTCTCTCTCTCTCTCTCTCTCTCTCTCTCTCTCTCTCTCTCTCTCTCTCTCTCTCTCTCTCTCTCTCTCTCTCTCTCTCTCCTGTTTTTCTTCTACGTACCAAACACTTTCATATTTTTAGTCAAATTAAATGATTCTTTTACATTAATTTCCCTTTCAAAACTTTTAAGTCGATTCATTCTCGATACTTTATTTCTTTTTATTTGAATATATATTTTATATTGTTTTCTTGATTACTTAAATAATCCGACAATTACCTTATTATAAATAGCAAGTTTGTTGACTAAATAAGTTGATTATTGAGCATCTTTCATAGTACCATTTTAAGAATGAGATAATTACTTTGTCGAATTTGCAATTATTTGATTGTGTATTTTATTCGATGATTTGGTAAACACTATGCATGTGCATGGAAAATGAAAGAAACTTTCTATTTATTTTACAAAATGAAATGAAATGAAATACATAAAGAAGAGGTTAAAATAGGAAAAACGTCACAAACACATTGAGGACAACAAAAAATGGCAACATTAATTAACACAAGGTTTCAGTGGTTTTCCACAGAGACAATCATTGTAGGCAACCGAAGACTCATCAACATGATCAAAAACGGAAGCACTAGGAATTGGGCCACATAGATGGTTGTAACTCAAATCCAAGTAACCTATATAAGAAGCAGAAGATATAGATTTGGGTATAGGACCCTTGAGCTTATTATTGGAAAAATCCAATGACGTAAAATAAGATCTACCACCAAATGCATCAGGTATATTACCCTCCAACAAATTGTGACTTAAATTCAAATCACTTATTCCTGATCCCAAAAGACTCCCAGGAATCTTTCCCGAAAGTTTATTCGTATCAAGCTTAAGTGTTCCCAAAACCGCCATTCGGCCCAATGACTCCGGAATGGGCCCAGATAACTGGTTTCGAGATAGATCCAGATCTGAGAGACGGTTCATACGAGATACTGAGTATGGAATGGGCCCGGTTAACTGATTACCGCTAAGTAAGGCCCGGCCCAATGACGTAAGCTGGCCCAATGCTCTTGGGATGGGTCCAGAGATTCGGTTGTTGCGAAGGTCAAGATGTCTCAAACCAGTCACGTTGGTCAACGACGACGGGATTCTACCGGTGATGACGTTATCGGCGATGCTAAACAAGCTTAGATGTTTAAGCTTGCCGATGTTGTAGGGAATAGTGCCGGAGATACGGTTTCCGGAGAAGTCGATCATGCGGAGGAAAGATAGGGAAGAGATACAACGTGGAATCTCGCCGGAGATTCCGCTCCAGTCGGTGATGGTAATGCCGGAGAGTTGAGTTAGTTTACAAATCTCTGGGGAGATTTGACCGGTCATGTAGGCCGGAGGACGGGATTTCTCCATGGTGGAGTAGATTGAACCGGCTTGGAGGTTAATATCGGCGACTCGATTAGTGTTCTCGTCGCATGAGACGCCGAACCAGTTGTGGCAGCAATCGGTGCCGGTCCATGAGTTGAATACACCGTTGTTAGGTTCCCGGAGAGCTGATTTGAAAGCTAGTAATGCCGCTAGCTCTGACGGTTGGCATGAGTGGACGGTGGAGGTAATGGCGAGGATTAAGAGTGCTGTTAGTTGCGGAAAGTAGAGTATAGCCATTAATGAGGTATGTGGTTTATGAAGGTGGGAAAGTGTGGTTTGCATGCATGAGAGTTGACAAAGTTTTTTTCTCCTACGTTTCAACAATATATAAAGAAGAAGATGGAGAAAACCACACACGACAAGCCTGAGTGAGTATGTATAATAATCTCATGCATGATGATGATGATGCCAATTAATTTCGTAAAGTCAAAGGAATTGCTGATAAGCAGCATGTGTGTGCATGTGGAGATCGAATACAGGGATATTAATGAGATTAACGTGAAAGATGGAAAATCGGCTGCAAATGCATTAAATGGGTGGAACAGCTAGTGAGCAAAACTTGGGAAAGGCACGTGTGGACTGCAAGGATGCTTCGGTTGATGTACAGGAAAGAAGTGAGTAGTGTGGTTGCAAGCATAATGTGGAATGCAGCAAATCTCTTCAAAGCAAGATGGGATTTTGCAATCGTAAAGTCAGCTTTGATTAATCTTCCCCCAACCTTAGTTCTAGGGGTGTTCGCGGTGTGATTTGATTCGGTTTTGAGTCAAAAAGTGAATCGAACTGCAAGGTAAAACCACATGTGACTCAGTTTGATTTGATTGGCTTCCTAAAAAAATCAAACCAAACCGAACCAATGGGGTTTAGATTGGTTTGGTTTTTTCGAGACAAAACATAATTTAAAACTGAGTTAAAATTAACTAACATAAAAAACAGCTAACATGAATCTTTAAGAAAAAATCTGCTCAAATATATGTACTATATAAATTCTTTTAAGATAGCTACAGTCATGTTTAAAAGAATTTAAATTAAATATTTTGTTGGGATTTTTAAATATATCATAACAATATGGATTGTTTTGTAAGTGAGTCAAGGAATCAATTGGATTTGGGCTAGTAAAGTGAGTGAGAGTTCACTACAAGAAACACGGTCATTAGCGAGGGAATTTTCGGTCGCTAACATGCCCAATTCCGTCGCTAATTGCCATTAGCGAGGAATTAGCGAGGACGACCGATTGGCCGCTAATTCCTCCTCGCTAGTGGCATTTAGCGAGGAATTTGTGTCGATCGCTAATTAGCGAGGGACCAGTCCCTCGCTAATTCCCTCGCTAATGCTGACAGCACGCAACCCCAGTCTGATTGACACGCTTATCAATTTGAATTTTTTTATTATTATTATTATTATTATTAGTATTATTATTATTATTATTATTATTACTACTACTGTTATTATTATTATTATTATTATTATTATTATTATTATTATTATTATTATTATTATTATTATTGTTGTTGTTGTTGTTTGGATGTGGTGTGGTGGTGGTGGTGGTGGTATGGTGGTGGTGGTGGTGTGGCGGTGGTGGTGGTGGTGGTGTAAAGAGAGAAGAAGAAGGAGAAGAGTAAGGGAGAAAGAGGGTGGTGGTGGTGGTGGTGGAAGAAAGACAGTGAGAGAAAGAGGTATGTGGTTGTGGTGGTGTGGAAGAAAGAGAGTGAGAGAGAGAGAGGTTGTGGTTGTGTGGTTGAAGAGAGAGAGGAGAGAGTGGTTGTGGTGTGGTGGGGGCGTGGTGGTGGTGGTGGTGGTGGTGGTTTTGTGAAGAAAGAGAGAGAGTAGAGGAAGAGGAAGAGGAAGAGGAAGAGGAGTGGGTATTGTGAAAGAATGGGTATTGTGAGTGGTGGTGGTGGTGGTGGTGGGTTAGAGTTTGTAGGTGAGAGAGAGAGAGAGAGAGAGTAGAGGAAGAGGAAGAGGAAGAGGAAGAGGAAGAGGAAGAGGAAGAGGAGAGGAGTGGGTATTGTGAAAGAATGAGAGAAGAGTGAGAGAAGAGTGAGATAATGGGGTATTCGGTCAAAAAATAACTGGACATTAGCGAGGGACGTGCCAATTCCGTCATGCTAATCGTCGATCAGCATAGTCGGAAGCGATCTGCAGTATCCAAATCAGCCAGGACGTGCCAATTCCGTCGCTAATTCCCTCGCTAATGTGACCATTAGCGAGGACCTAATTCCGCCGTCGCTAATGTCAGTTTTTTGCGAGGGACAAATATTCCCTCGCTAATTCCGTCGCTAATTCACGTTTTTTTTGTAGTGGTTGGATTTTAGTTGGATTTGGGCTAATAAATTAGTAAGGAAGGTTGTAAGTCAATAAGTCTTGGTGTTACTTGCAGTTGGTTTGGTTTGGTTGTTGGTACAAAAACCACAGGCCGAATCAAACCGCATGGTTGATTGGGAAAAAAACTGAATAGATTTTACGGTTTGCGATATTTTTGCGGTTTTTGGTTTGGGTTGGTTCTGTTTGCGGTTTTCTATTGGGTTGGTTCGGTTTTGAACACCCCTACTTAGCTCCGCTAGGGTTACGTGGTGGTCACCTCTAGCTTCTCTAGCTAATCTCGGCCACTTTGGTTCGTTTCTGCTAGTTTGGTTCTCTAAGGGTTTTTCTTTCTTTTGCAATGGAGGAGTCTCGTGTTGCGAAACTTTCGAAGGAATAAGAGGAGGAGGGTATTACGGTGGAAGAAGATGAAATATGTGGAGGAGAAAGCTTAATCACACTTTGGTAGGGATGATTTGGACTCACATTCCCTACGACGTGTGCACCTTTAAGAGCACTATGATCCAAGCATGGAGGGTCAGGAATCAGATCGAGATCCAGGATCTAAAAGAACCTGTTACTCTTTAGGTTTTCATTCACGAAGGAGGCAGGTAGTGTCATAAACAATGGCCCTCAGAGTTTTGACAGGAATTTGGTCATTCTCGAGCTCATCTCTGGTGGATATGGCTAGGGTTTTGTTTTGGGTCCGTATATACGATCTTCCTCTCAAGATACGCTTGGAAGCACTTGCTAGGAAACTGGGGAACATCATCAGCGAGTTTGAGGAGATGGATCAGAAGGATCATCACCACATCAGAAAATTCCTTTGAGTTAAAGTATCTCTGGATCTCTGTCGCCCATTAAAAAGGGGAACTGAGGTTAAATTTCAAGGGAGGGAGCTTTGGGCAACCTTTAAATACGAAAGGTTGCTGAATTTCTACTTGTTTGTGGCAAGATTGGTCACAAAATGAAGGTTTGTGACAAGTGGGAGGACAAGGATGAGGACAGCTACAATGAGGTGGAAGAGAAGGATAAAGCCTTTGGACCATGGAGCTGGTGTTGGAAGACCAACACCATCGCTCACCATGAAGGCCATAAGTTGGAATTGCAGGGGGTTGGGAAATCCTCGAGTTGTTCGATCCTTGTTGAGGCTCATAAGAAGAGAAAATCCCCCGGTGTTTTTTTTTATGGAAACCAAGTTTAAGGTTACTAAAATGGATAGTATTAAAAGAGTAGCCAGTTTTGGTTCAAGTTTGGCAGTTGGGTGTGAGGGTAATGGTAGAGAAAGGGCAGGGGCATTGCTATGTTCTGGCATTCAAATGTTAGTCTCTCCATCATCTCCTATTCCTTGAACCACGTCTATTGCTCTTGTGTGGATGATGAGGATGGGAAGGAGTGGTTCATATCTTGCATTTATGGCTTTCCTACTAAGCGAAACAAGTGGTGGGCCTGAGAGCTGATCAAATCCACTGGTCTGGGGATGGTTAGATTATGACTCTGTTTTGGAGACTTGAATGATACAAATTGCGGACATGAGAAGAAGGAAGGTCGTAACACCAGATCGAGACACCAACTCACCCTTGGCGGACAAGCTCTCCCTGACACTAATTTGGTGGATTTGGGCTTTGAGGGGTACCATTTCACTTGGTCAAATGGTAGGGAAGGTAAACATAACATACAAGCTAGGCTTGATAAGGTCTTGGGCAACTTTGGTCTCTTGAACAGATTATCTCCTATTAAGGTCACACACCGTCCAAGATTTAGATCTGATCATGCAGTTATTCTTATCCATCTTGAAGCTTACCAGAGGAGGTCTAGACGCCATAGCCCTAATCTTTTCAGGTTTGAGGAGTGTTGGTCCCATGATGGTAGATGTAAGTCAGTTGTTAGAGAGCACAGGTCTCAAATGGGCAATTCTGTTGTGGAGAAGATCCAGCAAGTTAGTGGCATGAGTAAGTTGTTTGAGGACCATTATATGGGGATTATAAAGAAGGAGATTATTAGAATTGAGAAGTTGTTGAAAGACACTTCCTTGTGGTGTGAAGACGCCGATGGGCTTCAGAGATATAAATCCTTTGAGAGGCAACATGACGACCTCCTTAAAATTCAAGAAACCAAGTGGAGACAGATAGGCAGTGTTGTATGGCTCAAAGGTGAGGATAAGAACACCAAATCCTTCCATGGAAAAGAAAGCCAAAGAAACAAGGTGAACTATATTAGGAAGATCAGAGACAACAATGGGGTTTGATGAAAGGGGGATGACAAAGCGGAGGCTGTTTCCTTCAATATTTTGCTGATATGTTTGCCTCATCCAACTCATCTGTTGTAGAAGGTATTTGTGATACTGTTAGGGGCAAGCTCTCAGATGCCCACTGTAACACGCTAATTTTCGTATTAGTACGTTTTTAGTTTATGTGTGAATATAATAGTAATAGTAATAATAATAATAATAATAATAATAATATATTGTGCGTCTTAGTAATTATGTATTTTAATAACATTTATTATTTTAAGTGATCTTATATATTTAGGTTGAACTATTAAAATATGTTGAGATGATATTAAATTGTATTTTTGTACAATATTGATGATATATTAATGTTATTATTTAGTTATTTAATTTTTATTTTATCAACTTTATAGAATGTTATCAAGTTTATAGAATGTAAAACGTTGATGCGATCCCACATGCATGCCTACCTAATCATGGAGCTTGGATGAAGGTCACAAAGATAAAGATTCAAAAGATTATAAATAAATTCAACACTTAAAGGGAATATACTTTAGTGTGTCCACCTTGATAATTGAGAAGGACACACTAAACTAAGGATATCTTAGGGAATTTCTAGAATACCCAAACTCTAGTGTTCCCTATTTCTTTGTATTTGCTTTTCAATAAATTTAGGATTTCATTTCTAATTGTAATGAATACTTGTTTTTGAGCCTTGTTGGCCATTTAGGAGGCTATGGCCTTTTTTTTTTTGGTCAAGTTGTATTGATTACCATAGATATGGGCAAGACCCCAACCAAATACAACATCATACATTGTTAACAAATGCTCAATAACTTGAGCGATCCAAGGGACTTACGACGCAGCAGCCCAACAAGATTAAGATTTAAACATTTAAGTTCAACGACTTAGTAGAATAAGGGACTTACAAATCAATATGCCCTTTGCTAAAGTCCAACTACTACCTAAAAATTGAAATTAACAACTAAATACAAAACCAGCAGTACTCCAAGCTATGCAGCAAAAGACCAAACTACCCCTCTTAATCGGTGCCCAGCTCCCACCCAATCCATAGAGGCACGCTAACAGCCATAAAAGAACAACTCCAAGGCTGAAGCACTATAAACAGAGCAACAGATTGACCACGCTATGGCCTTTAGTTACTTTGATGTGGTCATGGGCCTTGTTTTCCTTTTCTTTTAATGGATTGTATGTTGGGCTTAGGATCCATTAGACCCAACATATAAATACATTTACCTTCCTTGTAAACTCTAGAACTTGATGAATGAAATTCATTTGATACACTTGAGCAAGAGTGAGTGTCATAATACCAAGATAGGCTGAGGGAAAGTTTCCATTGCTAGTGTAGGTGAAGGTTCATCATGATTCTCCAAGGTTTCTTGAGATGAGAACATTGAGCACACAACCTTGAGGCTAGGAGAGCTCAAGGATAGTGTTTTCGTTATCATCTTCCCAAGGAATAAGTGGTGGACTTCATTGTCTACTTCCATTTATATCTTCTCCACATTTTGTATTCTTCCTTTTCAAGTAAGTTTTGTATCTTTGATTTTGTGTTGTTGGTGTTCATCCTCTTTTGTTGTGTGAGAAATTTGTTGATTTGCTAAATTTCAAGATCCTAAACTTATTGATCTACTTTAGGTCACATAAAAGTGGTGCACACTTGCTAAATAAATAAGTAGACAAAAATCAAATAAGTTGCATTCTTGCAGCAAGGTTGGCCATTTAGTAGGGAGGCCCCTTTGTCGCGACACTATTGGGGTTTCACCAAAAACATGGTTAGCCTACCCATATAAAAAAAACCAAAGGTGTGCACTACTCTATTTATCAATTGTAATCATTTTGTTTAGCCTAGCATATTCATTGTACAAATTTAGGAAGGCTACCATTGTGTGATTTATTATAATGCTTGTAGCCATTTGGGTGATGCGCGAAGCAAAAAGGAGTGAAGCTAGTTTAATTGTAAATTATTCACAGACTTCAATATGTAAATGGCCCAATTCTAATTCATTTTAAAGCCTGTTTAATAAAAGACTTAAATATATGATAAACTCCTGCAAAATAGCGAGAAATCCATTAAGCTCTGCAAAAAAAAAATTAAAAAAATCCTTGTAAAGTATTGACGTTTTTAAAAAAGCCCTCGCTGTTAGTTTTACATAACAGAGCTAACTTTGAGCTGACGTGGATGACACGGTGGATTGAAACGTGGCAATATTGACAGGGTGTGTTGTTTTAGAGAGAAGATCTGTAGTAATGGTTGTGTTGTTTTACCGGTAAGTTAACCAACTTCTATGCATATCATACACAGTAATTTTTATGGTAATTTTTGCTCTAGTGCTTATAACCTTGGCATTATAACAGTATGTTTTTTGTATTGTATAACAACTGAGATTATTGTGCTCAATAAAGAGAAATTGAGAGGAAGACCAATATTTGAACAACTCCGAATATTGATTGATTCCAATTTACCTGCTAATATTGTTGACATAAGGCTCGAGCAAGCTCGGGAAATTATTCAAGAATTGATCATGTTGGATTTATAATCAAATTTCAATTGGGACATGTACCATTTGGATGTAAAATCTGCTTTCTTAAATGGTCCTTTGGAGGAAACAGTTTATATAAACCAACCTCCTGGTTTTGTGCAAAAGGGCAAGGAAGACTATGTGTTTCATCTACATAAAGCTCTATATGGTCTTAAACAGACAACTAGGGCCTGGAATAAAAGGATAGATGGTTTCTTTGTTCAGAATGGTTTTACTAGGTGTACTGTAGTGCGTTTGATATACACACAAATGTACAAGTATACACAATCGTATCAAGTAATAAAGTGAAAGTAGAGTATCGTTCCCACGAGGATTGGATTAATTTACAAGTTTAGAATCAATAGTTTACTAGTGAAATGTAACCACTATCCTACTCACAAATAGGTGGTTTTGATAAACAGACAGAATGTAAATAAGCAATAAAAGATGTAAGGAATCAGTGGAAAATGATAGTTGAGATGTCTTCACCAAATAAGTCACTTTTAAGAGTTTTGTGTTCTTATGTGGCGTAGGTACGTACACTGGATGCAGGTACACCAGTATGTGCCTTTCGGTCACTTTCTTTAGAGTTTCATTACAAGCTCTTATGATCTTTGCTTTTTGCAGTAAAAAAAAGAGTTGTCAATTCATCTCTTGCCTCCTAACAATGATCCAAGTTGCTAAATAAGTTCACTCTTGTATTTGCATCATCCTAAGGACTATGCTATCCTATGTCTAGGTTTTAGCATGTAATTAACAAAGTTTCTTTTATTAAACACTTATCCCTATTAGTTCTTGAGTTCTAATCATAAACCTAATCATAAACCATGTCTATATTTATGATTTACATTCACTTTTATTTGGCCAATTCTAAAGATGAATATGAAAGAGTTATCATACAAGAACTAAAATGCAAGCATCACATATGAACACAATAACTTACTTAAAAGATCATTATAAGGTTAGAACATCTCAACTAATGGAATTAAGCTCATATTACTCATTATATAATAGAGAGAATCTGTAAGGAACATGATAGAATGAGTAATATTACAAAAGAACTCAAAAGGATAGAGATTACTCAAATGGGAGATCTTTTGCATGAGATTCCAAGTTGAAGTATTACACTAATTCCTTGCATAAGTTTCCTCCAAGTAGAAGTGAAGGAAGAAGGCGTCAAGTCCTTCCTTACCTTCTTACAATTCAGAAACTAAAATAAAAACTAAACCTATGCTACAAATATAAAGAAAAGAAGTGGTCCTTTAAAAGCTTGGATGAAGTGTGATTTTTAAGTGAGAAGTGGTTCTTTATATAGGCAATGAGCTTTCCTTCTATGGATGTTTGCTTGGGAGACAAGATTTAACCAAGACCAGCTGTCCATAGTTACTTTGCAAACCTCCCATCAAGCAAGTTGATCTTCACATGAAGTTCACATGGGATGGTCCAATAAAGAAATGCCACATGTCCTTGAGTGAGTGACATTCTCAACTTGTCTCCAAAAGTAGGCGCTGAATTTTGCAAGTGGATCTGCTCCACTTGACTAAGCATGACGTCACATATCAAGTGTTGAAGCATCAAATTGGTCCTTGGATGTTTTTGTGCAAAGTGTTGGTTTAGCAGGTGTAGGCAGTGTAGGCACTCTTAGTGCAGGCAATGTGGGTACACCTGAAGTAGCTACACTGAACAAAACATCAAACCTAACAAGATATATGCATTTTTCCTAATTCATTGTCCTAATCCATTTGAATCCTTAAAATGTTGTTTCTTTATAAATAAGCTATATTTACATATTAATTTACTTGAAAATAAGCAATAACCTAAGTTTAATTGTATGAATAACTCTATATAAAATAGAGTTATCATACTGCAGAGTATGGAGTCTATGTCAAAGGTGACATAAACTCCTACTTGCTGATTGTATGCCTATATGTGGATGATCTACTTGTAACTGGAAGTTGTGCTAAAGAGATAGCTAATTTCAAACACTCTATGAAATAGGAGTTTGAAATGACAGATTTGGGAAAACTAACCTATTTCCTTGGGTTAGAACTCCTAAGGGTCGAAGAAGGAATTGTTTTGCATCAGCAAAAATAAGCCAATGAAGTCTTAAAGAGGTTTGAGCTGGAAAATTGCAATTCTGCAATTAACCAAGCTGAGGGTAACCTAACTAAGAAAGAAGAGGAAGAGGGCACTAAAGTTGATGCAACTTACTTTAGACAAATTGTTGGGTCTCTAAGATACTTGTGTCATAGTAGACCTGATATATTATATGCTACTGGTCTAACTAGTAGATTTATGAACTGTCCTATGCAAATACATTTGAATGCTGCAAAACGCATTCTAAGGTATATTAAGGGCACTACTAATTATGGTCTATTTTTTCCTAATGATAGGGCTAAAGGCAAGAATATCCTAATTGGATATTGTGACTCAGACTGGTGCGGAGATAAAGTTGACAGAAGGAGCACTAGTGGATATGTCTTTCTATTCCAAGGAGCTGCTATCTCATGGAGTTCAAAGAAACAGGCCATAGTGGCTCTGTCATCTTGTGAAGCAGAGTATATCTCTGCCTGCAATGCTGCTACCCAAGCAGCTTGGCTCGAAACCTTGCTAAAGGAAATTTGTGTAGACCTAACAGAACCTATAAAGTTGTATATGGACAATAAGTCTACTATAAGTTTAGCCAAAAATCCTATCTCTCATGGTAGGACTAAACATATTGAGACTAAGTTCCACTATATAAGAGATCAAGTCTCTAAAGGTAAACTAGTCCTAGATTTTGTTCCTACTGGAGAACAAATTGTTGATATCTTCACCAAGGCTTTGAAAGGTGAAGTATTTTCTAAACTAAGAAGGCAACTAAATGTTATTTCTTTCTTAGTCCCTAAGAAAGTAATAACCTAAAAGCTATTATCTACGGGCTTGTCCTAGATCATTATTGTTTTCTGGCCTTCCAGGGGGTTGTCCTGTTGTTTTTTTTATGTTGCCTTAGGTTTTATTCTTAGTTTAGCTCTAGTTTGCTTAAGGTAGGGTTTGTCTACTTTAAGCTTAAGGGTTTCTTTGATTAAGGTAGGGTGTTGGATTTATAATCAAATTTCAACCCTAGCTTAATTAACTAAACTCCCAACGACTATATTTTAAAAGCACCGTTGGAAGTTAGAAAACAAACAATGTAGACAGTTTAACTAACTAACTACCTCTAGTTTGTTATTGTAACAAACTTAGTTTGTTGAGTAGCAACAAACTATCTTCTATCATCTGTCACAGTCCATATATATACATATTGTACAGATATACTATACAATTAATAAAGAATTACATTTTTCTATTTTGATCTAAGTGTTCTAAGCTACCAAAATTCTATTCTACAATATACTCCCTCTAACCGTTTGCTCCATTTCATCTTCCTTGTGTATTTCTGGGTTGTGGTTGTCAACCAAGTGGTGTTGTACCTCGCACAACAAGAAAGAAGAAGGTTAGAGACTAGTTTCAGTGACTGAAATAGAAGAAAAGGAAAGGAAAGGTTTAAGAGAGTTGAGTTTACCTTTGTGAGGTTCTTGAGGGTCTCTGGTGGAAGATCTCTGGGTGAGTTCCAAGGGTGGAAGCTCATCGTGTTACATGCAAGTAAAGAAGAAACATGATTAGCAAATTAGGGTTTGATAGAGAAAAAGGATTCAAAGGGAAAATCACTGAGACTGTGATTTTACCTTTGTTTTGATCTTGTTAAACCTTTATTTCTGAGACTGTACCTGCAAAACATCAACACTCAGAAATTAGGGTTTTTGAGTTTTAACAACAACAACTTAGAGTTTCATAGAAAGTGTAAAGAAGAAGGAGTTATGCCTTAAGAGAAGCATTTCTGAACGATTGATTAAGTGAATCAAGCGTTTCAGAAATCATTTAGGGTTTGCAAGAAAGATCGGTTTATCGCGAAGTGAGAAGTGAAGATTTGAATCTCAGATTGCGTAGATTCAGTTCAAACCACTGAGGGTTTGAATCATCATCATCACAACTCATCATTGAACGAGAAACCATAGCTAGTGAAGCTTCAATCACCATAGCAACGGTGAGAGCTCCACCACAGAAACTAGGGTTTCGTAGAGAAGAAGAAGAGAGAGAGAGAGAGGCCGGAGAATCAAGAAGTGTGAGAAAGAGTCTTGGGTTTCTGGTGAGAAACTGAGTTAAGCCGCTTAAATACCTCAGGTCAAAGGAGATCCGCATGGTATCCAAGTTGTAACGGGTCCGGGTACGTAAGACCCAACAAAAAGATTTGTTTGCAACAAGTGACACTTCATTGGGTTGGACTAATAGCAAGCTGGGCTTTACTATCTGCTACCACCCTCAGTACTAATACCACCTGCACAACAAATAAAAGATTAAATGAGTAAAAATTCAATAGATCAAACCTGTGGTAAGTTCCTTTCGCATTATTCTTACATTTTAGTGGATGGTGTTGCCAGTTTGTTTCAACAAGTGAATGATATTGACAATTGTTTATAAAATGCTGATTCTAATACCATGACAGATTAAGACCCCTAGAGTTCTTAATATTTTTAGTAACCTACATTTTGTGTATGTGTTGTGGTGATCCCATTTACACTACAGTCATGATCTCTCTCTCTCTCTCTCTCTCTCATGGATCAATGATCTCATCTCATATATATTTAGGAACCCTACAATATGTCTTGTGTTCCAATAGGCCAATATGTTTTTTTATTAACATATGTAGTATTGTTTGAACTTGCAGGTTGCAGGAGACCTTGATCATAGTTTTGATTAAAATTAGGTGCTTTTATAAAGGCTTACAGTTGAAATAGCTTATCTGAAGAAGGATATATGAAGCAGAATGAAGCTTTTATATATGTGCCAACATTATTTAACAGAGTCAATCCATTCAACGGATTGTTTATTTTAACATTTTTCATTCCTTATCATTTCCCATTCCGTATAATTGCTGTTAAGGCCCCCTTTTTGTGAAGGCAAATGTTTTTGTCATACAGGAACAATAATGAATGGGAACGAAGAAGAAGAACGAAGAAGAAGAACAGAGAAGAAGAGGGTGTGTTGTTTTAAAGAGAAGATATATAGAAATGGTTGTGTTGTTTTAAAGAAGAAGACATGACTCAGCAGGGGCTTATTTAAAAACGTCAATATTGCCACGTTTCAATCCACCATGTCCTCCACGTCAGCTCCAAGTTAACTCTGTTATGTAAAACTAACAGCGAGGGTTTTTTTAAAAACGTCAATACTTTACAAGGGTTTTTTTAAATATACTTTTTTTTGCAGGGACTTAAATGGATTTCTCGCTATTTTGTAGGGGCTTATCATATATTTAAGCCTTAATAAAAACACTCATTTTGAATACTTCCTCAATCAAAATATTATTTCATAAATAATATTAATATTTGAAGGCTATTATTTTAAAAAATAAAATAAACTTATAAACATAATTAAAGTAAGCTAAATACCAAATCAAATTCATAGAAGATATAACAAAGTTGTTTCTCATCTCTTTTTAAATTTTAAAGCAATTAACAATTCTGTCAGAGAGAAGTAAATTTTATTTTTAAATATCTCTATAAACTCATAGTAATGCAATAAGTTTATCCATAAAAAATAATTTTAATGTTTGGCTTAAAAACAGGAAAAACTGATTTTCAAAATCTACTTCTACTTCAATATATTTACTTCAATATATACAAACAATCCGCTACCAAAAACACTAAATTATCTTCCACTTTTATCTCCTAAGGATAATTGATCACATCATTTCAAATTATTTCCTTTAACTTTATTTTTTCTCACTCACTTTTATCATTAGTGGATTTCACTCTCACATCATCTTTTAATTTTTTATTTTACTTTAAAACCTACTTTTCTCATTCCCCTCTCTCTCTCTCTCCCTCTTTCCACCTATCTCTACCGTTAAAATAATCAAACAACTCTCTACCAATAATACTACACTATCCCTCTCTACTATCATCTACTAATCTATTAAAACTAAGCAACTTAACCCTTAACCACTAGAAATTTCCAAAATAATTATTGGATATCTTATAAATTAATAAATCATTAATATTAATGTAATTTAATTAATATTTTAAATCATTAAATTAATATTAAATCATCTAAAATTTACTATTTACTACAATCTCTCTATTAAAACTACTAAGTGTGTGTTTGGTTCTGCGGTGGCAAGAATTGATTTTGACATAATTGATTTTGCAGAATTAATTTTAGTTAAAACTGAGTTGAACATAACGTGATTTTCGTTTTGACACATTTACTGAAAATTGATTTTCATCAACCCTAGTTGTTTGGATAGATTAGATCAAAATCATTTTTGAGTGTGAAATTACCAAAATAGGTTCCAATTTATAATTATATTAGAAACTTAAAATTTGATAAAATAGACAACAAAAATACTAAATTAACTTACATACAATCTAAATTAAAGTTATAATTGAACAATATAATTTAAAATTTCTTTTCGATGCAAAATTACTAAATTAGGTCTCAATTTAAAATTATATTGGAGCCTAAAACTTGACAAAATAGAAAATAAAAATTCTTTTTTTTGGGACAAGAAAATAAAAATTCTAAATTTTCATAATCTAAACTATTTTAAATATACATGTCAAAAAAATATTTTGAATACATTTTTAAATTTTATAATTATAAACCCATTTAAACAAATTTAATGTCAGGAACCTACTTTTTTAAAAAAAAAGTTACAAAACCAACCGCAGATTTGACGTTGTGGGTCTAAACTGATTTCAAAAACACAAAGACACAACAAAGTGCAAATTCAAAAGGCCAAAACTGACAAATCATTTGTTATATGCATAGAATTGATTTTAACCAAAAGTAAAAGCTAGAAAATGTTGCTTCTGCTGGAATTGATTCCAAGGTGAATAATCAATTCTTCAACTAACAACCAAACATTAACAAAAAAGAGCAAAACCACAAAAGGCAACACTAAAAGCATTTCTAGGCCTTCCCACCGCAAAACAAAAAATGCACTAAAATCAATCAATTTAATCACTAACAATTGTCAAAGGAGTAAACAATGGCAACGAGAGCGACAATATCAGAGACTGACAATGGAATCGGCAACGGCAGAGGCACTTGGAGAGCGGCAACGGGACCGTCAACGAGAGACTGGTAATGGGATGACAACGGGTGCGACAACACGGGAGCGCCAATGGGAGAGGCAACGGGAGCGCTAAAGGAAGCGACAACGTGAGGCTGACAGTGGGATCGACAACAGGAGCGGCAACGAGAGCGACAATAGAAGCAACAATGGGAGAGGCAACAGGAGCGACAACGGGGGTGAATATCTTATATTAAATCTCATTTTCTTTTTTCTTACTTTTACTCAATTATTAAGATTATAAGAAGATACTAATTTTTTTTAACTTTTGCAGCACAAGTATTTAATATTATAGACCAAGTTTTTTTGACCAAATTACGGACTAATTTTATAAATAATTATTCTATTTTTCTATCCCAACAAGAAAATATTTTCTCTTATATTTGTTTTTATATGTATATATATATATATATTGATTTTTAGTTCCAAAGGGAGTCATTCTATATTGTTCTTATAGAAAATTATACTTCTATGTTTTTATTTTTTATGCATATAAAAAGATATGGCAGTACCGTATGTATGTACGAGTATACTGCTAGTATAAAATAATTTTACTGTAGTTTTTGAAAAGTTAGTCCGGACGGAGTCCATACATATTACAATTTGCAAGTGTACTATGATGTATAGTATGACGGGATTTTTAATTAATCGGGTCCATCTTATCTTCAAATTTTTTTAAAACAAAAGCTCTTTGTTTTGACACAAAAAAACAAAAGCTGTCCTGTTAAATTTAATAATTGGCAAAAAAAACTTGTAAAAGCTATGGATGGGGTCCATAAAAATTATTTTCAACGAATCTCCGTACACGAGCGTACGCCTGGCACCATTGGTCCCCAATACACAACAGAGAAATATTTCTCTTTCTTCCACTTCCTTGATGACAACTTCCCAAGTGACATATACTTGAGCTCATAATACAAGCGGTAATTATTTGGACTTCTTAATTATTTAGTCGAGAGTTTAATTCGTGATCGGCGCAGTGGTGTATCTAGAACTCAGGTTTAGAGTGATCAGACTATTTAACCAAATAAAAATTTATATTTATAATATAATAAATAAAAGTAAAGACGTAATTGTTCAAATCATAAAGCTAATCAAAAAAATCACATACATGTTTATAATTGTCCCCTACACATGTTTTGAAATCGTTGAATGATGTTGGAACTTTTGTGTGTGAATTGAAAAGGATAGATTAGACACTTCAATAGTGCTTATAAGTGGTAGTCTCATCCAATGGGTTGGGCTCCAAGGGATATCCATTTTTGTGGATGGGAGAGGATGCACACAAAATGACCACCACACACATGCGTTGCCATCTAACTGGTCGGACTTGGGCTTTGTGGTGTATATTTATTTTTTCAGAATTTTTTTTTGTGCGTTGACTCTTCCAACGGTCATATTGACCAGTCAGAGCCGTTACAGTCTTCGGAGCCATTACGGTCTACGGTCCAACGGTCAAAAGAGTCGTTGTCTCTTCATTGCTTCCCAACGACTATCTCCTTCTCGCCTATAAATGGAAGTCGTCTCCTCACTACGGGCAAAATCATTGCTAACTTCAATAGAAGATAAACGCGTGGATAAACTATTTACTTCCATTTTCAACCAACTTCTCTGGTAGATCACCAATTCCTTTCAAAGATGCAAATTCAACATTCCTACGCATATCAATGATGTAACTCGCAAGTTCATTATCAAGCATCACCAAATGAGCTGAAGAGAATTCATGTGGATAAAACTTTGCAAGTTCAACAAGTTTTTCCTTATCAAAACGAGAGAACAAGTTGATTGGACTAAGACAAGCCATACAAATTATCAACTGAGAATTTGTTTAAGAAAGTGATCATTTAGTTCTTGAAGTTGCATTTCCAACACAAAGATATAAAATATTCTAACACGATTGATGCTCTATTGTGACAGCTTGAGATTTGCTTCCACGTCGTGATTTCCCCTCATAAAATACATCTTCCACTTCTTTGTGATATTAACCAAGTTCATAGCATTGATGATGTCTTGATATTTCCATTGCAATGCCAGTGACAATTCATTTGAAAAACCCAAAACATTTTTCATCAAATGCAATGTGAATGTAAAGTCAAATCTATCGATCGACTCTAAAAGACCTTCGGCTTCAGCTATATGATCTAGATCTAGTGCATCTACTTTCATGATTTCAAGAACATCAATTATAGCAGAATACGTCAATATCAAATTTATCAAAGTGCAATAATGTGAACTCCAACGAGAATCAACTGTGCTCGTTTAAGACTAGTTTCTTGATTCAAACCTTGCCCACTAGGAATTTCTCCTTTTCCCAACGCCTCCATGACATTCATAAATTGTCTCTCACGAAGCATATCAAGTTCCGGTGCGTGTTGTCAACGAGAGCATGTTTTTTTTCTCGTTGCTGGTGGAGTGTTGTGTTTGTGAGGGAGAGTTTTTGGAGTTTTCGGTTGGGCTAAATGAGTTTTGAACTTAGCGAATGGTGCAGATAGCAGAGACGAGGTTGTGGAGGATGTGCAAAATAAAAAAAAATATGGGGTCACAAAAAATTACAATAGGGGTATCAGTGAGATTTTTACAAGTGGAGGGTGTGCAGCTGCAAACCCTAGACCGGTGCTTATAGAAAAATACTTGGTGAGAGAGGTCAACACCTTAAATGAATTTTAGTGTTTACAGTTGCGCATGCAGAAGATACATTGGTTTAAAAAAAATTCTATAAGTATGCTAATTTTCTCCTATTTTTGATTATTATGATTATGATGTGTCTTGGATTTGTATTATTTATGGGTTTGAATTTCTTTTTTGGTACAATCCTTTTTTTTTTTTTGTTATTATTTATGGGTTTGAATTTCTTGCGGTTTAGGGCGTGCCTAAATTAATAAAACTATAAGAGAATCTTTCATACATATACAGATTGAGGTGCGGGATAAGAGAATAGTACAAAAAAATGTGATGAACAATCAACAACATATATAAAATAACAAAAAAGTTACTTAATTAAATATCTATGTAATATTGCATAATAATATATGATCAAATGTAACGATTTTTTTTATCCCCCACATCCTCCCTCCCACCCCCAATAACTTTCCAAAATTACCCCCCCCCCCCCCCATTTTTTAAAAAAAAGCACTTTTAAAAAAATTCCCGAAAATAAATACTTCACAAAATAGTATTTCCGGTTCGTATTTTTTTGAAAAAAAAATTACGTTGGGGATTCCCGGATTTACCTCATTGGTAGGTAAATCGGTTCTAATTATGAACCGGATTTACCTACCTATGAGGTAAATCCGAACCCCCCTTTTTAAAAAAAAATCTTTTTAAAAAGGTACGCGTTTGTTACAATTTAAAATACGATACGAACGTGTTACGATATACGAGTAAATATACGTCTAAATACAATCTAAAATACGTCAATATAGACGGCCCGACCACGCCAAAGTAGTGCTCTCATAGAGCGGTTCTTTGCACAGATCATAGAGCGGTTCTTTGCCTTGCTCGATCGTAACGCTTGATTTTTTAGGGTAGTAGTAAACGGACAGTCATGGGGAGTAGTAGGATCATAGGCGTGACTGCCCGTCTATTTAGATCGTATTTTAAATCGTAACAGACGCGTATCTTTTTAAAAATAAAATTTTTAAAAAAAGGGGGTTCCCCGGATTTACCACATAGGTAGATAAATCTGGTTCATAAATTGTGAACCGGATTTACCGGAAAACCCCACGAAGCATATTTTTTTCCATATTTATGAACTGGATTTACCAAGATTTGAGGTAAATCCGGGAAAGTTAATTTTTTTTTTTGGCAAAATTACACCAGAGAACCTTTAAGTTATTTATTTGTAACAAGTTAGACCTTTAAGTTTTTTTTTGTAACAAATAGGCCCTTTTAGTGATTTTCCTAGCTTATATATTTTGATGTTATGCTACTTTATGTATTCTGATTACTCTAGCTTATGTATTTTGATGCAACCAATCATATTTTGGTGTATTTTGATGTAATCGACGATATGAAATTTTACTAAAAGGGCCAACGGTGTCAACGTTAGGTAACTTAAAGGGCCTATTTGTTACAAAAAAAACTTAAAGGTCCAACTTGTTATAAATAAATAACTTAAAGGTCCTTTGGTGTGATTTTGCCTTTTTTAAAAAAAAAAAAAAGAGAGAAGGCATTTTTGTCCGTTTTGGTAACTATGGGGGTGTGAGTGAGGAAGGGACTACTACAGAATTAGTATATAGGCAGCGCTTTTTTTATCCATGGCGCGCTTTTGAGCGCCTGCGAACGCGGCGTTGGTATTCCACTCCAACAATGGGCAGCGCTTCTAAAAAGCGCCACCCATTGCCCAAACACGCCTCAAATAGGCGCGCTTCCTAAAAAGCGCCCCATTGCCCAAACACGTCCTCAAATAGGCAGCGCTTCCTAAAAGCGCTGCCCATTTCCCAAACACGTCCTCAAATAGGCAGCGCTTCCTAAAAAGCGCTGCCCATTGCCCAAACACGTCCTCAAATAGGCGCGCTTCCTAAAAAGCGCTGCCCATTGCCCAAACTTGCCCTTCTATAGGCAAAGCACTTCCTTAAAAGCGCTGCCCATTGTTTAATTTTTTTTTAATTTTTTTCGCTTTTGTGTATTTTCCATTTTATGTTTGCAACAAAAAAAAAATTAAATCATACATCCAAAATATTTTTAAATAGTGATATCTATGAATTTGTTGTATTTAAACCTGAATTAAATCATACATCATAAAAAAATTAAATCATACATCCAAAATACATCCAAAAAATTAAATCATACATCCAAATGTATAAGTAGTCATTTACTTGAAGCTGATACAAGGGTAATGAATTCGTTACAATCACTTGATACACACTCATATATATTATATAATAAGTTATAATCTCCTGGTACAAGAATACTAAGCTAGTTTACTTTATACAATTGAACTACAACTCAATATGTACATTATCCATGTTAGTCACTCACTGGCATCTGTCACCAAATAAGACCAATTTAGCAGATACTGACCTAAAACTACTTTGCCTTAAAACAATGGATGTCAATGGTATGTTCACCCGTAAATTAAGCAATGAGAGTTTATCAATGAACTTTTCCTATTATCACCACCGTCAATTCAAGACCATAGAATAGAAGTGTTTTTATTTGACATATTTATGTACCTTAGCACCTTCTATAAGAGGAACTCGCATACAACCCCGAATGCAAAGACTCTTTAGTGGTAGTAATTGACGATACATGTTGTCTTTCCATCAGAGCTAAGATCAATCAATGACATCAGCCTCATTTTCGCAATGCATTCTTCATGCACAAGGCCTAAAAGCATCATTTCATCAAACATTTGGTAAGAACATGATAGGAACCGAATATATTAATATGAAAAACAAGAAAATATTGGAGCTCTGCTCCTTACAAATGAGAGGTTTATCCTCTTGACGGGGTGGGAATAGGCCGCATCATTAACAGGCCTACGGCCCGACCTTACGACAGGCCGGGCCAGCAGCTTTTTTTGAAAATAGATAAGGCAAGGCTTTTTTAAAAGCCTATTTAGCTAAATAGACCAGGCCATAGGCCATTGAAAAAGTCTTTTAGGCCTATCAGGCCGACCTATTTAAATCAATATAACTAGTTTTTTAATTACTAATATTATTTTGTATTGAATTTGATACTTTGTGTTACTTCATAACTTTGCTAACATTTTTTGTTAGTTTAAACATATTAACCTACATAGATTTTTGACATAGTTGAAGTTATTATTATAAAATAAAATTTAAATAGGATGTCATATAAAGATATTTTCCTAAAAGGTTCTGTTAGATCTCAATTGAAACTTAATCTCATTGACCTATTAGGTTGTTAGTCTATTTTAATGGTTTACACCATTGAAATGTTGGAGGTCTTCTTAAAAATATAGTCAAATAGGCTTTTAAAAAGGCTTTCAGGCATTGTCAGGCTTTCAGAAAGGTCAGGCCAGGCCTAGAAAATGGGCTCTCTGACAGCCACAAAGGCCGAGCTTAGGCCTAACATTTTCAATGTAGGCCAGGCCCAGGCCAAGCAAAGCCTAGCTCGGCCCAGCCTATTCCCACCCCTACCTCTTGTGGACGATGCACATGTTAATTAAGATTGTGTGGACGGTGCACATGTCAAATAAGTTTGTGTGAACGGTGCACATGTGAGGAATCTCAGCATTTAAGGCATATTATCATAATTCACCATATGTATTCACCCACATTGCCTAAACAAGCTTGGAATTTCAACATCAAACCAAAGTGGAGTTGCGGAGAAAATTTTACTACTGAGTTGCATCTTCAGTATATTTTACACGTCATGAAGTCAAGTAATTTCACGAGAAGGCCATTGGGGAAGAAAAACAAGACAAACCAATTTCAATATAACTCTTATTTCTCATTTCTCATTTCTCAATATCACTCTTATGTCTCATTTATAATTTATAATTAAGCCTAAAATGATAGACTGTCTCAAAGATAAAGCAATAAAACAAATTCATCTGGCCAAAATTGTTCTATCATGGAGGAAGTCCAAAACCCAAACACAAAAATTTTATTCAGTTCACCAAGGAACTCAACTAAATTATTGCCTATTACTCTTTTCTCCTACATCAACCATCTAATGAAGCATGCATACAATAAACAAGAAGTACCTTTTGGAAGAAACAAATGACAATCCCTCAATTCCAAATAGATAACATTGAAAACAAGGACACACTCATTCTTCAAACAAAGACATAATTCCATTAATACAATGTATTTATTGTATTAATGACATTAAGGTTGCATCATTCAACTTTAGCTATCTCTCCAACAGACACACTGCTTTCTACAACCGTTTCCCTTACAAATCTGGGAATTCAAACAGCATGAAAGTAAGGTTGCGAATAGACAACAAAAATATTATTTGCTACAAGTTTGAATAAAGAATGAAGTACCTTTACAATTTTTCACGTGATGATTGCAAAGTGTAGATTGAGAGGATGAAAGACAGCAAGAGCCCTGGACATATCCATTTAACATAATTATAAGCAGTAGCAGCAAAAAAGTACTCTATTGGCAAGTTGCTCGTTTACAAATTCATCAAACCATTGTTTTGAAATAAATGTTTTCAAGTAAGTTCAATCCTCAGCTAAAGAAACCATTCCATATTTGTTGCGCCCGAAAAAGTCCCCGAGGGGATCTTTCTTCGTTTACAACTTTTTAAAACAATGAAGTCGCCACCAATATTTTTTATAAGGAAAATATTGAAGAAAAACCTTTTTGGAAAGCGAATGGCCTTTTGGAAACCGGAAAATTTGGGTTCGGGGGTCGGTTAGGCATGGGGAATCGGTCCTCTTTTCCGTTAGATCAGAGCAAGACCTGCTCATCCCTAACATTTCCTTATTTAGTCGGGCCCGGGGTTTAACCACAGGAGCAACCTTGGTTTTGATTGACTCTCTAGCCCTACACCAAACATTTACATTTCAAGTTCAATCAACCAATTAGTCCCTACTAAACGATTCCTCCCGAATAAAAAAGTACGCTTTCTCGTTCCACTTCTTTCTCGAACTCGCACAAGATTTCACTCGAGTTCAAGCTTTCGTCACTTAGTCGGAAGGGATCACTGGGCATGTCAAAGAACCTACGCTACCGGACCTTGGTCGTCTCCACAAGCGGGCTCACCGCAAACCTACTTCCTCTTGGATCCTTTCCCACCGCCCTTTTCTTTCCAATTTCTACTCAAGTGGCCTATTAGCACCCCACGTCTCCTTTCTATCGAAAGGGAACCTTTAATTAAACGTGTGGTTTTAAGTGTTGATTTGGAAGATATTTAAATTTGCCTCTTTATAGAAAAGGGAAGGAGAAGACTTAATGAAAATTTTTATTTTTGGCGCTTGACGAGAGTTGGCCTCTCGCTCCTACGTATCTCCTGGTGCGATGGAGAATTCAAAGCTACGTAGTTCTTGGTTGTCATGAAAAGGGTTTTTATTTTTTATCTTTTTAGTGAGTTATCGAAATAGGACGAGTATTCGGCGAATGATTAAACTAACAGAGGTTATGGGTAACCACCGCTAAGTACTCTTGAAAATGAGAGTCACTACCACTGGTCAGACGAACAAAGGTTCTAATTGACTGTTAGTAGCAGCTCACTTTTATTTGTTCTTTTGAAAATGGTTTTTTTGAAAAAAGATTGATTGGCACGAATGATCCAACTAACAGAGGTTATGGGTGATCACCGCTTTGTTGTTCTTTTGGGAAAGACATTGCCACCAATGGCTAGACGAACAAAGGTTCTGATTAGCCACTAGCAACAATGGGTTTGAAAATGATTCTTTTTGTTTGCTTTATGAAAATGATTTTTATTTGTTGCGCTTGACGAGAACGGGACTCGCTCCTACGTATCCCAAATGGGAATCAAAGCGACGTAGTTCTAATTTGAAGATGAAAATGTTTTTGAAAGGGTTTTGGAAAGGGGAAGAGATTTCATAACGACCAAGCAAGCAAAGGCTTTGAGTGATCATTACTAATAACTCTTGATAGCGTTCATGACAATCAAACAAGTTAAGGCTTTGGGTGATAGTCACTAATAACTTGCATTAATTAGAAAAGAGTTTGAAAGATTTTTGGGAAAAGGGTGAAGTTATTATCAATGATTGGCTACAAAGCTCAAGCACATTCAATAATCAAGTAATCATGCATATGTTGAATGTTAACTAAGACTAAACATGCCAATACGATCAAAAGATCCACTTATCAAGGATGCAAGGTAAAGTTCTCAAAACAAATGTGTGTGTGTGTGTAGGAAGGAGTGTATTTACCCTAATGACTCTATGCTACAACAAGCAAGTAGGCTTACGTCTTCATTAGGAGGTCATACAAGTGGAGGGAATGACACACAATTAAATCAAGACAATTTAAGTAGCATCAAAAACAAGTAAACAATTGATCATAGGCATAGAATGATCTTAGTTAAACTAATGAACATGTGAGCAACGACTTCTTAATAACATGAACAAAGAGGAATTGCATCAAGTCTAAAGTAAGCCTATCCTTTGCAATACCTCACGAACCCTAAACCCTAAACATACAATCTCATTTATTATTCACTAATAAATTAAAAGGGGAAGGTTGAATCATCTAAAATCATCTTCACCACTTTAAAACATGATGCACTAGACATAAGTGGGAATCATATGATTTATCATCAACAATGGACAATAATAAAACTAGAATACAAGAGCAAGTAAGTAAACACTAAAAAAACAAGTTGAATCACATAGAGCAATCCTCTCACTTTGAGAAAAGTGCACTAGGCACTAGTGAGAATCAACGTGCCTATCCTCAACAACTAACAATAAGCAAACTAAAACAAGATTTAAATAAACACAAAAACTAGGTTGAATCACATAGAGCAATCCTCTCACTTTGAGAAAAGTGCACTAAGCACTAGTGAGAATCAACTTGCCTATCATCAACAACTAACAATAAGCAAACTAAAACAAGATTTAAATAAACACAAAAACTAGGTTGAATCACATAGAGCAATCCTCTCACTTTGAGAAAAGTGCACTAAGCACTAGTGAGAATCAACTTGCCTATCATCAACAACTAACAATAAGCAAACTAAAACAAGATTTAAATAAACACAAAAACTAGGTTGAATCACATAGAGCAATCCTCTCACTTTGAGAAAAGTTCACTAAGCATTAGTGAGAATCAACTTGCCTATCATCAACTTAAAATGACAAGCAAGCATATAAACTAAAAAAAAGTGTTGAATCACATAGAGCAACCCTCATCACTTTAAGCCATGTGCACTAGGCACAAGTGAGAATCATATTGTCTATCATCAACTTAAAATAATAAGCAAACATAACATAAAACCCTATTTATTCACAATATGCGAACCAAATATAACCAAAAACCCATTTATTTTTGAAATCAAGTGGGATAACATAAGGAAACAAACTAGATGACAATTTTTGGGTAAAGGTTCATGTGATTAGGCAAAGAAATGCACAAAACAAACATAAAACATATTTTTCTATGAGTATGCGAAAATATATCATGTCATAAAACAACATTTTATTTAATGGAATGCAAGGATTAAGATCAAATCAACACAAATCAACAATCATTCAAGGGTGAGAAGCATCATAAGCACCCAAGCCTCCCTAAGTGCTTGTCAAAGTGCTTATGACACTTCTCACCAACAACAATCAACAATATGAGAATATGAAGATGATAGGATGAATGATTTTTATATTTTTGAGGAAAGACTCAAATATGATGCAAGGTTTTAAGGATTACCTTAGCTCTAAGCTAGAGAGTGGGATGAGAAGATGAAACTAGACACAAATCAACAAAACTCCAAGGTTCTCCAAAGAAATACCCACTTGATGATGATGCTTGAACTTTGAATGAGAAATGGAGAGAGTATGTGAAAAAGGGATGCCAATGAGGTGAGTTGGGTGTTAGGGTTTTTTAGTGTAGGAGAAATGGGAAGGTGTTCGCGCTTGTGTAATAGTATAGATTTTCGCAATTATAGTGCAAGTATACACATCGTACAAGTAATAAAGTGGATTAAAGTAAGAGATCGTTCCCACGAGGATTGATAAGCTTTCACAGTTCAAGTTTCAAAACACAAGAGAATCAAGTGACAAATCGACAATAAGAGTTGGTTTTAAAGCAAAAGATTTAAACAAAACAAGAAAATAGAAGTTGGTTGTGAATATGGATGAGAGATGAGTTGAGTTGTTGTATGCAGATAAATCCTTCCTGCACGCGTCATAACGCTTAGACGTTATGACGTTCAAATGTTAATTTGTGCAGACGTGGCCACGTTTGAACGCTTACCAAAAAGAGCTATGCTTTTCAAAGACAAAACGTCCGAGTTTCAAGTACAAGAAATCCTATGTCTAGGTTCTAAATAGGCCCACTCCTGTATATTAAGTACCCACAAAGAATGTTCTATGAACTATTATCCATTCTATGTCTAGACTTAGATAAAGATGCCTAAATGTCTTTAGTGCATTGTTCATTCATATAAATCTTTGATTTCTTTTCATAGACCATGTCTGTACCTATGAATCTACCTATTTTAAGAGGCCAACCTCAAAACAAGTTTTTGAAAATATTATTACACAAAGATTTAAAGCGGCAACGCTAACACTTCATAACATTAACTAGAAATTCATTAATAGCAAAACAACAACTCAACTACAAAGTATTTAGTTCATGCTTTGAGCATCATTACGAGAATGAAAAGGATGTGAAATCCTAATACCATACATAACATAAAAAAGAACTCAAGTGCAAAAGATACACCCAAGTACTTCTTAGCATGTATGCATTTGTATAGACGTTACAACGTCCCGAACCTTACACTTATGCAGAAATAAAACTAAGTTCAGAATAGTAAAATATAGAAGTCTGTTTCCAGATCTTCTTTACAAAACTAGTTCTAAGTTAATGGAGGGATGGTGGGATGAAGAAGATAAAGTGATTCTCAAGTTGGTGGAAGAGATGATGTTCTTGAGAGAGGGCTTTGCTGAGCTTAAATAGCCTCCTTGCTTACGCGTCTTTGATGTCACTAACCCACCTACCATATCTGTTTCTTCTATTTTTCCTGACACTGTTCAGAGCTACAGTGCTTCTGTGCGTCAGCTCATGGGGAACAGAAAATCTTCTGACTTTTATATCTTTGACTTATCATTGCTTCGCGCGCCAAAATGAAGATCTTTTCACCCTTTTTCTGCTACACTTTAGTAGACGTGGTGAGGGCGTGGTAACGCGTTCAAAGATCGAATTTCTGCACACAAGCACAAAAAGCATCAAAACGCTCTCGAGGCACCAATTGGTGCCTAAATGCACTGATTCATCACTTCATCTATTTATTTACTAAAGACTCGAAATTGCATAAAACTTAATTAAATACTCCTTGTATTACTAGAAAACTTACATGACTTATTCCTTGAATAAGTATAAATAACTCATATAAATATGAGTTATCACACCCCAAACTTAAGTCATTGCTTGTCCTCAAGCAATCAAGATAACAAAGAAACAAAACATGAAATCAAGTACACTAGCAAAGTTATGCTCTTACTAAATCAATAGATCAAAAATTCATTCTCAAGGGCTAATTCCTCACACACTCACACACCACTTGCATGATCAAATTCCAGATTCATTAAAGCTCAAAGTGAGTGTGTGATCTCTGCATTTAAATCTTCCTCTAGCTAGTTCAGAAAGCAGTTTTGACTTATGAAAGAGTGGTTTCCCAGATAGTGGATGATAAAACATCTTTCAAAACAAAGAATAGGCAAACATTTTCACATAAGACATAGGGGTTCAGTTTAAGCATGACAAAGGGTCTTAAGTGGGTGCTAGGACTAGATTAGTGCAACTAATTTATTGACTCACACACGCAAAAAGATCAGAACCCCCTCATTCTTGAAGCAACTCTCTTTATTTTGCTTCCTTTGGGAGCATTTTTTTTTTTTTTTTTTTTTTTACATATTTTGGAGTGCTTCAAAGATTTGTTTCTGAGGTATTACAGGAACATAGCACACATGTGGATTTTCCACTTATTTGTAACAACACACTCTTTTTGGTATTTTTGGGGATAGAGCGTTACAACGTTTATGGGTGGGCGTTGCAACGTCCGAACATACTACACAACACACACGGCGGACGTTATAACGTTACGGGTAGACGTTACAACGTTGCACTCACACTACACCGCGCACTTAACCATCCTACTACGCTTTGCACCCGACCTTTTAGTACGACTTGATTTACCCCCAAACTTAGCTTCTACTGCTATTCTAGGTTTTTAATCAAGTTTTGTTTTCACCAAAGTTCACCAAAACTAGCTTCAAAGACAAAAATATTCCTTAGCTAACTAGATTCTCTCTTAAAAGCAGAGTTTGTGTAGGAGCAACAATCAATTCTTTACATCTAATCATGCATAGGTTACTCACACACACATTTTCACTTATCCTTAGCCCAAAGAGAATTATTTTCATGCTTGACAGAGTAAAACAGAAGCTACTTTTGCATTTGATTTCATGTACAAAGACTTAAAACATCAACACATTGAGATTTCCCCATTACTTAAAGATGAGCAAAGTGTCCTCACCGCTCAAAGGGAAACAAAAAAATGCTAAAATTATCATTAAAACTAAAAACTACAACTACTATTGAAATTAAATGTGGGACTTACTTGTTTGATGCACCGGACACTTAGCCTTCCGCTTTGTGCGGTGGGTGCTATTGCCTGCCCTCTCTCCTTTCTTCTTCTCCTTTTTCTCTTTCTTGGGTTTCACTCCTCCTTGCTCGATGGGTGGTGGTTGTTGTTGTTTCATCGATTCTTTCTCTTTTGTACTTGCTCCAATACTCGCACCAAAGCCAGTGCTTGAGGCTTCAAAATCCTCTTTTTGGCTCCTCCCACATTCTCATTGCTAGATCGTGGTTTGACTTGCATTGGCTCATGGGTATCACCGGGCTTTTTCCACCTCGCTCTTTAGACGCCGCCACGTCGATGATGATACTCGGTTCCAAAGAATCGCTCCTCGGGCTTGCTTCAACAAGTGCTCTGCTAGCTTCTGTGTGGCCTCCTCCATTGCTTGCTGTCTGACCTTTTCCAATGCAGCCTCACGTTCATTGATGACTTGCATTTCTGCAAGCTTGGCTGCAGCCTCTTTTTCAGCAGACGTTACAACGTCTGCGGCAGCGCTTCTTCAAAAATAGCGGGAAGGCGCGCTTAAAGCGATGGTGGCAACGAATGCACCACTAATAGCGATGGCGGTAGTCCCCGCAAAGACTTTGACTTTTTTTTTTACCTAAGCTTACGCTGAGTGTTGTTGTGGTGGCTGCAACTTCCTCTTTTTCTCCGCTCCCTTGAGCTTGATTTGACTCAGCAGCTATCTGTTGTCTCTTCTTCTTCCCTCAGAGGGGATTGTATGCCGCAGTTTTGACTCTGGTCTTCTTGGGTGGGGAAATGGGTTGGGATTGTGGGTTGCTTTACGTGATTGTTGGCTCGACGTCGCCACGTCCGCTTCAGTCGTGCGATGGTTGTTTTTGAGGTTCGGGTTGGGGTGGGGTGGTTGTGGGATGGTTTGGTCCCGAGCTTTGGATTGTGGAGTATTTGGGGTGTTTTGGTTGTGTGTGGAGGTTCTTGGGGTGAAGGTGGTGGTTGTGGGGATGGTGCTTTGGGGCTAGGTGTTTTGGATTTTTCTTGGCCGGCTCTTTGGTTGATTGAATTCTTTGAGGACTCACTTTCAGTCCTTTCACTCGAACTCCCTTTTTCTTACAGGCTCTCTTCCTCTTCTTCTTCACTAATCACTTCCATGCTTACCTTCTTGGATTCCTCTCGCATCACATTCGAAATATCATCTAAATCATCGAATTAAAATCTTCCTCACTACTTACCTTCTTTTGTTTCTTTCTTTGGGCTTTGCCTCTTGGTGGGCTTCTTGCTCGCTTTGCTTTTCCTTCTTCACAGCTCTTCTTTGGATTGTAGACAGGGGCACTTCATCATCTTCTTCTTCTAGCATCCATTCCGCAATGCAGGCTCTACAATTGCTTTCTTCCCTTGGACACTGGCAAATACCTTCTTTTGCCACTCAAATTGCTCCTTAATAAATTTGGCGAGGAATGCGCTTTCCTCCGGACGTTGCAACGTCCGAGCATCAGCAGAACTAGCGGCAGACTCGCAGACTTCACCCTAGGCTGAAATTTTGTTGAGGAGGGCCTTGAGGTTGCTCCCTAAGCTCAAAGCCTCTATCTCCACTCCCGCCTCCATGCACAGATCGGTTATCAAACAAGGGAAGTACAAATAGCCGCCCTTCCTGTTCTTCCATTTGTTGAGCTCACGATTGATCGCCTTCCCAACCTCCACTTTGTCTCTCGGACATGATTGCATCAATTACAATCATTCTCTCCTTGTCAACCCATGATGTGTGAGAGGTAGGGATTAAGCGATGCCTTATGAAATGGAACCAAGTATTGGCTTCATCACAAATGTATTTCTTCATTATCTTGAACTCGCTCCCATGCTCACCTCTTCTTTCCCCCGAGCATAAGACCTTCAACACATATCCTCTCCTTAATGGCATCCATCTCACCCAATCCATAGTTCTTCCTTTTGGTCTCCACGACTTTGCCATAGTATCCTAATCCAAAATAGTCATTAATGACCCTTACCCCAAACTTGACTTCCTCTCCTCTTACCTTTGAGACGATGGATGGCTCTCCTTCGACCTTTCCACGATTCCCTTGTAGAAAATCATGAACCGGAGTAGCAATATACTCTTTTCTGTGCATAACAAATTTCTGCCATCCCAACGCTGCGACGGTTGCGAGAAAATTAGGATTGGGGTTTTCTTGACTGAAACCCCTTTCAGGAAGTAGGGCTTTCTTCTTAGATGGGTTTGGTGTTTCAGGGATGGGGGCTGAGGATGAACTTAGGTCAATCTGCTTTCCTTTCCCAGAGGAT